>WOFM01000519.1:589655-1128929 GCA_011428145.1 Ericerus pela | reverse complement strand
TTGCTCAAGAGCTATTGCCTCGTCAGCTTCGAGCGCTGCCTGTTGAGAGATTGAGGGCTTGGTCATGGCCAATGTCTGGTTGACATTGACTGGGAGGGATTGGAAGAGATGGTTGCGGAGGACATCGTCATTGACTCTTCCTTCGTTTAGGGTGATGAGGCGGCGATGGTACGCCAAAGGTCTCTCGGAGGGTTGACGATGGGTATTCTCCAGCAGAGTTCTTATTTGGGTGTAGGAGGAAGGGGAAAATTCCTGCTGGATTTGGTTGTGGAGGTTGGACCAAGTGTGCAGCGAGTCGTCGGAACTGTAAAGTAATTCCGACACAGCGTTGGCTCCCTGGGTCGGCAAGTGGCTGGAGATCACCAGGTAGAGCTGAGACTTGCTGGTATTGCCACTGGCGTGAGCAAGATTCTCGATCTGCTGCAGCCAGAGACGCACATTCTCGGCATTGAATGGTGGAAGGCCTGTTAGTAACCGGGGCGGATGAGGTGAGGTGGTACATCCAATCGCGGCGGAATTTGCTTCCTGCCAGTGCGATTGATGACCGAGGATGGGTGACAACCTTAGCGTGGAACTGTCAACCAGCTGGTGCTGGTTGACCGGAAGTTCCTCGCCCAGAAGGTAATTGTCTAGGAATGGACCGAAGTTTACAAGCGTAGAGGACTGTGGGATCGCCAAATTCGTCGGTACATTTGACGTACGCATGGCAGTCATGAGTTTGGGCTGGTTCTCCATCCTCTTGGAAGGATTGCTGACTATGGCCTTCGCAGGCGTCAGCGAGAGAACCAGGTTGTTGAGGGATGACAGGGTTAGTTTGGAGGCCATGGTGGTAATTGAAAAGAGAGGCTAAGTTTTCACTTTCCTTGTCGGCAGCTGATGGCCGACTGTTTATTTCTCTTTGGGATGGCTGGTTGGTACTTGCGTACTGACGTCGAGCCTGGGAAGAGGAGAGGGAAAAATGAAAAAATAGGGAGATGGAAAGGGAAGGAGAAGGAGAACCTTCTCCATCGGCAGTCGGATGCCGACTGATTTTTGTGGACGTTGGTCGGTACTTAAGTACCGACAAGCAACGAGGGAAAGGGGAAGGAGAAGAAGAACCTTCTTTGTCGGCTGACAAGAGCTGACTGAGTTGCTTCTTCGGTTGTTGGCGGGTATGCCAACGTTTGAAGAAGGGGTGTGGTTTGGGAAATCAGCTGTTGAAAGCCGATTGGTTGTTGTTTCCAAGCTAGTTGGAAGCGGTGGGGAAGGAGGTTACGGTTCCTTCTCCTGTTTACGGTGAAACGTCAACAACAAAAATAAATATTACGTCGGAGATCACCACTTGTGGGTGTGTGCGTAAGATTATACACGACATCACACAAATACCAATTATGGTCGGTTGCGCGTACAGCGAGGAGTGTGTGCAGGCCGAACCCAGTAAACAAGTTTCGCTGCACAGACGAAATGTACAGCAGTGAGCACAAATAGATAGTTCATGGGTTTTACCCCACTGGCCCGCTAGGTGGTCAACGAGTGTGTAATACACACTCATTTGTCATCGACCACCCGTTGCCACAATAATAATAATAATAATAATAATAATAATAATAATAATAATAATAATAATAATAATAATAATAATAATAATAATAATAATAATAATTAATAATAATAATAATAATAATAGAAATAAAATAAAAATTGTTATGGAAATAATAACAATAATAGAAAATTAAAATTCCTATTAAATTGCAGTATGCATTAAAAGATACTCTTCTCTACACATTCTATGCTGAAGGAAAACTAATAACAATTAAGCCAATAACTACTAATTTTTACCAACTGAAAGCTAAGATATTAATTAAAAAAGTATTAATAAAATTACAAATTCTGAAATGATACGATATTATCACATCACAAAGTTTAATGTTATTTCCCACATGTTTCGAGAACTACATAATTTTTTGACTGGTAATCTATAATCTACTCTGGATCATTTTAATAGTAAACTGAACACTTATTTGAACATATGATGCTCTAATGATGTTTTATGGCAATGTCGATCACACTGAATCACTCAATTACAAATCACTAATATAATACCAATTAAAACAAGAAAATATGAAAGTTCAAACAACCGACATTGCTTTCTTTCAATTTCTGATTAATTTAAACTGAGAGAAAGAATAATAATTAAAATGATAAGGAGAAACCTAACTACGTGTGTAATACTGTATACAAACGCGTCATTGAGTCACAAGAAGGGTTATCCAGTATCTTGAAGAAAGACAAAGACGACAAATCAATAATTAATGTAATAGTTCAATAATGTACAATTGGGAAACATAGAATAATAATAAAATAACAAAATTATCTAAAACAAGACAGTCAACTTACATGGGATTATTGAATCAGCCAAGTACCTAAGTACACTCAAGTTCAAGCAACTGATTTTTAAACTCGAACTAATTCCAAATGTGATGGAGTTTACTTAAATGCATAAGGCAAAGCAATGGAAAACTAATAACATAATAATGAAATAATTAATTTCTTATTTTCAACTTTTCCATGGAACAAAATTTAAAATCATATGAAAAAAAAGAAAGTAAGTTAGGTTAAAAACGAGTTTAAAAAAAATACAGTTTTACAATTTGAAGAAGAAAATAATGGTGAAAGAGAAATTAAAATTCGCACTTTTTTTTGAAACAGAACGAACAAAAATTTAAAAACAACTAATAAAAACGGATATAATTGTATTTGTGCGTGTGTTGCAACACATTAAAGCAGTGCAGAAGTTGGTCATCCTGTGTATTTTGATAAATTGAGTGAATACTTCGAGGATAAATATATGTTGGAGATGACACATGGGCAGTTTCGGTGTCCAACCTACAGAAAGCGTGTCTACAAACACGTGTACTTCCATCTAAATATCTGATTAGAAGAAAATCTCGCCACGTTCATTTGTTTATAAACACTGGCGTACGAAGTACCTCACTTTTACACCAATTTTCAATTCTGATTAGTTGGAGTGTTCAGTCTGGGATACTTCGTACACCAGCATAGGGCATCTAAAGTCTGGACACTCAAACCCATGTTAAAACTGTTCCATGTCGTCTCCATCATATATATATCCTTGAAGAGTGAATAGAATAAAAGTGTATAAAAAGAAAAACAGAATTGGTGATTGTAATCTGTTTTTGGAAACAGTGTTGCCAAACCTAATCTTTATATTTAGAAGAGATAATAGCTCTGTTTGATAGGATTACACTAACTTACACCAACTTACACCAGTAGGGATATTCCACAAATATCCAAGTAAAACTTGGCGCAAGGTCACATAACATTTCTACATTTGTGGAATCATCCTCCTGGTGTAGGTTGGTGTAAGTTGGTGTAGTCCTATCAAACAGAGCTATTAATTACGAACAACTAACTCAATTTTAAATGAAAAATAGTTTGAATTAATTCATTAATAAAACTTGAATACTATAATAATTGAAAAACTAATTTATTATAAAGACGAAACATAATAATACAGTAACGCCATATTGATTACAGCAAAATTGAATGAGCGTCACCTCATGACCAGAGAACAATTTCGATATAAGGCACAGATAAAAACAACGAGAACTTGACTACAGTGATGCCAGTGTTACCACTTACTGGTATATAACACTAATAACAACCTGCGAGTTGAAATTTTTGAAGATATACACATATATGATGGAGACGACATGCTGCTGTCTTACAATTGGTTTGTTTTATTTGCCATGAGGAGTTGACACCAGATTGACTTCAAGAGGAGCTATTCCGCTCTCACAAGATAAATACATCAGTTGAAGAGTGGAATTGACTCAAAAGTAGCGGAAGCTAAACTTTGGGGTCATCCTTGGGTCTTGATTCGCAAATAAAACATAGTTAATGGGATCGACTGTCTTTAACATTTACACCGAGCCAATGTACTTTGGCGTACCAATTTACCTCCCGTCAATTGGGATCGACCAATCAGAATAATCAGATTCTCCAGAATGGGGTAATTTGTATGGCAATGTTTATAAACAAATGCATGTAGCAATTTTTTTGTCCAATCAGATTTTTAGAAAGCGAAACACTAGCGTCGACAGCGGTACCCAAAAGTGCGACACTAAAATCACTATTATGTTGTCTCCATCATATATATATCCTGGAAGATTTCACTGGATCCTGAGAGACGAGACGAGACCATATTGTTATTATCACTGGTATCAATTCAACTTATTTCGGTTTCAAGAATTTCTATTATGGCTTGCAAAATTTTGTAAGTTCGATTTTCTGCTCTTTCTTATAATTAATGATGTCTACCTCAGTGAAGCCATAATTTTTCGATTAATAATTTTGGCATGTAACTTGGTGAAATTCATTCATCATTATCTCGTGTTGATGACTTGATTTTTAAAGTGAGTTATGATAAACAATGTTAAAATATAAGTAGGTCTATTTAATTCAAGTCGGTTTTTCGTAGCTGTTTACGTAATTCTCCTAGTTCTCAATCTCTAAATGTGATTTTGATATATTGACAAATCTTCCATGTTTGTTTATTTTCAGGTAAAAACATGTGGAAGAATATATTAATTTATCGTCTGAAGTATGGAAATATTGTTCCACCAAACATATCCCGCAATGGTCGGTACATTCCTTCTGTGATGTTATATCATGAACGAGCATATGGAAGAAGCGATGGTTCGTTTACTACTACTCTGGTTTATCATTAAAAATTCTGTTTCATTCTCTCCATGTTGTTTCCTTTTCAATACCGATTTTCATCTGTTCCACGGAAGCGACTGCACCCGCAAATTGGTTTTTGTTGCTCAAATTAAAATGTTCTTAACTATGATTCCGGTACAATTTCACCCATTTTTGTTTGTTTATCATTTTATCAGGGAAAGACTATTAACTCAAAAATTATCGATCTTCATTTCTTATCCCCAGAACTTTCTCCAGAATCATTTTGATTTATGACGAAGTCTCATTTGCTGAAGATCATATTAGAAAAAAGAACCTACTATCAGCAGAAATTTTCAGAGTTTTGTAAGCACACGATGTTGTATCACGCACATAAACAAAATATAAATTTTTAATTTGCGATTAGTAAAGAAGAAATTAGCGCTGTTTAGGTGTGTTCTTGAAACGGAGTTTAAATTTCCTGTGACTTTCTCTTTCAGGATACATGTACTTTAATTTCAATTTTAATATAATTTTTGAATAGTATTTTCTTGCAAAGTACGAGTTATTTTCCTTTGAAGCGATACTGCTCAACTTTCAAAATAATATTTTTTAATTTTCTTGAATACAATATCACATTTTTGTGACACTGGTGAAATTTGATTTTATTTTCGAATTCCTTATTTTTTATATACTTTAAATTATTCATATGAACATGTATAATAATGATTTTTAACAGTTCTTTTTGAATTTCATCTCTTCTTTTTTGTTCACTAGGATCTTATGGGGCTCGATTTTATTTCGATATATTTTTAATATTAATATTGGCGTGTGCTTTCGTGAAGTAAGAAACAGTCAGGATTTATTTAAGATTCTTTGGTTGAGTTGTGAGAAAACAAATTAACATTTTATTAATTTTGCTGAAGATTTACCAGTATAGTTTCATTGAATCATACGTTCTCTACCCATTTTAGAAAATGTGATGTGAATTATGAAATTCCTTATCTTTCATTGTTCGTTGTTTCACCGTCCCACAAATTACTAACAATTTGCTGTAAGAGATTTTTTGTTTTGCTTGATATATTCTGCGAATTGGTGTATAAATTTTCTTTGTGTAAAACATGATGTGTGGAATGTGCTTTTCTTATTGAATATTTTCCTTATTAAAGGTCGCATTTCATCGTTCATAGCCTGCATTTTGCCTTTTCGTTTAAAGTTTATGAATGTTAATTTCCTTTTTTTCTATAGAAAGTCATAACCGGCAAATATCAAATTCTTCCGCTGATTCAGTTCAGAAAAGACCACTTACTTCCGTATTGGATCCTATTTCTTCAGAAATGACAGACGTTCTAAAATCTTTCATAAGAATTGAAGATGTTCTACAATTTTTGAAAGATAATCCTAATGTTCAGACTTCTTTCTACAAAGACATATTTTCGACCATTCAAAAACTTCAAAAATTTGGCCTGTTAGTATTCGTATTAATTGCCTTTGATGTGTTAATCTTTTGTCAGTATCACTGAAATGTTTTCTGTTATTTTGTTTCAGTTCAAATGTCTCCATCGAAGATCTTACCAGGAATCCTACTTTCGAAAATTTATGCGTAGATGTTAAAAAAAATGTACGATTTTTAAATGCATCTCATGCTTTGAACATTTTCAAAACCTTGATGTTTTTAAAAGTCTCGTCCAATAGTTTATTGGGTCAAAATCTTCTTCAGATGATCAGTAAACATATTAATAAGTTATCTCTTTCAGAATTAACATTTTTAAATTTTCTCTTAATCAATCGTCCGACCAGTCCTCTGGTTGAAAGTTTAAAAATGTCTATTCCTATCGTGTTTGAAGCGAACGTTCGCTTTCAATTAGATCAAAAAAAGAAAAGTGAAGTCTTTTACTGCTTTTTATTTGCATTCAAAGAAAAAAAAATTTCTCGAGAGACGCGAGGTAAGTTTAATACGTATTAATTGCTGTGTACTTTTTCGGTCCATTCTTCATTACCTACAATGAATCGTTCTTTACTTGTGTAGATTTTCTCATAAATGTCGCTCTTGAAATCCATGAAGAATTCACTCCAAACGAAGCGGTACAGATGTTATTCGTTTTGTGCCAAGTTAATCAGACGTCGCCTGATCAAATGATTTTGTATAATAATTTAATAAATGGTGTGGCGAACACCATGCAAGCAAACTTGAAATTTCCCAAAGTCAATGCTCTGTTAGATGCAGTAATTGGTGCTTATATTTATTTCGATGAATCTTATTTTCATGAACAATTTGTCGAAAAAAGTATTGATTATGTCATTTCCCAGCGATTATCTATTCTTGATGCCGGAAAATTGCTTCGGAACCTTTCTCGAATAGTATGTGATATAGTTTTTTTTTAACCTTAACCTTGTGTTGGTACTATATTATTGACATTTCCATACACCTGCTTCGTAGAGTTATCCTTGCTATAAGCTGCTAGATTATGTTGATGAAAAGTTGGCTGAAGAAAAAGACTTTGATCATGTTAAAGCGCTTGAGCCTTTTATTTCTTTCCTCAGTTGTTGTTCCAATTGTTCGTACAAGCCCAAAAACTGGCCATTGTATCAAGAGAAACTAGTTTCGGTAATTGATCAACATAAGGTAACAAATTATTTAAGGATAATTTTTTGATGTTTGCAATTTGAAATAAATACTTATTTATTTACGTATTGTTTCTAGTCAGATCCGATTCCGTTGCTGAAAATTGTTGTTGACCTGGTAGTTATGAAGTGTTGGGTTACGTCACTAATAGAGTATTGTTTCCGCGAGGAATTTATACAACAGTTTTTGAAAAGAGGTATATTGCATTCAAAATTCCGAGCCAGTGTGATTCATGCTGTTAAAATATTTATGATCTACTTTTTGGTTGTGTTTCAGAGAGAAATTTGATCGATCAGTTTTGTCTTCTTCGTTTGTATCAAGTCGTACAAACGATTTATCCCGGAGGATATAAATATGATTTGCCATCACAAAGCGTCATAAAAGAAATTGTGAAAATTGAAAACGAATGTAAAAATTTTCCGCTCGAGGGTGCATTAATAAATGCTTTTGGTGGGTCTAAGTTCGTATTATCTGGCGTTGGTACTCGGTACGGCCATTTCATCGGTAAGTACAACTAGCTGTAATCGAATTTATTTTGATTTCTTCAGTTTCGGAAAGTCTTAATTTTTCAGATCATTTAATTGTAAAAAGAAAAACCGGAAAAATGGTGGTTATCAATGAAGATGAAGTGAAAGGAAATTCAGGAAAACTTGTAGAATCATTGGAGGTCCCGGAAGAAAGCCTTCTGTGAGTTATTTCAGATTAATAAGTTTACTCTAAATATAAATATCGAAAGATTTTTAATATTCTAATTTTTTTCGCGATAATTCTAGAATTGGGATATTGCTCTTGACTCCAGCTTCGTACTGTCTTGATGGATTGAAAATCAGAGGCAAAGTAAAATTAAAAATACATTCGCTAGAGGCGTTGGGTTTCGCCATTATTCCAATATCCAAAGTTGGTTGGCTGAGTCTTCCTGATCACGAAAAGCTACCTTATTTATTGAATAAAATCGAAACGAGAACGTTTGCTCGTAATTTTGACGAAAAGGTAAAATAAACTCAAAAAGCTGCATATTTTTCATATTTGTTTGACAGTTATTTTGCCTACATCATCATTTTTTATTATTGCTTTATCGTTTCAGCATGAAACATTGATACATCTTGACTAGTGAATGTAAATCCTTGTTGAGTTATGCAGTGTGATCCAGTTAGTTTTCCTTACAGCCTGTATTGTGTATTTCTTACTGTTTGTATTAAAAATTACGTTTTTGTTGCATATTTTAGTTTTCTTTTGTGATTAAATTACGCACATTAAAAATGTGTATCTCAAGTTGGGTTGCATTTATTTTTCTCAGCCACTTTCTGTATTTATATTTTTCGCAGATCGTTGGGGTAGCTAAGGGTGGTTGGGGGTGCTTAGCTTCCATAGCGAATTGCTTGGCGCCTCCCAAAATTTTTCAAAAAAATACCGAATAAATGCAGTCAACCGCTTTTTTATGAAAAATAAAGGCCTATACCCTGCTGAAATGATGAAAAGAATGATAGCGTACTATATGTTACTGTTTAAATGAAATTAAGTTAATTTATGAAATAACGAGGTATTTTAGGGAAAGTATATAAAAAATTCTATTTTTCACATATTAACTATGGAATTCATAGAATAACTAAATTCACAGAATAACTAGTTATTTCATATATTCGCTCTGTTTGGACACTACCAGTGGATTGGGAGGTACCAGTTTCCTAGTTATTGTTTCTTGGAATTACTGAACAGTTTTCTAGTTTTTGGTGATAACAGAGAAAAATGTGAAGTAAATTATAAACAAAAAATGAAAATTCCAAACAAAAACTTCACAGATTGGAGAACCAGGAGCTTCGGGCTCCTGTAGAGTAAATTATAAGTTTCTATCTTTATATCAACAACTTTTTCACCTTCAAACTTTTTTATTAATTCCTTTAATTCTTCCTTCTCAATATTATACTCTCCAATTTTTCCTTCAAACAAATTTATTGTAGGGGGCATAAATAACTTCAAAAAATTTTAATCTTCTAGCCTCAGTTCAAACACAATTGCATAAACACGAAAAATAATTAACTTCAACAAATATTACCTTTACCAAAAAAAATTTACCTTACAATTTTTGCTGTGCCAATGAATGATTTATGTTTTCGATGTTTCGCTGGCTACCGCTGTACTTCCTGCTTGAATTTTGTTCTGAGTTGGTTGAAAAATTTTGGGTCTTCGATTTGTGGATCTACGATGAGTCCTCGATGACGGGAGTAGGTTTCCTTTGGCTGTTCTCACGATCTCTTTGGCGGTCCTTTCTGGATTTAGCGTTCGATGACTTTCAGGATTGGCCGTTATTAAGTCTGGAACTTCAGCTTCTAATTTTCGATTTAATTTTGAATTTTTCAAAATTGAAAATAAATTAAAATTCGATTTTAAACTTCTCGAAAAACACGGTAAATACTTCGTGTATTATTCAACAGAAAACATAAAAAATTTTCGCACAACAGTAAATTAATTCAAAAAAAAATTATTATTTCATCAATTTAAATTTCCAAGTCTCTCCTCAAAGTTCTACCAGCAGCAATGGCTACCATGATGTGAGGCGTACAGAACAAGGATCGAAAGAACTTGAGACTTTCTACTTTAATGACATTTTATTAGCAACTAAATTATGTTTCACAAACGAAATATGAAATGGCGAAGCAACAGCGTTATCGGATCGAGAATAGTAGGGGAAGCACTTCGTGATGAGAGTGTACATATGACATATATATATAATGTGTTCGTGATGATGATGAAGAAAGAGAGAAGGTGGGATTTCCGTTACAACAAATATTAACTGAAATTGACACTGGAGACAAGACTTTATTGTTTCACCCACTTCTGTTTCTTTGCTTTCTCAAGTAGTATATTTTTCCATTTTTCAGTTGGCAGTAGTCTGAATTCAGAATAAAATCATAAATTAATTTTATTAAAGCTAACTATTATCCAAAAAATTGTGGTACACACATCACAGTATCAGTATCACACATGTAAAAAAAAACAAAAATAAAATATTGAAACTATTGATAACTTTTGTCGCATTTATCAATAATTATTGATAAGGGACCCTGACAAGATTTATCAATAGTTATCGATAACTGTCAATATATTTCCCATCTTTATTACGTAGGGCTTATACCCAAAACATTTTTAGGGTTATTGGTTGAAAATATAATTATTTGTGTGGTGACGGGTGATCGAAGACAAACGAGTGTATTACAGACTCGTCAATCACCTAGCAGGCCAGTAGATTAATAATCCACAAACTACCTTTTTGTGCTCACAAGTTTACATTTTGTCTGTATAGCCAAATTCAATACTGAGCTAGGCTCCCACACGTACACATACAGGAAGAACACACTCCACCTTCTCTTATTGTGTTGTGTGCTGTATATGTCTACACACACACCCACTATTTGGTTACCGATTATTGTTCTGGTTAACCAATAAAACTATTCTAGTTATTGGTAGTGATTACTAGTTATTGGTTGAAACAAAATTAGGTGATAAAATAGATAAAGAAAAGTTTTCTCCCCGTTAAATTATCAATAATTAATAATTTTCCAGGAAATTTTAGGTAATTTTCGAAAAAAATAATCAATGGTAATATATTTTATAAAAACCAATTCTTTTGGTTATCATTTTGGTTAATGGTCTCAGCATTTTGTGGAAATTGATTATTGGTTTGTGAAATTTTTTTGTTTTGGTTATCAGTTCCCAAATCAGTGCTGTTAAGTTGTTTAGGTTTTTAGTGGTTATTGTTCTGGTTATGGTTCTGGTTGTAAGCCCTACTACTAGGTAGCCTTAATTGTGCATATTAAAACGATTTTCCTTTTCCTATGTGGGAATTATTTCACACTCACTAGCACACATAAAACTGTTATTGAGGGTGAAGTAGAATAATATTTTGTGCATATTTGGCTTCTTATGTGTGATGTCATTTTACTCACTCACATTAAGAAAATGATGGAGTGTACTTATTAACAAATTATTATATATGCAATGGTTTTCAGGTAGGCCTCAGCCACTCTTTTGAATGGTGAGTGGTAAGCAGTGAATAGTGATGTGGAATACTTTGTCGTGAGAGATATTCACACTAGAAGGTCTTCAACAGTATTTGCGTGTTCTGCCACTTCATACGAATAAGTATGGGAGAGCCAAATCCTCGGCGAACACTGGCGATTTTTGAGCCGGTTCTGAGAGTTTATATACCGAATTTGGCACACGCACACGGACACACATACGTACGTATGTATACGTAATTATGTCATACGTTGCGTCGTTTCCTGTCTCCGTCGAGATGATAAGAAACGACGCAGTGCGTTTGGTACCGAGTCGTGACATTACCAAGATCGTTATCAGGTAATTGATCTCGACTCGTACGATGTATCTTACCTGTACGTACGTACAGGTACGAACATACAAACGCATTCGTGTGTATTAGTTTAACGTCATAGAGACGAATATTGCCAGCCTTTGGGCGGCGACTGTCGTCAAGGGGTGCGAGCCCCTAAAACCTCATACGAGTAATGTCCCCACAGCTACTCCCCCCCAGTTTTCGCACCGCAAAAATGATAAGTCGCGTGCCTGGGGGGACTTATCGAGTCTACTGTCGTTGGTCTTTCTCCCACTTCGCGAGGGCCGAGCCTACCGCAGCCCCGACACACTAGTATGATTGTTTTCGTGCATTGAGTCGGGCCTGGTAGGCGTCCCTGCTGTTTTGCCCCCTTCTTCTCGGCGGTCGTTGATGTGGAGCCGGATGGTAGGGATGGGAGCGGTGAGACAGGCGGGGATCAGTCAATGTTAGGGGCCTTGGCCTTCTATACATCGTGGAGTTGGAACTCCCAGATGGCTTGTAGGCCAGGCTAGTGGTGAGGGGAGGGCGTGAAATTCGCACCTCTTCCACCTGGGGTTGCTTCGTCTCCAGTTTCACAATGGTCAAGGACTCCGGAGGTGGGTTTGCCACTCCCGGTGTCTTTTCCGGTGACTTTGGCAGCGAGATCAACGGGGGAAGGGGGGCGGACATTACTCTCACAATGTCCGCCGCCGAAGTCGTATCCATGAGCAACTCGTTCTCGATTTGCTCCAATTCCTTTTCGCGTTCCGTCTGTTCCTTCGTCTTGATAGGCTGAGGCACAGGCGGGACTACAAATTGGAAAGGCTGAGTCGAGAACGGGGTGCTGGATGAGGACGACATGAGGAAGGAATTTACACGGTACAAGAAACAAAGAAAGAAAGAAAGAGAAAAAATTATGAGAAACTTTTCGGCGTGTTCGAGTCGACAGTTGAAAGGCGTATGAAAAACTTTGCGAGAATAATTTCGATCGCAGCTTTATTCCAAGTCGTTATCTTTTTTTGGACTTGTTCGGAGGGGATAGTGCATTCAATATTCTTTAGCTTAAAAGTTTTCCGGTTAAATTTGGTTAAGTACAAGCAGAGTTAAGCGTGTTTGAATTTTCGTACTTCGAATTTTGTATTTCACAAAGGAATGCACTCTTCATTTGTGACGTCACGATCTATTGACTATTTTGTTATCGGTATTGTTTGTCAATAGAAACACGTTGCAATGTTTTTCTTCCGTATTGCACGTGGATTTGTTTATTCGTGTCGTATTTTTATTGTACGCACTTTTTCTCTGCTTATCTGAAGAATTTCTTTTGTTACGAATATTCCCAGATTCTCGTACGTCTTTTTGTGCGGGTTTGTATTTTCCACTGCGGATATTAACTTTCGTGAATATTTTCAGTTTCTCCGTGCCAGTCTCTCGGATTTTCGAGTTGGAATTTGGTTTTTCTGCTTTCTGCTGCCAAGGGGCCTGCCTCTTTTTCGTGGGCACAAGGGGGCTGACGGATCGTATTGTATTTTGACGATCTCGTCATTAAACTTCACCGTTTTCCTTATTTTTAGTTTTTCTTCTGGTGATTTTTGTGATTTATCACCTTTTTCGACTGGATTGTCCTCAACTTTTCGTGGTTGTGTTGTTTCGGACTGTTCAGTCTGTTCTTCCTTTATTATTTCCTTGTGTGTCGTCTTCCTTTTTGCTCTTTGGAGCATTTTCTTGTCGTCGTTTATAAGGTACGCAGGTTTCAATCTGTCAATTGAAATCGTTTTTTGTTCACCTGCGATTAGTATCACGAAATTCTTGTCATCTCGTGATACAACCTTATAAGGACCGGCGTATGGTTTCTCCAACGAAGATCTTATTTTCTCGTCTCTAACAAACACATGAGATGTTGTGGCCAAGTGTTTGGAGACATAAACCTTTGGTTGGCCATGACGAGCTGCCTGGTTCAAAAAGTTGTTGGCGTCAGTCCGTATGTCTTGGACGAGCGTTTCGGGGCTAATTTCTTTCGAATGGGTGAAAAAGTCCCCTGGTAGGCGTAGCTCTTCACCGAGTGCTAACTGAGCTGCAGAGTGACCCGTGTCCATTTGAAGAGCAGATCGAAGGCCCAAGAGGATGGTTGGTAGTATGTCAACCCATCTCTTGGTGTCGCAAGCCATAATGGAGGCTTTCAAAGCCCTGTGCCATTGCTCAACTTTTCCATTTGCTTGAGGATGGTAAGCTGTGGTGTGATTGTGTTGTACACCAAGCTTCTTAGACAGCTCTTGAAAGAGCGAGCTTTCGAATTGACAACCTTGGTCCGTGATGATGACTTCAGGTACGCCATAGCGGGCAATCCAGGTGTCGTATAACCTGGCAGCTACCGAGGGAGCTGTCATCTCATGGAGAGGAACTGCCTCTGGCCATCGAGTTGCTCTATCGATCATCGTTAACAGGTATCTGTGTCCTTGGGATGGGGGTAATGGACCCACCAAATCTATATGTATCGTTTTAAACCGCTCCGTTTGTTTGAAAGATTTGAGAGGCGACCGAGTATGTCTTCCTACTTTGGACTCTTGGCAATTCAGGCAACTGCGAGCCCATTTGTTGCAGTCGGACTTTATCCGAGGCCAAACAAATCTTGATGATACTAGTCCAGCAGTGCATCTTGGTCCAGGGTGCGATAGATTGTGCACACTACTGAATGCCAATTTGCGATACTTTGTCGGCAGGAATGGCCTATTCTTGCCTGTACTAATGTCGCATGTTAGTAAAACATTAGTACCAGGGATTTTCCTTTGTCTCAATTTGAGAGCTGTGTCATCGTTCGACAACAGTTCCTGCAATTCTGCATCCCTTAACTGTTCTTTAGCTATTTCAGCGTAAGGTAATTGAGACGGTGCCGAGATAGCTTCGATCCTACTAAGAGCATCAGCTGGAGTGTTGAGTGCTCCACTTATATACTGGATGTCCGTAGTCAACTGTCCTATGTAGTCCAATTGTCGAGCTCTTCTCGGGGAAGCTGGTTCTGTCTTTTGCGTGAAGGCATGTGTTAGGGGTTTATGATCTGTATACACAGTGAAACATCTACCCTCTAATTGGTACCTGAAATGCTTCAACGCAGCGAATATTCCCAGTAACTCCCTGTCGTATGTGCTGTAGTTCTTCTCGGTTTTTGATAGCTTTCTGGAAAAGAAAGCGAGCGGTAACTTCTTGTCATTTTCCTTTTGGTACAGTGTTGCACCAATAGCAAAGTCGGACGCATCAGTTGCAACACATAACGGCAGACTTTTGTCTGGGTGAGCTAGTAGAGTTGCATTTGCCAGTGTTTCTTTTATGTTTTCGAAGGCTTTTTCAGCTTCTTCAGTCCAGTCGAGTGGAGTTTTATCTTTCTTTTTGTTTGTTTTTATTAATGCAAACAGCTTACTTTGTTCGGCTGCAGCATTTTTAATGCAACGTCTGTAGAAATTCACCATCCCCAAGAAGCGTCTGAGTTCTGCTACGTTGGAGGGTTTCGGGAATTTCAATATGGGCTCTACCTTGGTCTTCAGAGGGGAAATGCCTTCGGTCGAGACTTGATAGCCGAGAAAGTGAATCCTGGATTGTTTGTATAAACTTTTTCCAACATTGATAGTAAGTCCAGCAGCGTGTATACGTTGTACGATGGTTCTTACATTCTTCTCGTGCTGTTGCTCACTGCCTTCTGAGCAAATGCATATGTCATCCAAATATGCATAAGCAAACGGCAAATCCATAAACAGTCCATTGATGAATCTTTGGAAAGTTTGTGCAGAATTACGGAGTCCAAACGGCATTCGAAGGTATTCGAATAACCCAAAGGGGGTTATGACCGCTGTCTTTGGGATGTCCTGTTCAGCCATTGGAATTTGGTGGAATGCCCAGTTGATGTCGATTTTTGTGAACATCGTTTTACCCTTCATATTCGCATTGAAGTCCATTATGTTTGGGACCGGATAGCGATCAGGAACTGTTTTGGCATTTAAGGCCCCGTAGTCTCCAACGATTCGCCACTCTCCACTGGCTTTTTTGGTCATGTGGATCGGGGAACTCCATGAACTTTTTGAGGGGCGGCATATGCCTTCTCCTATTATGCGATCATAGTATTCCCATGCTGCTTTGAGTTTATCAGGCAGTAACCTGCGGGCTCTAGCATGGCAAGGCTGTCCTTTAGTTTCTATATAATGAATGGTATCATGTTTATAGGTGGGATGCCTGCGAATCGATGGTTGAGTGACTCCAGGATAGTCTGACAGAATCCGTAGGAATTGTTCGTCGACTTTCGTGCAACTGGATATATTGGTGTCCAGTTGGTACGCTAGCGTTTTGCCTTCCACCCATAGACCAGTATTGTTGTCTATGATTTTTCCATTTTTGAGGTCGATGACCAGACCGTAGTGTGCGAGGAAGTCTGCACCCAGGATCGGAGTTGGAACGTCCGCAATTGTGAAGGACCACGTCATGTCTCTTCGCAAACCGATGCTTACTTTGCTGGATTCTATTCCGTAAGCTGGAAGGTTTTGACCATTCACAGTTCGGAGGTAGTATTTCGGAGGAAATGCCTTTTGGTTTTTGTCTACTGGCAAAATGCTCAAGTCTGCACCTGAGTCAATTAGGTAATGTCTCCTATTTGTCCTGTCCTTGATGAACAGGCGGCGTGAGTACTTTTTCGAGGGATCTTCGGCCGCATAGACGACCCCTCTTTCTAGTTTGACAACTTATTGTATGATTTACCCCACCATTGGCATCGGTTGTTGCACTTGGTGGCCTCTGCGCCAAACCGATTATGAAAGAAGCAGGATTTATCGTTCCAGTTTTGAGACCGGGGTTTGGGGGACGATGTTCTTCTTGGGGGAGTTGGACTCTGACCCCTGGTAGAATTGCTCTTGCGGTCTCTGGACCTGGATTTTCTGTCATTGCTTCTATTGTTGCTCCTGCTTTTCGAGCGGTTGTTGTTTCTACCATTTCTTGGACTATTGTTATTACTTTTCTTCTTAATTTCACTAGTCAGCTGAGCTATCTGGGCTCGAAGCTGAGCTAGTTCTCCGGTCTCGGTGGATACTGCACTGATCGAGGATGTTGATCTCGAATGTTCCAGTGCACTATCTGCACTCTTTGCTAGGAAGTCTAGGTCCTCGGAATTGTTGATTACCGTGGTACCTATGGCTGCCAGACACTGCACAACATGTTGGGGAAGTTGCTTGTAGAACTGGTTCCCAATAACTGACGGTGACACTATATTGTCGGCCTTCTGTCTGATTTTGGCCATGAAGGTGGAGGGTTTATCGTCTCCAATCTTCATTCCGCCCATCACATCATCAATGATTTGGTTCTGAGTCTTACCAAACACATTTCTTATTTTTCTGCAGAACCAACTGTATTTATCTGCTTCCACCGGAGGGCATTCCATGATATCCGGAATGCGGCGTATGATTTCTGCGGGCATGCCGCTGAAAATGTGTGAATATTTCTGGTCGTTTTGCAGATTCTCTGTCTTAAAACGACCCTCGAGGAGAGTTAACCATAATTCAACTTCATTGGGTAGGAACTCCGGAATCTCTATCCTCCGTCTTTGGATGGCAGGGTTCTGCAATGTTTGCAGTTGCAACAGTTGTAACAGCTGTGCAAGTACTTCGGGGGTCAGCTGTGGCTGACCACTTCCGCCTGCTCCTGGTTGATTTGATGATGGGTTCGGGTTCGTGTTTCCATTGGGCATTGTGTGCTGGACTTCTCTATTTGAGCTTTCTGCGAAGAGTCTTCCAGACTCCGTGGTTTGTCGGTCTGGGGTTGAAGGGTCGGAGTCTTGGCTCAATTGACGACCGCTTCTTAGTGTTCGAGCTGTTGTTTCATTCGGGTTTACTACAGCTCCCAAACACAAAGCTTCTGGCCTCCGGATCCTTTTTTGTTTCTCCGGAGTCTCAAAGACTTCTGAGTCTCTGGTCGAAGCTGGAGGAGTTGGCGGATGAGGACAACTTTGTTCCTCCAGGTCTACTTGTCTTGGTTCCCTTCCGGCAAAAATATTTGGAAGGGGGGGTGTAATTTCCCACTTTCAAAGTCAAGACCTCTGCTTCGACAGCCAAAGGTGTCTAGATCTTGTAAAAATTATTTGTATTACAAGCGAGTAACTTGCCAGCGCACCGCGCCTCTTTTTTGATATAGCGCAACGCGCCTCTAAACACCCACGACGTAGCCAAAAAATCACGTCGGGGTCACCACTGTGGAATACCTTGTCGTGAGAGATATTCACACTAGAATGTCTTCAACAGTATTTGCGTGTTCTGCCACTTCATACGAATAAGTATGGGAGAGCCAAATCCTCGGCGAACACTGGTGATTTTTGAGCCGGTTCTGAGAGTTTATATACCGAATTTGGCACACGCACACGGACACACATACGTACGTATGTATATGTAATTATGTCATACGTTGCGTCGTTTCCTGTCTCCGTCGAGATGATAAGAAACGACGCAGTGCGTTTGGTACCGAGTCGTGACATTACCGAGATTGTTATCAGGTAATTGATCTTGACTCGTACGATGTATCTTACCTGTACGTACATACAGGTACGAACATACAAACGCATTCGTGTGTGTTAGTTTAACGTCATAGAGACGAATATTGCCAGCCTTTGGGCGGCGACTGTCGTCGAGGGTTGCGAGCCCCTAAAACCTCATACGAGTAATGTCCCCACAAGTGACTTTGTTTACAAAATTAATCGCATATTTTTTTATGCAAGTGACCATGCATGACCTGTGAGTGGTGAGTTGTGAATGTTACCACTTACTAATCAACATAAGTGTCAACTGTCAAACTAGTTTAATTTTTGAGCTCAATACTGAGCATTTTCCTCTTGTTATCATATAATTTCACTGCTATCACATTAAATTATGTAAATTACATGGCCACCTTGCCACATTAATCCCAGAGTGGTAAGCAGCAACCACTAGCTGTTTTAAAGCCCTATGGATACAATTATGGCTATACACAGGTTCATTTCCCCGGCGCCCCCATTTTAAATTTTGACCTGAAAATTTTTGGTCTAATTGTGCTCAGTTTGTGCTAATATGTGCCATCAATTTTAGAATTTGTGCTCACCCCCTTCCTTAGATATAAACAAAAGAGTCTGGGTGGGGCTGGAGAAATGCTAGCCCCCCTTTTCGAATTTTGACTCTAAACTTTGTATGCTAATTGTGCTTCATTTGTGCTAATTTGTGCCGTTAAATTTAGAATTTGTGCTCATTTATTTTCAAATATAGAGGCCTCAGAAATTTATGTGTCAGCCCCCCCCCCATTTGGAATTTTGAGTTGAAACTTTGCATGCTAATTGTGCTTAATTTGTGCTAAT
Source organism: Ericerus pela (assembly GCA_011428145.1). Taxonomy (NCBI): domain Eukaryota; kingdom Metazoa; phylum Arthropoda; class Insecta; order Hemiptera; family Coccidae; genus Ericerus; species Ericerus pela. The sequence goes on along the minus strand of WOFM01000519.1, from coordinate 1,109,945 downwards.
TTGTGCTGCAAATTAAAAATTTTATACTCATTCCCTTTCAAAAATAGTTGTGGTTTTATGTCTCCCCTTAGCCTTCCATTTTGAATTTTGACCCAAAATTTTTCATATCAACTGGATTCAAATAGTGCTAAATTTTGTTACCAATTTTGGAATTTGTTACCACCCCCTTCTTATTATATAAAAAAAAGTTTGTGGGTGGGGCTGGGGAAATGCTAGACCCATCCATTTTGAATTTTGACTCAAAACTTGGCATACTAATTGTGCTCAATTTGTGCCAATTTGTGACGGTTATATATCGTAACAGAACAATCAAATACACAATTTAGTTAAAAAGGTGTATTAAACATAAACTTTATAGAAGAGTAACAGTTATAAACATCAAGAATTAAAAGAATAGGTAAGATAGTAACAAGGTAATCAAAAGTATAAAGAGACTTAAGTAGAATCAATTAGAATGTATATGAATGAATGAAATAGTACAAAACATGAGATTATATAGTAAGTACAAAGAGGAAGGTTCAGGCGAATTTACAGAGTGTTGGAGAAGGGTTTTGATCTTATTGGTTAATAGAAATATATGTACATTAAGTATGACCAATGGTTTCGTAAGAATATGACATAAAAGTGGGTGTTCACAAATGAATTAGTAGAAATTAGTGTATATGCAAGATTGCAGAAATAGTATAAACAAAAGATGAGTTCATTGTTTATGAGTAAACACAGTAACTGTTTATGTAGGAAATGATGTCATCAGACAAGTCTTGACTTGAAGAAATGACGTGAGAGTTAATGAATGAGAAATAATAGGAAAATAGAGAGAAAGTAATGATGATGATGGTAATTAATAATACGAAAATATTTCATATTACGGACAATACGAAAATATCGTTACACAATTTGTGCCAATTTGTGCCAACCATTTTAAAATTTGTGCTTACTTCCCAACTCAGATAGGGAGGATGAAAGATTTCCCCTCAGCCCCCCTTTTTGAATTTTTATACAAAACTTTGCCCACTACTCTTTTTTGATTTGTGCTTAATTGTGCCAACAAGCTTATAATTCCTGTACATTCAAATCTTTAGTTATTTGCAAAACAAATTTGGGTGGAGCTGGAGAAATGCAGATATGCTCTCCAAGATGAAGAGAAAAATGTGAATACTCTATGTAGAATTCACAACGACAACCTTGCCCCATTAAACCCTGTATTTTACCAAAATCAAAATACGTGGTACTACCGAAGTACTACGTCCCAAAATTACTATTACCCCCTTCCCTTGCATCAAATTTCCCATATTATCCTGTGGTACAAACCACAACCCCACAGAATGAATTTAATCATTCCCAAAATTGCCCAAATCAAACTACAAATGTAGTCACCAGATCTGCTCGTAAAAGAGAGTCAAATCTCGACAACCAGATTGAAATAACCCTTCCTGAAACTTCCAACTCCCCGCAAATTTCAAATCCCGATACTACATCACTTCCCCAAACAGAAGACCAAACTTCTGAACCCCTCCAAAAAATTGAATTACCTGAAAATTTAAAAACAATGCAGGAAAATGACCCGCATTGGAAAAACGTTATTTCATTAATAAACTATAACGAAATTAAAAAAGATAAAAATAAAATATGAAAATTAAATTGTACGATACAATTATACTTTCTCGACGAAAATAATGTTTTAAAGAAATTACCTAACCCAACCTCATCATATGATGAAGCGGTTACGGTAATCCCTGAAAAACTAATTCCGGTAGTTCTAAAAAAACTACATGACGATCCGTTGTATGGAGGTCACTTCGGAATTAAGAAAACAAAAAATAAAATAAAAAACCAGTTTTTCTTTAAAAACATGGTACAAAAAATAACAGAATGTGTATTGTCATGTCATGAGTGTCAAATGGCACAAAATTCCCCGAAAGAGGCTGGCTACCTCAAACATATTGAAATCGAAAACCCTAAACCATTCTCGCATTTAGGGATTGATTTCATAGGGAAATTTAATACCAAGTATGAACACTCTAACGTGCTTGTCAGTGTCGACAAAAGCACAAACTTTTGTACCATAGGTCCAACAAAAAACCCAAATGCTCAATGCGTAATTGAATATTTGAAATTTATTTGTTATACGTATGGCACACCCGGAAAAATTTCTTGCGATAACGGAGGTCATTTTGCCAATGAAACTGTTCGAACATTCTGCAAATAGAACAATATCAAAATTACTTACTCCTCTTTTAATTCCCCCCAATCACAAGGACTTGTTGAAAAAATCAAGGGTGTCATTAAAAAATCACTCTCGAAATACGACCATTCAAATGAAAAAGAATGGATTGAGACCATCAATAAAATTATCTTTGCGTACAATATAAGTCCGATTGAACACTTAAATAATAAATCCCCATTCTACCTACTTGATGGATTTAATCCTGAAGTACACTTACCAGAAATACCGGAAAACTCTAAAAATAATATAACTCGTGAAGAAGAAATTGAAACACTTCTTCAAACAACAGAAAAAATGCCGAGTTTAGCAAAGAAAGCATCGGAAAAAAACGCAAAACATTATAACGCGCACCACAAGATCATTGACTTCAAGCCCAACGACCTTGTTTTGCTGCGTCAATTGAAAAACGTCGAGAAAAATAGAATGAAATACACCGGACCTCATAAAATTGTTAGAAAGGTCACGGATCTAAATTATATAATCCGCATCAAAACAGACGATGAAACTGCTTACGACGAAACAGTTCACGTACGACGATTAATACCATATAAATCTCGTAATACTGACAAAAAAAATAGTGAAACAAAGTCCGACAAAAATAATGAAAAACTGGAAACCCCCATCCCAACCCAAATTATACCTAAACCAAGGGGTCGCCTCTCGGAAAAAACAAGAGTAGATGTGTGTAAAGTATATTACCTGCATCTACACGTTTTTTCATTCACAATTTTTTTTTTCTTTCTCTCCTTTTCTTCTCTTCTCTTGTTTTCTCTTCTTCCTTCTCCCTACCCACCCTATTATCTCTTATTCCTTATTAATAAAATTAATTTTAAATAAATAAAACTTCAGGTCCCAAAACAATACAAAAAATTTTAAAAATAAAAAATATTAAAAAATTGGAAAAACTCACCAATTGCCCAGGTATCCGCATAGCCCTCTAGAAACTTAGGCAAGGTGCTCCCCACTGGTAGTACTGCTACTGTTGGTTGACATCGGAGACGGGTTGTTGTTCAAAGCCCCTTCCTCTCCCAAACTGGAAACCACCGTAGAAACTGCTGTCCTCAACTGAGGGAGTGTCCCATAGGAACAAGTAAACGGTAGGATCAGTCAGCAATCATCCTCCCCGGAGCAACATGGCACGGTTACCCTCAGTGGCATCATAATGACAAACCATGTGAAAGCCAACAATGGAAACAGAGACATCCAGACGTGGTTTATAGTGCTGGTTTAAAAACCAAGCAAAATTGACCCCGTCTGGACCAATGAGGAAATTGGTGAGGTATGTCCTGTCAACGTGGACATACTCGACCGTGACTGCCTTGTTGGTCTGCTGCGATACACAAACTCAACCAACCAACAGCCCAGAGAGCACCCCCAGGCCGACCATTCCCTGCATGTCTAAATTTCCACAAAACTCGAGCTTTAACCCCGAGTATCCAAACTCGACTATCATGGCACGAGGATAAAATACTCGAAGGGCAAAGAGCATCCGTTTTGTGAACTCTTCGCACGTCGGACAACAAACAAACCTCACTGAATGGCTCCAGTAGCTGATGTCCTCCTCGATAGTCTCTTCTGGCACTCGATGGGGTTCAAACTCATTAAGGAACGCTCCTCTGTTCGCCTCGCCTGACACGTGATAAAAAAGGGAAAACAATCTATGTAAAGAATAAAAAAGCCGCGACTCACATGGACAGTCCTGGAAGGGATGAATCTTTGTGAGAATCTGGCTACCGATAAACCAGGTCTCATTTGCATCTACCTTCCCATGAGAGACAAACATTCTGTCATTCATGTAGGTGATAGGCATGTTGTTTTTGTAAATTAAGAAATCAAATTTAAAAGGAAAAAGTGTAAACTACGCGAACTAGTCTCAAAGAAAGAAAAAACACAACCCGCACTTCACTGAACTAAGTACAATGAAAATGAATAGAACCCGAAGAAAAAAAAATACGAAAAATAATAATAATAAGTAATACGAAAAAAATACATAAAACAAAAAATTGGAAAATTAGTAGTAAGACGAACTCAGACGGTTGCAAAACTCAAACTGATAGGTCAAACTTACTAAAATTTATACTAAACGTATGACCGAAATTCATAGTTTCGAACGTCTGCAAAAAAAAAGGAAGATATTCTCTCCTCACCTCAGCATTCCTGTGTCCTAATAAAACCCCTAAAATATCATAATTAATCGTAAATAATTCAGACGTTGCATTCTTTCTGTTTCAGAAAATGTTTACGAATCTACTTTTCTATTTCGCAATAATTATTTCTTCGATTACTATTGCGCAAAGAACATTGTCTGACCCATATAGGATTACGACGGCGTCAACTGGCGCTTATTTTCAAGAAATAAGCAATATTTTTGTATATTCAAAATCTGCCCCAATAATTTATTCTATTAAGCTAGATTTGCATGAATCAGCAGATAGGCTATTAGCTACAAATTTTAAACACCGGTTGTGTAATGAAACAACCTGGAAAAATTGCAAATATGCAGAAATGGCAAAACATCTAAAAATGCAATAAAAAACCTTAAAGAACAAAATACCGCCATGATTCAAGACTTCTATTCAACAGCCATCCTCTATTCGAAGCAAACGAAGCGTATTTACCCCGATTAGATGCTTCTTCGGAGATGCGCTACGCTTTTGCTGTCGAGTGCTAAGCTTTAGAGATGGACAAAATTTCTTGGCTAATGAAATCTCGTTGAAAGAAGAATATGATATTATAAAAAATCAACTATTAACCGAACATGCAAAATTGGTAAATACGTCCACTAATCTGCATAGCTTTATCGACCATACAAATAATTTTATGACAAAATTTGTTTTGCATACAAATTCTTTTATGGAAAATTCCCTAGAAGAACATGAACTTCTACTCTCTCTAAACTATATACAAGGATTTTATGATAACTACCTTATAAACACGTTAAAATTATCAAACATCCTAACATCGTGTAAGTCCCATATGATCAACTCTTCAATCATTTCAAAAGAAATATTAGGAAAAGACATACTAAAACTTGTGGAAATTACGAGAAATCTAGACCTTGATCTAGCCATTCCTATTAAGGATATTCAAAACTACTATCATGCTGAACTTGTAAATTGCAATTTCTTTAAAAATACTTTAGAATTAGAAATCAAAATTCCCCTAAAACAATTAGATTCTAAATACGAAATTTACGACTTCATTCCGCTCACATTCAAGAGTCATTCTAATGAATTGTGCAGCTGGGATCAAGAACCATCTCTGATTATTCACGAAATCAGAACAAACTCCGTACGTTATATTAGTGGAACTAACATCCATTACTGTCCATTGTGCTTCCTCCCATCTAATAGAGGAAGTGATAAATTGTCTTCTTGTGCAAAGAATCTTTTCTTTCAAGATTTAAATCAAAATTTACTACAATCCTGCTCGTTTAAATGTAATCCTAATAATAATCAAACATTAGTGCATCCTATTGGACACACAAAATTTGCTATCGTAAATTTTAATTCTCTTATAGCAACTAATTCAATTACGAAAAAATCCGAAAAATTAAAAATAAATAATAATTCACCCGGAACTTTTATTCTGGATGTACCGTGTCATATTCAAATTGAGAATATTGACGAAAACAATAAAAATACTGTAATTATCCCAATAGAAATCCCCTGTCTCTCTGAATCTCTAGAAGAGACTATCAAAATCGAAAATCATTTACCACTTCTGTGGACATATTTTTCTGATTCTACAGAACTTTTTGATCTTGCCATAGATCTGGCAACGACAAAGGTCTACAACCCCAAATGGAAAAATTTTGTTCCCCACACTGTTCCCGTTAACGACTTGGAGAACAAAATTAAATCCATTGAACTACAAATACCCGACCAAAACTTTAATGATTATCTAACCTTTGTCAATGGGATATTCGTATTGTGGTTAATTACAATCTCGTTTATTTTAATTTTTATTATTGTATATTTAAAATTAACCTCCCATCGAAACTGTGCTAACTTAACAAAAAGCACAGCATTGTAAAAAAATTACGCAAAATAATACAATATATTAAGTACTTATAATCAATATTTGTAAAATATGTTATTCTAAGTATATATACTCGCATTATATGACATAATTTTAAACATGCATAGTTAATAAGAAAGTTGTACTTGTTGGATAGACTTTGGAAAATTTTTTTTCCTGATTTTTTTTGTTCCCCCTGGAGAATTGTGTAACGTATATTTTCGTCTATTTTTAGAAATGACGAACATATTCGTCCACAAATTTTCAAATGCCAAAAATGAGGATATTTATCAACAATAATCATCCTATAACTCTTTGTAAACAACCACTAAATTACCCGTATTTGATTTTACAAATATAGATATACCTTCTGTATATTCATGACCTAGTTGTGCCTGCTCCTCGAGTACTCGACGAGTCAGCACAACCCTATAATAACAACACCCTACCTCACTTTACCTATCCGACACGTACATTTTCATACCCTGAACGAGTATATAATCCCTCGATTCAGTGGAGAAAGACACAGTTCCTCAACAGCTACTTCTAAGTACCTGGAACCTCTCTAGTAGAAGTCTCGGGTGAACAGATAGTCTTGCTTGTTGAATTGTGATTGTATATGTATAAATATTAATGTATGTTTATGTACTGTGATGTACGAATTATTATTTTATTAAATGTGTAATCTCACTCGTGTGTTTTAAAATATTATTGAGTCTCAATCATATGTTAAGGTCCACTATAGTTTGTGGATGATAAACTTGAATTTATTCTAGAAGTATTACTACTTGTAAAGTACGTGATATTTCGTGTATGGTGTAACACTGAAAGTGGTTCTAACTAGGTACTTTACCACCTCTTTTGGCCGTTATAGCACATATTAGCACAAACTGAGCACAATTAGGCCAAAAATTTTCAGGTCAAAATTTGAAATGGGAGGCCGGAGAAATGGATCTGCAATACACCATTTTGTATCCATAGTTTAATTCACATAACCTTTTCAGAATTTTAACAATATCTCAAGAACCAATCGTACAATTTCAGCAAAATTTTCACAGAATCTTTAGCAAACATATTTTAATGTTTTACTAAAATTTACAATTTTTACAAGCAATGGTTTTCTTGCAATTGCATTGGATAACTTTCATTGTATAGTTTGTTCCCTTAAAATTGTATACAATCTTTATGATAAAAGAATTGTTTCTCTGACCCTTCATCCTGTTGATTGAGAGTAAATTTCAAGTGAAAGAGTGAAAAAGCTTTATAAAATTAGTAAAATAATCTAAAACTATTAAAATTTCTCAAATCTAACATAAATATCAATGAATTCCCTTCTGAGTTGTGTAGAATACATAATGGCGCATTGCCAGACTCGTATCTGTAGGGCTTTAACAATTTAATGTCTACCGCTTTGAAGCGTGGCTGAGGCCTTAAAGTGTTAATATCTCTGGGATGGTTTTGTTATTCCTTTTGTTATCAGGGTTTCAACAAAAAAGAATAAATAAAAAAAAACTAATTGTATTAATCTGAATGAGTTATTGGTGGATAAGCCCAAATTTATAACAATAATTTTTTCAGTCTTTAAATTCCTATTATCTTTAATTACACCCTTCTAATTTTTTAATTTTTTAATGAGAATAACTTAAGACACTCTCAGGATGGTCAGAAACATTTTTATACTACTTTCATTAAAACCTATAAAGTGAGACACTTGTTCCCAGTGAATAAAATTCTGTTAGTTCTGGAGATAGACATACCAAACATATAACTCCCTCCATACACAGTTACTAATAAGTGCGCTTAAGTGCCTGTAGCTATATATAAGTAGACTTAGGACGGATATTACAATCACAACTTAAACCATTGCTCAACTAAACTCAGCTCAAGTGGATAACTATTTGAAACTATTTTGCTATTTCACCAGTGTTTATAATGTATCATATCTATTTTAAAATGATGTAAACAATACAAGAATGGTTCTACACTTGAGCTGAGTTCAGTTAATCACTCGTTTAAGCTGTGATTGCAATATCTGCTTTAAAAAAACAGATACTTTTAAGGAATGTGTATTTGTGTAGAATAGTTAGGCACCTTAATCCATGTTTTTATCACCCTAAAAATTATGGTAGCTGATGCATTTGCTAATATGACAAGTTCTCACCAGACTCAAGCAAAATGAATTGTTAAAAGATTCATTTTGAGGGAATGATATTAAATTGATAGTTATATCAGAGTGGGAGGTGGAGAGTCTCAAGAGAAAACAAAATTTCGAGTTTGAGGTTGAATTTACTCCTTACATGTTATAGTACCATTCTCGAGTAAAGTTTTTTTTGACGATAATGAGCTGTGAAAAATTCAAAGAATGGAAGGGCCGTACCCAATATAAATTTTTAATTCAACTTGAGATCAGTTTTGAGAAACATATGTATACCTTCACAACTTGGGTAAAAGTCAGAGACATACATTTAAAAAGATGTCTAAAGCCACTTAAAAACACATCAAAGATAGAACCTTGACAGAAATTTTTGAATTAGAATACTTGTTACTGGGCATGTGTTGTAGCATAGAGATGTTTATTTTCACAATGAAATATACGCCGCTGTGGGTTAGCAGAACGTACAACTCCAATTGCTTCTTTTCTATCTTTTACATTTTTTTAAACTACAGTGAACATGGAGCGTTGGACATCTCTTTAGCTGTATGTTTCTGATGACAGTACAGTCAAATTTGATGAATTTTGATGTTGGGTCATTTGCCTACATTCACCAATCAAAGAATCAATGTAGGCTACATCAAAGGTTCAATTTGTGATTAAAAATAATTGCCAATAGGCCTAGTATCTACTCATTAATTCCAGAAATTTTTATTTAAAAAAATTTAATATGTGCAGTTTGGGTCTCAAAATAGAAATTATGTGGTGTCAGGATTTTGATTGGTATGTAGATATGAACTCCGAAAAACACGAAAAATATCCATGTATAAAAAGTTGCATATTCTCAGAGTGGACCAGCCATATTGTGTTTTGAATATTGAAAAATAAAAATTTTAAATCTATGACAGCCAAAAATGTTAATAAGCCGAATACCTACAATTATTGACGGGCCAATTGTTGACCTGACTGAAATAAAAAAAAAAAAAAGAAACATATCACCATGTTTTGCCTATTCTCGAAATTGGCGGTGTTGGAAGACATTGAAAATTCAGAAAGTTGAAAATCAGCCTTTTTGGCCTTCTAACCAAAAATGTCATTTTCTGAATTTTTAATACTTCCCCGCTTTTTTAATTTGGAGAATGGGCAAAATATGACGATATAATTTAGTCTTACCATTTTCTCCGGTCAAAAATTATAAATGAACATTTCTGCTATCATCGATTGAAAATTGTGATTTTTCAATATTTGAAATTCAATAGCGCCTTCAATTTAGGAAAATGCAACTGTTTGTACACGAATTTTATTTTTCGGAGTTGCTATGTTTACTAGTTCGCTTAACAAAATCCTGACTCACTGTATACTTAAGATTCTAGTTTTTTACAGAGAAAATTTATGTATTTATGTGCCTTGGATTCGGTTGGTTGAAAGAATGCAAAATATCTGGGTCAAATACTAATAATGAAGTTTTCAAATAAGTATCTAGAAGTAATTCACGTAACCTTTACAGGAACTTAAAACTCCATTTAAAGTTTATCAAATGTAGATTTTACTGAAACTGACTCGGACATTATGATGAGATTTGAGATCCACAAAAATTCAAGTCAAAGAGAAGTCCAAAAGCTTATATAGGCATGTATAGGTAATTTACACAGACTTAATTTTTCAGTAAGAACAAAATCTTCATTTACATTCTTAATCTATTCTAACCTCTCGAGTTGCATCGAATAAAAGTATATCGCTTCAAACAGTTTTCCAAAATGTCTCAAGCAGTATTTCCTCTTCATACAGCAAATGAGTTTCTTATTTTTTGGAGTTGTTTCTGTTTTCTTCCTTTTTTCGACAATTTCGTGAAATTCTATGCAGTAATGTTGATGATTCTGTTTGATAACGTTGTTGGAGTGCGAATAATATTGCTAGCGAGAAAAAGTAATGGAAACTACGAAGTCAACGCCGTGCACAAATTTCGTAATTGCGTGAACCACTTTTTGGATATAATGTGTTTTTTGGTTATAAACACGGGTGAGGTGCGTCGAAGAACAAATAAAAAAGAAAATCCGAAAGATGTTGACGAAAAATATCGATAAACAAGCTGTTGTCTGTTGGTGGTTCATATTCTAATGACCACCTTCAGCGTTTTTAAGGCAAAATCTGAAACATACTATCGAAAACGATTTTTTTAAATTAAGTTTTGCTGTCTATTAGGTCCGTTATAATTATGTCCTTATATGGTTACAGAATATAGAGAGAGCATCATTTATGCTCTCCCTAGAAATTAAATTTAGACTTCTTTAAAATCAAAAAAGTAGGTACTCAAAATATTGGCTGACTTCGACAAAATACCTACCTACGACCAATATTTGTCTGTTTTTTGTCTGGCCTTCTGTAATGAATAATATTCGAATTTTTGTAGGGAATTTAGTGTCGGAAGTTGAATTTCGTATAAGTCGTCTGTCGTTATTCTAAGAGAGATCTTTAAAGTAGAGTGAAAAAAAAAATTCTAAGACAGCTACCCTCCGCTAGAAAAAGGAGGTTTTCAATGATATGTATTGAAATAATTAAATTGTAATTAGGTACTAATTATTCAAAATTATTTTAAGCTTAACTTCTGCCCCAATTTTAAAGGGTATCTTCTGCCTCAAACTTAAACGATAATCAGAAAATCATGAACATTGAAGACTAGAAAATAAAATCAGTAAAAAATAGAAGAAGTGATACTAGATATCATAAATATCCCAATGGGTACCTACCTTAAATGAAACTGTGGTGTAACATTATGAGAGTTGAGGAATGGAAATGAGGATAAAGAGGTCATAAACAAAATTATTCAGGAATGTGAGAAATCGCGAGAAAAATTATTTCAAATCAAAATTCAAAAATCAGTAAAAAAAAAGAAATTTCAATCCAATCACAAATTACAAATCACTAGCCCTGTTCTTTTTGGGTGTTTGCTGCGAAAAGTTATGTCAGCTAAAAGTTGTGAGAATTAATTGTTTTTGGGGAAAAAATCGCTGAAATTTCACAACGGTTATGTGAAGTTGTCAAAACTTTTCGCAGCAATTGGCCAAAAGAACAGAGCTGTTTATAGTGAAATAATTTAAATCACGAATCACACGACATAGTTAATCGTAATAAGGGTGAAAATCACCGTCATTTTCAAAGGAAACAATATTTCAGTTGAAGAAGGTTGAGCACAATAAGTATTGTTTAAAAAATAAAATTAGTAGACACTAGGGGTAACAGGATCGGTATAAAAAATTACCTATACTCTCAAAAAGAATACGTAGCCCAGTTGGTTAAGCATTATAATAATTTATTATACTATCTTATATTATATGCATATGAATTTTCAAAAATCGCGCCAAAATTTTCCATAGGTCATGAAACGAAAAACGTACTTACTTCCTCTCCTGTGTCCTTCCATGAGCACAAAATTAATAAGTATAGATTTTCGTAGAAAACCTGCTTAAAAATTATAAAATCAAACGAAATTCGTTGTTGAGACGCGAAATGAGACACAAAAAATTTATTCTCGAGTTGGAAACTCACAGTCGATCCTATTACGGCCAAATCGGTTCATTATTCAATAAAAAAAAGTTGGGAAACAGAAAGAAATTCAGAGAGGCGTTGATGCACGTAAGTATCGAAATAAGTATATTACGAGTTAGGTACTGATTGTGAGTTCCACCCTACAACTGAGAAATCCGTACCTACATTTTCAAAAGAAGTAGACGGATAAGGGTCATTATTTATTTTTCTGAAGTTACTGTGATTATTACGTTACGCCCATCCCATCTGACGGATTTTCACAAAATTGTGGCCCCATTTATGCGAAGTTTCGTTTCAAAAGCTCCCTAGTCCGAGGGCTGTAATTAAGTTCGAAAATTTAAATTCTGGATCCGTTCTTTTCAAAGTCACCTAGTTCTCAATTCTACTTAGTGTACGTATTGAGTTCAGTGTCCGTTCTAGGAAGTGAAAACTCGGACAATTGAGAGCGTTAATAAGTTCGAAAACTTTCACAAAGACTTTTAGTTCTGGACCTGTTCTGTATTAGTTCTCTGTTCTACTTGAGCGTTTTAGTTCTGCGTCAGTTCTGGGAAGTGGAAACCCAAATAAATTATTGCTGTAATTAATTCGAAAGTTTCCGCTATAAGTTTTAGTTTTGAATCAGTCTTGTTGCAAGTTATTATCTCACACATACCCGAAGGGTGAATAATGCAGGTTGTATTATTATAATTTATAGGAGCAGGTATAGGATACATTAAAGAAACCGCATAACGGAAAAATAGCTCTTTTTAACTCCCATCCATTCGCCTTCTTTTCAATTCTGTTACCTATCAACAATTATTGGGTTTTCATCTTTGAGTATACTTACTGTATATCTTATGGAGGGTTGATTCGTATAACGTTTCTATAGATATTACTATCAGACACAGATAGGGCGTTTTCGGGGAATGAAATAAGTCCGTTTTGCATGTTACCTATTATATATATATATATATATATATATATATATATATATATATATACAAGAATATATAGATATACATCTTACAGTGATTTCGTTCCCCGAAAAATTCTACCGTTGAAAAACGGAACTAGGAGAATTAGCCCTCCATTACATACATACTTAAAGGTTTCCATAGTGTTTTCGTATAGACTTCGGACTTCAAAATACCTAGTCTACCTATTTAAAAAAATCACTTGATGGCAAACATTGTTTATGTTTTTCACCTTTCTACTTTTCGACAGTTTAAGTTATGATCGTAATTAACATTTTTGTGTGAAAACGATTATTGTCTTAAATTATAAATATCACTCCAATTGCTATACGCAATAAGAAATGAAAAAAAGAGGAAAAAAAAGGTTAAAACCTTCAAACACAACCTTCTTGTTTGTTTTCTGCTTGATGCGGATAAACTGAAGAACCCTTAGACAGCGGTCGCTATTTGACTTGCCAGTCTGCAGGGCGTGCGACAGGGAGGAGCTGGAAAAAAGGGCTTAAAATATTTCAAGTTCAATACATTTTCGAGTACCATTGTGCGAACCACTTTTACGTTCACTCGTACTTTTAAATCAACGACGAAATTCTACGGAGGAAAAAAGAATGAAAAAAAAAAATCGAAAATTGCGCCCCAGTCTAATTGTAATTATTGTTCCACAGTTTTCACGGTGGGTAGACTATACACTTATTGAAAAATACTTTTATACGATCTCACTTTTTTTTTTTCAATTTCTCTTCTTTGTGAATAAGGTAGGTATATTACGAATGGAGCGTTACAATCGCAATGGATAAAGTTATAATATTGTTATTTTTCGAGTTCGTTAGAATAGGCCTATATTTTTATTTATTTATTTATATATGCAAAAAAAGAACAAATTATTGGATTATGATAGTGTACCAAAGAATTAATTTATTCGACAAAGCAAGACAACAAAACAATATTAATGTTTACGAACGCGAAGTCCTTGCGGTTAAATTTGTATCAACGAACATTATGGAGTGAGAATTTTATCAAAATTGTTAGATACGATTTTTAGGGGCACCAATCACAATAAAATCAACATAATTTTTCAAAAAAAAAAATGAATGATTCTTTCATTGGTTTATGCCTAGGGATTTTGGCAGTGGTTTTTCAGATTCGAATTTCAAGTGTTTTTAAGCTGCATGCATATGTAGGCGTACGCAGTAAGAAGGTTTACGCTACATTAATTATATGTAGGTACCTATAAAGAAGGGTAACAATTTTTTTTTGTTTTACAGAGCCAAAGGGCAATGGTGTTGACTTGATAAAATTATTAGAAGGGGAGATAATATGGAAATATGAACAAAAATATAGGCGTGACTGCGTGAGTAGGAATGGTCCTATTTATGAGAAAGTTGATACATACGGATCTAATCAAAAAATACAGGCGAAGTTAATTTATTTAGGGGATGTTTTTTAGGGAACCAGCACCCCGAAAAACCGAAATCTGCGTCTATGCTAAAGGGAATGAAGAAAATCTAAGAAACCATGGAAAAACACTTCAATGTTGGTAATCAACATCTTCGTACAATCAATATAAAAATTCTTGAATATATATGAAAAAATAGAGCTGCCTAAATTTGGGCATCGCACTGCTATGGGAACATTGTTAAAGAAGATGTAGGCTCACGAAATAAAACCGTATTCATTGAAAAATTTATGAAAGTTTGCACCGACCTTGTAGGTTTTAATTAATTTACATTTTATGTTTTTCATTTCCCCTAACAAGATTTCATAAGGTGGTAAAAATCAAAATATTCGCGTTTAAAACTACGCTCTCTTTATGCTCTCACGCATACTTCCACTATCCAGAATGTTTTTGTATTCAAAATTTTTCAGAAAAATTATCTTCCATTGATTGACCTTTTTTTTTTTTTTTTTTTATAAAGTTTGATTAATTCGTCATAATTTATAAATTCGAATGCATGCTTCAACAATGGTTAGTCTTCTACGATGAAGTAGGTAACGGAAATTCTCTGGTGGATGTGTTTTTAATGAATCTAGTAATCTTCACACAGATTCTCCAAAAGGAGGATGGAAAACTGCAGGGATGAATTATATAAAAAGAAGAGTACCCTCTGCTCGGTAGTGTTTGTAGTCTTTCTCTTTCCCCTGGTATCAGATTCTCGCTTCTCACCCTGAATCCACACCCATGTAGCTCGTTTTCTTCTGCATATCGTGTTCTCAGCTAGTATCTCTCTTCCCCTTTCCTTTGTTTTCCCTTTCATTGGCCGCTGTCTGTTTAGGGGACATTAATCTTGTAAAGTAAATAAATAACTGAATAAATAGGTAAATAAATGGAAACAAGAAAACAAATTTTTCTTCGAGTGTAAGAAAACTGAATTATCTTGATGCCAGAAGGGTTTTACGTTTTCAAAACTTGTGTATTAGGTACTCCATGTATGTACAGGCATGAAATATGCGTTATTATGTACAGATTATATACAAATAAAAAATCTCAGTAGGTATTTATACTTAAGGTAATTTCTTTTGGCCTTATTTATGTCTTTGTTCACTTTTACTCAGCTTTTCAATAACAAGAAAATTACACAAATTAGGTTATTACGATTTTGAAAAACATGCCTACAGTTCTTTACCACCTTATACCACAGCCAGTAGGTATCAGAGTTATGAAAAAAATGTATCCAAATTTATGTTACTTTTTTATTCCAAATTTTATTTACATTGCATATAATTTTATACCAAAGTATTTTTATTGTACATTGCTTATCTATATTGAGGAAAATTGAAAAAATTCATAGGTTTCACACTTTGTCACTTTGTAAGAATGAGAGAAGGGCATTGAAAATGAATAACAACAAAAAAAGTTATTTTTTTTCGGTTTCTTTCATTTTCATATTCGTTCCATAAACAACGAAACAGCGTTACCCCCTCCCCTTTATTTTTAACTACCATTTTCTCCTACCACTTTTTTCACCATCGTTATCTAACCCTTCTTTTACAATTCACGCATAAAACATTAGCTCTGTTTGATAGGACTACACCGACTTACACCAAGAGGGCGATTTCACAAATTTCAGAATGTTATATAACTTTATGCCAAGTTTTACTTGAATATTTGTGAAATATCGCTACTGATGTAGGCTGGTGTAAGTTAGTGTAATCCTATCAAACAGAGCTCTTGGTAAAAATTGGTTGGCAGACACGTTTCCACAAACTGACACAAACTGACACGAGAAGTATTTTCAATGCTGAAGAGAAATATTAGTCAAACCTTTGTGACCCTCCACTGGTGAAAGCACGTTAAGTAGAGGACTGTGGGGAGGTTGAGAATTTTAACATTGGAAATGTTTAATCTGAGGTACATAGTAAAAAGATGACATCATACGCAATGAAAAGTGAACACAAGGTTTGCAACAAAAAGTAAAAAAAATGTTGGAAACCCCCCCAAAAAATTCTATAGCACGGTCCTATGCATTCAAAACCAAATATGCCAAATCCAAAAAGGTTTTTCAAAGGTATCTACAAAAAATAAAAAACTAGGTAATTAATTTTAAGCTTCCATCACATAGGATAGTAGGCCCAACATAAAGTGAAAACAAGGTTCACGAAAAAATCATGATTATGAAATATTCTCATGTGGGGATAATGTTTATTTAACAAAATGAAAATTAAATACAAAATGGTGATTCAAGAGTTATTCTTTTTACTTTATGCTAACTAAACTATAATGTAATCAACGAAGAAAAATTATTTAGCCATCTTCTCCTCATTTTTTCTTTCACACATCAACATTGTGATCGTGTCAATGTTCAAGTCTGGACAGAAAGTGTGGACTGGGTGTGGAAAACAGTCACGAATGTAACTAATCGAATAACTGAGTGAACAGAAGAATTGACGAAATTATTATGTGCACGCGATTTCGTCAAAAAAGCAAAAAGCCAAAAAACTAAAAACAAAAGGAACTTATATTTTTGTCAAAATGTTAAACGTCTGAAAATTATATGAATATTTCACTTATTTCGTCATAAAATACCAACTTTTCTTGATATACGCAGTTGAACGAGGGCTAGAGAAGAGTAGAACTATAAGATAATTATCCCTTTTTGAAAATTAGATCCCACGTTAGTTGAAATTGTCGGCTGAGGCCGTATATATATATGCGTTTGATGAAAATTATTTTGCACTTATATTTCAAACGCTTTCATTTTACTATACTTAATCCAACCGCATACTAATTTTTTCCTCTTAATTACCCCCTCCTCTACCTTCGTCTTTTCTGTGTGAGTATTTCAGCGTTCATTTTTGAGAATGAATTCATATATGAAAATCTACTTATCCGTAATAACGCAGCGAAAGGATTTTTTTTGGGAGGGGGGTAGAAAATCGAAAATTGCCTTCTGAAGTTTTTGAAATTTCCGAAAGCTAAAAATTTTAAAATCGTCTCTAAAAAACAAGAAAACAAAGTAAAAAAAAAGAAAAAAAAGGTTATCAATTGAGCACGATTCAGAGATGCCAGAATGTTCGGTAATTTTGGGTTTTTCCAATCCAAAATACCTATATCTGTTTTCTTATGTAAGAATTACCATACGTCTGGTACACCATGCACGATTTGCCAACCAGTTGATATAACTGCTAATTTTCCAAACTCCAAAATTTCCAATTGTTGCAAAATTTTCAATTGCCTAAAAAAAGTCATCAATTTTCACGACTTGCCAACTGCCCAACTGATGGGCGTAAAAATACAACTTACCAACATCCATCTTTGTACTTATCGTAAATTTGGGTGACATTAATTCTATGGGGTGGCTTTGATAGACTATGTTTTTCATCAAGTGATTGTTGGTGACGGCCCAAATAGGTAGGTAGGTACCTAATGATGATAGAAAAATGTTTTCACCAAATACCGATATACGCTGATATTGTTTGAATATTTCGACGTCATTTCATGTTTGATCGGTTTGTTTATTTCCACATAAGAATTTTTTGAAATTTTTGATAACAATTGAGAGGGAGGATGTGACCGAAAAAAATTCGTGTGTTGAAAAAATTTGGTAAGGTTGATAAATTTCATTGTGAGTCTAGGGTATAGATATAAGTGGAGGAAACATCTACAAGAAATTTCAAGGCCCAAATGCAAGAACGATAATTAACGTATTAACAGGGACTTACCAATTATTTGTTTTAACAAAGTAGTATATACTTGTACATATTTATGAATAAACATAATAAAATTGTAAACTGAAAAAATATAAGAATTACTGAAGTATCGCTCTTGTATTCAGCCTCAAATTTATACTTCTATTTGATGCTGAGCAGGGGGCAAGATCATCGTTCGGGTGAAGTTGATAGGGCTCCTGAGGTGACTTGTGACAGATAATGTAAATAATGAGTGGAAGTCGCCCTAATGTCTCAAGTCGCGATTACCTACCTTTTATACTTATTTTGTTCGGTGAATTACGTGTTATAACCTGGCAAAAGTATTCAATTTTGATATTGATGAGACAGTTATATCGGGTTTGAAACCCTTAAAAAAGGGTCAGAGATGACCTAGTACTTAAGACAAGTTAAAATATGATTGTATTGATATTGTCTAACAGATTATGTCTTCTAAAAATGTTGAAATACCTACATTTTATTTTTAGTATGTGAAGTATAAGTATATTTAATAGAGTTCCATGAGCCATGGCTGAAATTTCTCATTTTATCTTATTTTTTAAGCTTTAAAAGGCTACCTATTCTGAAGGATTGGCTGGTCGGTTTTAGCAGAAATTTTGGTTTTGGTATGTTAGAGGAATATTTTTTCGATTTTATGTGAAAAAAATTGGTGTGTTAAAGCCATCCCGATCGTAGGTTGATTTTGATGGTCAAATTGAAAATTCCTTAAAAATTGATTGTTGGGGTTTTAAACATCTTAAATAATTCTTATTCGACGTCTTTCATCTTTATCTACCAAATTATGTTTGAAAACATTTTTTCTCTCGAATAATCGGAGTTTAAAAAAAAAACAAAGAAATAGTGAAAAAACTACATCCTATACTTCACGGTATAAAACAAATTGATCTCGTAAATCTCAATCAAACATGGTCAAAAATTTTGCCTAAGTTATTTTTTTTACTATGAGATACATAATAGTAAATGTTGTGAATGGTCTATGAGTTCTTGTTTTAGTCTTAAAAAAAAGATGCGAGCTCCAGTGGGGACTCATGAAAGATTGATGTGTAAACGTGATAGTGTAAAATTGCTGCAGCAAAGGAAGTCCTTTGTGTTGTTTGAAGTATTTCGTTTCATATTAACAGCGCTGGCGGTTACCAGCATCTTTTTTGCATTTTATTTAGTAGCGGTTTTGTATTTAAGGCCCTATGGGCTGCGATGTCAAGGAGCGCTTATTTCTAATGGTATTTCATGAAGCAGGGCATTCTGCGGAATCGATTAAAATTGGATCCATGATTTATTTGAGAATTATTATGGATAAAAATATAATTTATAATAATTTAGTTTTACAATTTGATTATGTTTTTGAAAAAAGTGTTTTTTAATAGGTATGTATTATTTTTTGAAGAACATTTATTTAGCCTAAGGTAAATATACCGAATATGGGGTACATAATTTTGAAAATTGTACACAAATTTGAAGAATCACTCTAAATTAAAATTTATGGAGGAATCAGGATCAATGGTCCTTAATGTAACATTGAAAAGTCGATAGAATTAACTTTGGATTTTACATAAACTTTTGTCGCAAGTCTGAAAATAATGATTCCACAAAATGTGTTCCCAAAATTGGATATCCCCTTTCCTAATATGGGGTGCATGTATTCTAAACATACCTACTCCATATGGGTACCTAATATTATGGGCTACCTGAAAATTTATGCCAAACTTCAAAATTAGAGTTGTAAAAACTAATTATTCTTTCTTACAAAGGTTACAATTGCCACTTACAACATGCTGATTTTATTATTTGTTGTTTTAAACATAAATAATTGGTACCCCATTTTGGATTCATCATCTCAATTTTGATGCGATGAAAATAAAAAATTCCTAAAATTAAATGAATCGACTTATAGGATTGACAATACTTGGAAAGAGAAGCCAAATTTTCAAATTTTCTGTTGATATTGGTCATATTTTAAAATATCAGTTAGTATTTTGTCTAAAAATTGTGAAAAATTGCAAAAAATTTAAGAGAACAGTGATAAAAATCAAAAAGAGAAGAAAACTCATTTTGGGCATGTTCTTTCGACATTTTTTGTGGATTGGTACAATAGAACAGTCTTACTAACCACCTTCAATTTTTTTCCAGCAGACAACGTTAATATTTTAAGATAAACAATATGTGCTTATCCTACTTATTAATTGGTACTTTTATCCTAAATTAAGGTTTTTATGATTTTGAGAGCTACAAATTTTAGTAAAATATATTACTCAATTTTTATAAGGTTTTTTTGCTAGGACACCGACTTAAAGAGATCGGCTAGGCCGATTTTCGTAAATGAGGTGTCAAAAGAAAGGTCTAACCATGTAGATGTGTCATCTGAAGAGAAACAGTCCATAGCCTCTTGTGTAAAAAGTTGTGAATTTTGACCCCCTTCTCTGAAATTGTTTTGGCTTTTTTTTCGTCTATAAACAAATTTTCCTTCAAAGTCCGCAAAATTTCATACGTATGTGTTTCCCCCTCTTTCAGATATGGAGCACCAAAAAGTTACAAAAATTAAAGTGTTGACCGAATACAGTTATAGTTGTATACGAAGCATAGTCAAATAAATGGTTTGAAAATGAAAGAAGAAAACAGAGGTGTGAGTAAGGGAGGGAAAAGAGCCATTTTATGAAAAAGAGTTGGTTACTCTTAGCAAGTGTCGCGTGGGTTATCCCAAAGAAGACTTTAAGCCTTAGTGGAAGTTTATAGCCTCCCTGTGTGCAAAGTTTTATATTTTTTTGCAAGTATATCCCTCACTCATTCATTGTTTGTAAATCCTAAAAAAAAATATAAAAAAAAAGTGAAAAAGGAGAAAAAGATAAGAAAAAAACAGCTTTATCTCTCATTCTCTATGGCTCTCTCTTTCTTGCTGGGGTCTTTTCTTGATCGGAGGATTAGACTATAAGTTTGATGCCAAATGGCTACGCATAGGTGGAGCCCGCGGCTGACGACTAGTTATTGTTAATTTATTACGATATAGAAATCAAGATGCCTACTAATTTTCTAAAAATATTGTTTGTAACTGACTGTCGTGAAAACCTAAAAAGGTCCGCTAGTTTTTTTTTTTTTTTTTTTGAAACGTTGACGTAAAACAATTTGAATAAGTATATATAGGTACACGTGATTATATTTTTGTATATTTTTAATTTGAAATTGATTAGGCTATTTACTTGAAAATTCATTAAAAAAAAGAAGCAAATATTCGTATTTGTAAAATGAAGACTTGGTGTACCAAGGTATTTTTGAGCGAAAACTAGGTGAGACTAATACAGTATAGGTACGTCTATGTAGGTTGGTATAGGTACCTACGTTTATAATGATAAAAAAAGTCTGGAAGAACTTCCCGCCATTTTATTGATTTTCCAAGGTGTGATTTTGTCGCAGACATCGGTAGAAGAACTTTTATTCGGTGGGTTTGGAATAGAATTAAAGCAAAAAATTAAAAAATAAATTAACATATGTGTGCATGGTATCAATATACACTTTATTTTTTATTTTCTTCTTCTTTTTCATCTTCTTCTTCTTCTTCTTCTTTTTTTGCTCGTTTATTCGATAGGCCAATTATAATTTCATTCTCGAACCAATATGCGACCTACCGAATGTGGTAAATGCTGAAATTATACGCATACACGTTACATTCAGGATTTGCTTGTATTTTGTCTTGGGAGAGGTTAAAAATTACGCACGCGCAACCGAGTCCTATATTTCTCGTATAACATTTACCTTTAAAAGTATCGATTTCATTAAATACACACACACACATACACACACACACACACACACACACACAAACATACACGAGGCGATTCCCCAATTTCCGATTCGTTCGACCAGAAATTTTATTCTTTAATATCTCCAGCATTTTTCACGCATGTGTTCGTCTTCTATTACCTATTTTTCTTTTTTCTTCTTCTTCTTCTTCTTTTTTTTTGTGCCCCATTAAAAGTTTTCGTTTTTGCTGCACACAGAAGTACGTAATTATAGGTATTCCTATGCGGCGTACGGACGTACGTACAGTTCGAGCAAAACGAATCTTTCAACGATTCATTTTGACGGGGTGGTTTTGTTCAACTTGGTGGGCGGCCAAAGAGGTGGGCGACGGGTCGAGTGTGCAGAGGAAAAGGGATTTCAATGATTCAGGACTTGCGTCGTCGAGTTCGAGGTCGTATTTACTCCCTTTTACGTTATATCACGCAGCGTTCTCGAGTAAAGTTTTTTTTACCGGTGGCACACGAGATCGTCACATCTTCGGGTGCTTCTTTCGATTATTACATTACCGTCGAGCAAGTGAGAGAAGCGAAGAAAATATAATAAATTAAGTATTAAATAAATTAAAAAAAAAAATGTGCCGATCCGAATCGTACATATTCGACGAGTATGGGTGTAAAAAATATCGGTAAATTTCGCTTTTTTGCGTGCGTGTGAGTGTGCGTGTTTTTTTGTGTCCTCATTTACGTTTATGTTTTTTGGTGTTATCGGTCAGAATTTTTGTAAATAGTATATCTTAAGAACCTACCTAGTTAATTGTTTCCTCATACCCACCAAGTAGGTACTATATATACGTACCTATATAGTGCACCGAGTGGATATAAATTTTGTTTTTTTCCTTTCACTTTTTTTTCACGTATACCTACCTATAATTATATAGGTACCTATCTACGTCTAATTGCGGCTCGCTTATATTAATCGCTTTAATCGAATATCGACGATGTCGGTACACGCGTTCATCCCAAAACCATAGGTGAAATATAAATTCGTCGTTGATCGTCGTCGAGCGACGGTCAGCTCTCCTGTATATATATATATATATATATATATATATATATATATACACAGGCATACGGTCTAAATGCGAGAAATTATGGAGGCGGGCTACGTTTTCGTATTCTTGTGGGTGCTGACGCACGGCTGCGTTTGTCTGCTGCTGGACAGTTCGTCGTCGTTCGCCCAATTTCAAAGATGGAACGTCGCCCTCAACGGTTCGCTGACGTTCGAATTCAAGACGGATCAGCCGAACGGTTTGCTGTTGTACACCGACGACGGCGGCACTTACGATTTTTTCGAAATCAAATTGGTCGAAAGTGCTCTGCGGCTGCGGTACAATTTGGGCGGCGGCACCCAAATCATCACCGTCGGCCAGCAGCTGAACGACGGACGATGGCATAAGGTGACGGTGCGGCGAAACGACAGCAAAACGACGTTGGTGGTCGACGATGTCGCCCAGAGCAGAACGTCCAAGGGTAAGGAATTCCATTTCGGCAATCTGCCCACCAACTCGGACGTGTACGTCGGCGGCATGCCCTCCTGGTACAACACCAAGTTAACGCGACTGGCGCTGCCCAGTGTCATCTTTGAGCCGCGGTTCGGCGGAGCCGTACGAAATTTGGTGTACGTCGATGCGGAGTCGCGAACGCCGAAACGTCAACGAGTGAAACGGTCGTCGAAAAGGGTGAGTCGAAAAAGAAAAAAAGATAAAAGAAAAAAAAAAAACAAGAAAAAATTCTACTTTTTTATAGTAGGAGGAAAAACGCCATATATGGGGTGTAGGTACCTATCTGAGGGGGAAATTCTTCAAAAAATGGAGTACTATATGACACACCAAGGTTTGAAAGTGAGAAATTACATGCGAGGGCGAGTTGGCGAAATGAGCGAAGAGAGTGAGCAATTCCCGAGTCATGTAAACTCACTTTCAAACCTCGTTGAAGGAAGATATTTTATAATATAATTAATGATCAGAAAGCAACAAAATCATTAATTAGCAATTTCAAATAGAAAAAAATAATCAAAATAAACAGGTACAGTCATACTGACTGCCTTTCCTTAACCTAACTTGTGTAGCCTACTGGTTGAGAAGTCTGCCTTCAAACATGAAGGTTGCAGGTTCTCAAATCCTAAAACGGATGGTGAATTTTTCTAAAAAATTATAATTTTAAATTGGGAGAAATGATTTTACTTTGAGGCTAGCATAAATTCACAAATGGCAAGGCCTACTTTTTGCCCGAAACATACGATTGTAAACATGACCTCTCTATGCACGAATTATAAAAAAATATTTTCAACTGCGAAATGAACTTGCATATCGCTACACCAAACCCTTAGCTATATTAATCACACTTTCAAAATAGGATAATTTAGGAATATTCAAATTTTATCACATATATTTCCAAAATATTTCAAATTGGAACTTGGGAAAAAAATTATCCCAATATGGGGTACCTATTTGTTCTTTTTATAGGTTACCCCATAATAGGACCATTCACCATAATACAGGATACGCCATATTAGAAGAAAACCTGAAAATGCATATATTAATTTCAGTTTTGATGTGAAAATTCCATATAATTATAGAAAAACATCTTATTTAATAGTTTAATACTAATCTCCTAAACAGGGCCGTACCTAGCTTTTTTTCCACCCTGTGTGAACAAACTTTTTGACACCCTCCCATTATCTAAATCAGAATGATATTCTTCGTTCTTCAGTGAAGACGATAAAATGATTATACACTAACGAGAAAAAAGAGATGTGAAATCATAATTTTAATAATTGAAAGAGGGTTAGTGATTTTAAATACCTAATTCGATTTAAATACCTACAGGTATACTAGGTACTAGCTTCTTTGAGATACGTAATTATTTTGTAAAATAAATTGTTTCTTTTACTCGCATTCCTTCATTGCGACAACAGTTTATAATAGAAATTCTAAATTTAGATAAATCGATTTCTCTTACCTAAGTAAGACATGTTTTGAAAAAATTTACAAGCTACTAAATTAAAATTTCAACATTATAGCTGTGTTCGATATGGCATTATGGTAAAGAAGTGGGGACCTGGAAACTTTAAAAGTTTCTAGGCAGGGATGTAAAAGAAACTGGAAGCCAGTAAATTGGTCAAGGTCAGCGTCTTGCAGAAGGTGCAAGCTGCAAGCGGTAGTTTAATATTGGAACTTCACAACCCCAAATTTTAGTTTTAGGTCGTTAATGAAATTTGAAATTTTCAAATGAAATTTCTACTATCAACTGAGAGCTGGAAGCTAGAAGCTGAGCAAAGCTAATAAATTGTTGAAGGTCAGAAGTTAAAGAAACGGAAGCATAAAGCCTGAAAACTGGGTTACTTAAGTATCATTTTTACATTCGGCGGCCTAAGTGATGGTGTGTTATAAAGATTCAACTCAGAAATATATATTATGTTCACTACTTTATTGCCATAAATGAGAATGTCTAGTTTTTGTAGGCTATATTGCAATTCAGTTCATAATCATAGATCAAGAACAATAATTGGGCCCTCTAGGCCAAATGCGAGAATGATATATAATTCTTACATTTTTTCCATTATCTGTTATATCTATACATACCTTCGAAAGTATAATACGTATAGTATCGGACAACAATAATGTATTATATTAAGGTTTTTTATTTTTTTTATTTTTTTGGTTAGTATGGCGCCCTTGCACTCTGCTGCCCTGTGCGAATGCATAGGTCGCACATACCTAGTTACGGACCTGTCGCTTGAAATGACTGAAATTTTTTCATATTAAATTTATTAATAATAGGTTTGAATTAATTTGACTAGGTATTAATATTTGATGGTTCATTGATTTTTACTAACGAATAATACTGATAAACTTGACCAAATTCTATAATGAAATTATAGAGAATGCTGAAGAGTGATGCACATTTTATATAATGCTTAATTTCATTCAGTCAAAAGCTATAATGCGAATTCATTATTAAAATAGCAAGTTCCTCGGCATTTTAGAAATTGACAGCGACATATAAGTACATATATTGTGGGGACTCACTGGTATGAGGAATAGAGGCTCGGACCCCTCGATGACAGTTGCTGCCCCAAAGGGCTGGCAAATAATCATCCTCGTGATGTAAAACACATACAAATTACGTTCGATCGTAATTACCTGCATATACTTGCAGATAATGTACAAGTACCGAATCGTGACACATTCCGACAATTGGATGATCTCACAATCCGTACACAAACTGGCCCATAATCTCTTATCACCATAAGAGATGACGCAACCGAGCCGCTCTCACTTATGTACGTATTTCTTACATACGTGTGTATGTGTGAGTGTAAATAAGCCAGTATAAAAACTGTCCAAACCGGCTTTAAAATTGCCAGTGTTCGTCTTGGTTTTGGCTTACCCATATGTTAAAATATGAAGTGGCTGAACGTGCTTAAATTCTGTTGAATTTACCTTCTGGTGAGAATACTTTCTCACAACAAGGTATTCCACATATATCTTACATGTACAAATATGCATACATTTACACATTAAAAAAAAACATGTCTAAATGGGAAAATGGTACCAATCATTTTCTCATTTCATGAAATGTGTAATTTTCAGTATACCCATTCTCAATCCTTTTTCGAGGTAGATTCAGTGCCTCGTCATTTGCAAGCAAACTGGGTAAAAATATAATACATAATTATCTAAGTACCCATACTTATTTACTTAAAATTTCCGCAATTTGCTGCCTACTATAAAAATCATAACGAAACTCATTAAAATAATTTAGTATTTAAATGATTAGAATATTTACAATCAGTAAAATAACACTTTGATTAGGAAAAGAAAAAAACTATTAAAATATTGAAAATAAGTGAAGGCACGAATTATCGACCAAAATAAGTTACACCAGAACTGTGCTACAGTATAATAAATCGATCTACCTTTTCACAAAATTTCATAAAACCAAAGAATAATGCTGATGTTCTAAATAGAAACTAATGCAGAAAAATATACCATTTAATAAAAAATCGAATCCTATTCGCGAGATTAGAATAACCCGAATAGAAAATATTTCTTGTCGAAGATAGGCTATGCAAGAAAATATATATATAATTTTTATGGCATTACTTTTACTCGTGGAAGGTGTGCTTCAAGAAATATGAAACTAATTCGCGTTAAGTCAGGAGAGCCGAATGGAGACATATTGTAGAAATCGCATTCGTGCTTCAAAACCCACAGTCACAAAAAAAAAAAAAAAAATCAATGAAGAAAAATGTAGGCTTACTTCGAAGAGGATTAGTGAAACAGGAAATAAAGTTCCTGGAGAATGGAAGTATGGTCTACGGTTGATGCGCAAAATGAAACCTTTAAATTTAATATTCCGTGTAGCGATTTGTATACATTTTCACCTCCATCATTGCAACAGCTTAACCTTTTCACTGACTGAGTTTACTAAGTCCATAATACATTTTAGGACTTTAAATTATTACCATACTAAGTACACGACAAACAACTGACCAAAAACTCATCACGCATAAAGCAACCATTTGATCGATTCGAAAATTATATTTTTCAACCGAGATTTTATTCGAAATTGGGCACTTATTATTACGCAGGCCATTTTACTCATCGAGTTGAACTTTCTACAGCCTGTAATTTTATGAAATTATAACCACAACGAAGAAAAATTCCACGGAGACTATTCAAAAAGACACAATAAGAACCAATACAAAAGATTTTGTTGAAAAAAAAAAAAAAAAAAAAAAAAAAACTTATACCGCGTCAATAACCCTGGAAACGTTTCTCAGAAAAGTTTATTTTCGCCATTTTTTATTAATATCAATTTATTAAATTGAATTTGCAGAATTATTTACTGATATTAGTTGCTTTTGTAATCCATAGATACCTACGCTTTTAAAGTAATAAAATTTTGTAGGTTATTTCAGAATTTGCTGCCTACACGATGCTTGTAGCCTAAATAATTTTTGAACGGTTAATGAGAATTTTTTTTCGCTGTACTATTTCGAGGTCCAAAGCTACACAGGTTAATTTAATTTCACGACAAAAATCATTTGAAACAATTAAAAGGAGAGTATAATTATGGGTTGAGTTTGACGTGATGAGAGAATAATAATTGATTTTTCATTTCTTCAACAATGTACTTATATTTTGTGTGCAAAAGATACTGAGAATTTGAGACGTATTTTTTCGAAGAACATTTATTTTCAACTACTTAACGGTCCTTGGGGTCCCCCTTCAAAGCGTTGATTATCTGTCACAATGCACGTTCGCCACCGTGGCTGTCTATCCTGAAATTCGAGGCTTCAATTGCTCGAAGATAGTGTTTCTAGTTTTAACGTCATCGTTCTCTGGATTGTCCTTGTAAAAATAAACAATAGAGAGATATCTTTAAATTTTAAATTTTTTAGTTTTCGAGAAACACGAGGACGAAAATATCTTTGGTTAAATTTTAGGCAGCTCAGGCAATATTTCGTTCTTGGTCAGTTTGATTTTTCAGACGAGTTGAAAATCAAACGGGGCCAAAACAGGTGAATACAATGAGTGCTTGGCCTCCAGCCGATCATTCCTTTGTCCAAAATCCATTGTTAGAAAAGCTGAATGTGGTGGGTATTGCCACGATACAGCCACCATGGATTTGTCTGACGTGAATTGGGGTTGGATTCAAAGTACCACGCATTTATATGGATATTCCAAAACACGTATCTAATATGCAGCTTCGATTGCCCTTCTGTGGGACGAATTCATAGGGCACTAATCTAACTAACAAAAAAAAAAATCACTGTTTCATAATATCCTCAAACTGCTTCATCTACCGGAAGACCATCAAAGGATATTAGTCTTGACTCTCCATACAGTAGAGACAAGATTTAAATGATTTTAAGGTATGTAGTATATTTCGTTTCATAACTTCAGGGAAATTTGAAACAAAAGTTAGTATGTACTGAGCCTAAAACCTGATCTATTGATTTTGGTGCGGATCGGCTGGATGGTACTTCCGGTACCGTTATTTTTGTTTTTATTTTATCAATTTTTGTTTCGATTTTGAAAGAAGTAATATTGTTATTAACTGCGTAATTTCAAGTCAATAATTATAAAATTTAATTCAGTCATAAATTATTATCTATTAATAACTTTTTAGTAACTAATTTTCTGTGTTTTGGAAAACCTACTTTTTCTAACAGAGTTGCTGTTACGTTGAAGTTTTTTTTCTTCTTTGGTTCGGTTTGAAAATTAATTTATTTTAAAATTGTGACCTATATTCGTTCAGTAAAGTTAAGAACTCTTTCTTTTTATAAAATACAGTTTTTTCATCTTATGAGTGTTGCGAACGAAAAAAAAAAAAAAGTTTGAAGAAGGCATTTTAATAAAATTAAAAAAAAAAGACATATCGAAGCTTGTTTGTTTGTATTTTTGTCAATTATATAATTATTTGCTCTCGTTGGTTCTACCTGGATCGTAATTTATTTGTTGTGAGCCAGCAGCTCTAATAAATTAGTTTTGTACTTCGAAAAAGTACGCCAATCGATGGAAAAACTATTTATTCGAAGTTACACTCCAGTTCCACCGGGAATTCGCACGACCTCTCTTTTTTTTCGTTTTTTTTTATGTGCTCCTTTTCTCCCATTTTCCCGAACGAAAAAAAGTGGCGCTTAAAAAAACTGCCTGAAATTGAAATCTGAAACAATAATGTTTCTCAGTTTTTTCTCTTTCAGGTCGCTGACCTGTAAATTTTGAACAACTAAATCCAATGCTCGTACAGTTCGTGAAGTTGAAATGCAAAATGTCAGATCTTTCAATCAAACAGGAGGAAAGCAATGTGAACTGATTTTGATCTGGTTTCAACTAAATTCATAGTTTTGAAAAATTGATTGAATAAATATTTTCACATTCGGAAACAAATACGTAGGTATACTGTACTCTAGTAGCTGGATCCTAAGAAACCAAAAAGGGCACGTCGTTTTAATGAAAAACGCAAATGATTCCTATCGCAAATGTAAACGAACAAAAGCAAATAAATTTTGAAAATTAATTAAAATGGAAACGTAGCCTACCTACCTACTATATTGATCCTTGAAAATATGGGTAAAAAGGTTGTAACAAATCAATTCTCTAGTAAACTACCCAAGGAAAACAACAACGAGCAAAACAAAAAATGGAGAGGAATTTTGTTGCTGGAATACAAACCATAAATAATTATTATAAATAAAAAATGTAGGTATTGGGAAAATGAAAAATGGTGGCCGGAAGTGCATATTCAGGATTTTAAAACAGCGAGTTTTAAACAGTCTGGTTTTATTTCAAAAGTGAAACATTGGACTGTACACTTTCAAATTAATTATTTTTTAATATTTTGTACGAAATTTATTAATTTATCTGTACCTATCTACCTATACTATACAGTGCATCTTATATCAAACTTTTTCGTTTATTTTATTTTCCAAACTAAACTGTTCTATAGGCCGATTCGATACTTTTTCGTTGAATTTTTTCGTTAGATGTTCGCACTTCGCACCTAGCATTGAAAAATTAGGTATCTTCTGTCCTTGTTGATTTATTATCAACTTACTTCACTACAATTTTCTTCGTGTAGGCCATTGTAAATAGGTACTTGTTAGCGTATTTTTCAAAGGAAAATACAAGTATAGCATTCAACGCAATGACGGGACCTGGCGGCGAAATTTGTGGAAAAGCGCCGATCCTGAGTCGTAGATCACGAATATTATTCAAATTCGTCTTCTGAGCACACAATATGTATATATATATATATATATATATATACCTATTTCTACTTTTTGGTCATTATGGAGCCTCCGTTGTTTGACCTTTGGCAATGAAACTTGGGGTAGTGTTAGAAGCACTCATGGGCTACACTTTCATGTTAAAATTTTTTAAATGTATCCTCTAATTTCGGAGAAAGGGGTTCTCAAATTTTTGCAAACCCACTATGTTGTCATCACGATAACTCCCGTAAATTAAAAGATTTTGGCTAGAAATTTTCATGGTAATCGGACAATATTAAGAACTGGTTTGGTATTAAATTTGAGTGAAATCGGTCAACTTGTGTTTGAATGGGAGCCGTTAGTAAAAATCTGTATTTGATTTTATATATTTATCATATCTATGTAGAATTTCCTTAAATAGAATATGAATATATACAAATGATATGAACATTTTCTATACAGTATATACTATATTATTTGGATATCAACTCAGTTTATATAGAAAATGTCTGTATTACCATAATATTAGCTTTATTAATATGATACCAACATAATTTATATGAAAAATGCTAATATTAATATAGCATTAGCATAATCTGAATTGTCTATATCTCAAGTTTGTCACATAAATCTATATTTATAATACAGATATTTTCCATGGTAAAATGACATTACATTATCCAATCATATCCATGCAATAAGTCACATGTGCAGAATATTACAAACTTTATCGACTACTAAAGAAGAAAAATATCTTTCCAGCCAAACCTAATGTTAATCTGATAATTTTTGAAATCATAACTTTAATAGCATAATTATTTATATTTGAGTATGTGAAAAATATAAGAAGAATAATAGGTAGAGGATGACACTGCAGCTGTTTTATGATTAAACAGAAGTATAGGTATTTTTAATTTGAAAAAAATAGTTAAAATACTCGTAATAATCTATAAATTAGACTATATTCCACTGTTTTATCTTCCTTTGTTACTTTTAAAAAATTGATTATAATTCAATTTCCATGAAGGCTATTTAAAACAGGTATGCGCATGAGGGTGATAAGAGATGAATCGCCATTTTGTGTTATTAATTATTGTTACTATTATTATTATTATTATTATTATTATTTTTATTATTTATTATTATTATATATAGTAATAATAAATAACGTAATATTTTTGAAAAACCATCAGTTCTTTAGAAAAACCGAATAACATAAGATGGCTGCTTATTTTTTATCATCCTCATGGCATACCTGCTAGTAAAGAACCTTAACGGTGATAACTTCCAAGTGAGTGCATTAAAGTTAATTTTACTTCTGAGACACTGCTTGATTTTGAGTCAGATGATAAGGCTTCTACTTTCTGTTTATATTGTAATGATTTGCAGCGAAATTTGTGCTCTGAAGAAAGATGGATGCAATGAATAGAGCCAACATGATTGTAAGAAATGGGATTGCAACTAATGTGCCAGCATTAGATGTACACAAATCCATTTCATTTGTGAAATTTGTTAACCTTAAGTGACTTATGTTGATTAATAGGCTTCAATTATTTTTCTTGGATTTTTATAGGTGTGCATACCAGCACGATGTCTAGCCTTGTAAGTGTGCACATTTCATCTTTTATATAAAAACGATACATCTCCCACGAAAATTAATCGATCCAAAATTCCTTTGAAATCTATATATGTAGAAGTTAAAGGCTTGGCGGTTCCATACACAAAATTTCTAAATAATCCGCCAGTGTTTCCATTGTACCAGCCCTTCTTACACTAAGTGAGCACACTTACAAGATACTAAGCTAGCCGATTTCTGGTCATTTTCAATTCCAAAGAGTCGAATATGTCGAATATAAGATAAGCAACGAATACGTTTCTATTTTACTTTTATCGTTTTATTTTGAAAATAAAGAAAAAGCTCTTCTCAAAATTCATTGCTAAATTTCTCGAAGACCAATTACAAAATACGTTTTCTATCATTCTGAGATGAATAGCATCGCTTTTAGCTTACATACGTTTTAAGAATAATAACGAATATCGGTCTTTAATACGAAATGAAAAAGTTATAATAAATGCCGAGAAAGCTGCAGCTTGTCCCAACAAATTACAAAAAATAGACAGACTCTAAAAAAATTTTTTTTTTTATCGCAAGCACACAGTGGTTTTTGTGTTTTTTTTGTTTTTTTTTTTCATTGTCGAATCTAGGGTAGAAAAAGTCGCCATGGAAAATTCGAATAATGTTCGAACGCAGAGATGAATACTAATGTCACAAAATTTTAAATTTCGAAATAACGTTTTTCCTTCCTATTTTCTTCCTGTTTTTGCACGAAAAGGTTTACGGGAAGAATTTTAAATGTAATTGTCTTCTACGAAAAAAAAAAAAAAAAAAAATTGAAACACGAAAGATCGATAGGCCAACCGTAATTTTATCCAAAAATATCAGAATATTTATAAAACGATCGGCGCTCCTATTTTGTTAGCTATTTTTTATTTATTTTTTATTCGCCGTAATCTTTCTGAAAGTAACATTACCTATTGGATGAAATTATGCAAGTTTGTGGCGTGTATCATTCGTTATAATCTTTTTACCAAGTAATAAAGTTTGCCGATTATAAAGGATTCGAATTCCAAAAGTTTCTCGATTAAAAAAAAAAAATTTCATCATTAAAATGCCTCACGTTTGACCTTTGCAGTGATTTACAAGACTGGCCATTTTTTGGTTTTATATTGGTGCGTGGGAGCCGAAGAAGGTTTGTTACTGTGAAAGGTTAAATATTCATGCATAGTTTTCGTTTTTTGAAACTTTTGATCGAGATACATAAAATTTTTTCACTTTAATGACTTTTTTTTTTTTTGTACCAGCTAATTTGAAATAATATTGAGTTTATTTCTTTGGTTTGCCGATTTTTGCATTTTCATATCGTAATCGTCTCATTTTGGCTTATTATTTGGAGGGGATGGAAATGTTTGTGCAGAGATTTTATTGTAAGTGATAAAATTGCGACTTTTTTAAAATTCTTTCTTCATTCTTTATTTCTTCGATTGCCTTTGAGTGAAACTTTTTGCGGATTTAGCTCCAATTTCTTTGGAAGCTACAAAAAATTGTAAACACCCTAACTCATCTTTAATTGATGAACAATTTCGATGAATTATAATAACTTTGATTTTCCTTTTGTTCTTGTGGTAAAAATGAAGGTAGATTTATTTTCTACAATTTACGTAATTGGTAGGTACCTAGATTGTATTTAATTTTTTAGACCAACGAAAGATAAATAAAGTAATTAAGACGAAGTATATTTCTACCATCAGATCAGAAATGATAAC
Organism: Ericerus pela; assembly: GCA_011428145.1. Classification (NCBI taxonomy): domain Eukaryota; kingdom Metazoa; phylum Arthropoda; class Insecta; order Hemiptera; family Coccidae; genus Ericerus; species Ericerus pela. The sequence continues at coordinate 1,076,047 of WOFM01000519.1, read as the reverse complement.
TCAGTTAAGTTTTTTTTAATACAAACGAATTTTTTTTATATACACAGGGTGTCCTATTATCACTGATTAAGTATGTCGAAAAAAATAAAAATACGTGCCTTATAATTGTAGAAAAGCTATGGATTGAGCATATAATGTGCATATTATAAAACCTTGAACAATACGCAAAGTGCACTCTAACTTTGTTGTTCAAAATAAGAAGGTACCTGTAATATGTATTAACACGGTAAGGTCACAGCACCTATAACATCTCTTTTGCATCAGAACTTATATGGATTGATTTTCATGAAAAAAATATCTGTGGAAAAGGCTTGATAAATATAATGCCGGAATGCCATTAATATTTTTAAAAATAGTAGTGGAAAGTGAATATTAGTATGAAAAGGGTAAAGGTGTGCTTAGACTGATTGGGCCAGAATGGATGGACAGATCAATTGTCATCAATGTTGTCTGTGCGAATTATTTACACATGGCTCACCTAGATAAGTGTCTGTAATCAAAAAAAGAGAAAGTTCTTTCGCATGTTTCTGATTGGGTCCGTAAAGAGAGGGAGGAAAAGCCACACGAAAGAATAACTACACTTCTGACTGTTAAAGAATTTTTTTTAAATGTGGCACACATTTCTATTTTCATTACGGCATAAAAACTGAAAGGTAAAGATGGCCAGCACAAATCTTGGTGGAAGTTTTGGTGCAAATTTTGGAGAAGGAAAAAGAGAAGTTAGAAAAATTTGTTGGTGTGTGTGTATATTTGATTGTATTCAACATACACACACGAACAAAAAAAAGAATTTCGTTATTTTATCTGAAACAACGAATTATACAGTGTTATCAGCAGCAAAAATAGGAATGTGTATCAAATTAAATGATTCAGTATGCTTGCTTGTAGGCATTGATGGGACTTTTTTTTATGCAGTATTGAATTTGGCTCATTGTTTTACCTTTAAAGGTATATGTGAACACAAAATGTAAACATGTACCGAAAAAAAAAAAAATTACATAATAAAATTCTGTCGAAGATGGGATTCTAACACAGAATATTAGAATAATATACAATGTCTTACAGCAAGAAGCCACGGAGCGAATACTCAATCCTTTTGTTTTCAACACATTGTAATAGACGACTCTAAATAAACCTATAATAACCATAATAACATATGTAATTAAAAAATACTCTCAATGTCTGAATACCGACCCTTCTCTCAGCCAATCTTCTTTATTGTAGATTCGTTTTCTACACATTTCATGAAATTTTATGTACAATCCGAATCTGCAAAATAGAACACACTTTCTCATTTGTAATAAAGTTAAGAGTGCAATTTTATATTGTGCATGGTTTTAAAATATACACACTGTGCTCAAACCATAGATTTTTGAAAATTACGAGGCTCGTATTACTGCTTTTTTCGATAGTGGTATTTACTTAAATCAATAATTTCGAAGAAAAATATTGCTAGGTTAATGTTAATAGGACATCCGCGTTTCTGCCTCCGTATGTTTTTGTCTTATAGTCAATTTCTATAGAGCCAAAAAAAGCAACGAATTTAGTGATGAAATGCCGTAGGTAGGGTAAGTGTCGTGGGCTCCGCCCCGACCTTCCTGCGCACAACGCAATGCGCAGAAGTGGTTAATAGGCACTGACGCTGAGGTAGTTGCGGCAGTATGAGCTCTGACTTGCGTGAGAGATCATCATATATTTTATTGTCCCTTGGACGTTAAACCAATTTATAATATTAAGGAACTATTAGCCCACTACATGGTAGCAGAGCAAGTAGTTAATCCTTAGCTAAAATGAATTTGCCTTTGAAAAAAGACATTTTTAATAATTATTTCGTTTTGCCTTTGAAAAAAGACATTAAAGAAATAAAATTTTTTCTGAAAACTTTGAATTCTTCACGAATTTGGTTTTTATATGCCTTTGAAAGAAGACATAGAAAAGAAAAAATTACTTCATAGCTTCCACTAAAATCGGATTATTCATACAATTCGATAAACTCTTAAAAATCTTAGGTAAAATAAAATTTTTTCCTCTGATAATTACTACATTAGCATCTTAAAACGTGCTTTTGGACTGAATAAATTAATCTATCTTCCCACCTAGTGAGAAATAGTTCCCAATTTTAGGCTAACAAATAAATTTTTGTATAAAAATTTATTTTTGTACGCCGCCCCCAGAGTTAATGAGAAAATAATTCACTTTTATTTCCTCTGTTAAACTAATTCTGGACAAAAAAATTAATTCTTTATATTTCATAAAGAAATTTTTTTTTTCGCCGCCCCCAGCGGTGAAAAGAAACTTACGATTAATTTTGTTTGCTTTGCCTGGCAAATATTAGTCATGGGATACAAAAAATGGCTAAATAAAATATTTGCTGCGATCTTTTGTCGTTACAATAGTTCGCTAATGCTGAGCGCAGAGATAAAATTCGTAAATAAAATTAAACTCTGACTCGGCTGCTTTGCTTCAAACGAAACAAAGGAATCAAAAAAAAAAAAAAAAAATGAATACGTCGTTTTATTCCTGTGAATACGACTTTGTAGGTTCGTATTCACAGCACCTGACGACTCAAGGCCATCATCGGCAACCGATTCGTGCATTAACTTGCACGAGAATTCGAAAATTGGAAGAATACAATGTAGTGATGCGTGTAAAAATACGCACCACTACGAATACACAAATACGTATATAGCCACCCTACCAGCACGGCTATACACGTACTGGGTAACTATTACACACACAACGACAACACGAACATTAAAGTACAGAAATTGCGCATGCGCATTCTGTTCTAGCAGGACACAGTAACCATTTTGTAAAGACGAGACTCACGTTGCTGAACCCGTTTTCACGTTACTTAATTACTGTGTCTTTTTTAATTAATGTTTCTTTTCGTGTTTTCGTATGCTAATTGCCGTAATTAACATTTTTTGTGTGTGTTTAATTTGTGTGTACCTTTCGTCGCCGGAAATTCGAATTGTGCGATCTTTTTTACGCGCTTTATTTCGTTTTTTTGTCGCAATTATTAATTTTTATTTTTCAAAATTCGCGACATTTTTCTTTTTTAATATTTCGCGAATAATACATGGTGTAGTGGCCTAATACCCTCATCATATTATGTAAATAAAATTTTCTGCATACCCACGGCCAAGGATCTTGACCGCGAAACTAGCATCATTCAATTTGGTGAGTTTTTAATTATTACTATAATCCAATGTACCATTGAATTAAGTAGCCATTTTGCGTATTTTGGATGAAAGAAATCCAATCAGTATTTCTTCATTACGCTGATTTTTCGTATTTTTTGTCTCTTTAAGTAGTGGGCAAAGATTTCTGTACTTTCTCGCAAATTAAGCTAGTTAGCGCAGATTCCAAAATTAAGATAGCTTCGAGAATTTTTCGAAACTATAATTATATCACACGATCGAGAACATTTCTATTAGTGCTCTTCTTAAATTTACAATCAATCTTACTGATCGAGGTTATTTATTTTCGTAAAATACATCGTAATAGTTAAAGACTTACGATGTTTCTAATTTCGTTAGGCCCCTAACAAGGTCTTCCGATACTTTCTTATATAACAATTTTGCCTTTTTATTAAGACAAAAGAAGTCGCATTTCATTTTACCGACCTAAGTGTATGTTTTTCCGATTAAATTGAAATTTTGATCGTTCCAAAATGCGCCTATGTTCGTGTAATGCGATGTTGACCTTGAACTGATTGAAAAATCAGCTCAAGAAATTTATTCTTCCCTTTATTTAAAGTGAAAAATTTCGTTCTACGGTTTTGAATTATTCTAATAAAAATCGTAGGCTATCTATAATTTAATAAAATTCGTCATTTTATTGAATTTTTATCACCAAAATCACGCGTTTGCAAATATACTGCATACATCGCTACTTTATTACGGAACCTAAGTGTCTTTCCCCTTAGATTCACGTCACAATTTCTATTTTAAGATTGATATTTTCATTACGTAAATATTATGTATTTGTATTTATCATCTGTTGTTATTGTAGGCCTATTAATACGACCTTCAAAAAACTAAATTTGATTCTGTTCATACGAACCAAATGGGTACGTAAGCAGCCTAAACTGCTTCGTGTAATAAAAACCCATTTTAAAATTTATTAGAAATTAATTTTCCTAATATTTTCGTTTTCAAAATTGCTCGGAAATTCCGAACAATTGTCGAATTTACGAACACGTGCTTTTCGTAATCCTTTAATATTCCTCTTTACTCTTTCTTTCGTCATGATCGAATTGTAGTGCTAAAAATGTCCGCATAAAGAGTTACGTATGTTTATATTTACGCGCGATTCTAATTGACCCATTGACCTATATTTAACTAGGCCAATGATCCTTTATATAAGGTGTCCCAACCTTAATAAAAAAAAAAAAAAAAAAAATTTTTTTTCTTTTTTTCCCCAGATTTATTTTGGAGATTAAAAGGTCGTATTTATTCGTCTACTAGGCTACATATACGAAAAAACTTTTTTCTCAAAAATTTTTTTTTGTGTTTATGTCTGTCTATAAACAGCCTTTACGAATAAATTCACGACATGTCCGACAATCAAAACATGGATGTCGACCCAAATTTACCCGTTGCTGATCAGGGTGCTGACCAGCAACAACGACCACCAGTTCCAATAGAACCTGTCGTTCAAATTCCACCAGTGACTCAGGAAACTGAGCCACGAGAAATAGTTTCGCTAGCTGCTGCGGAAAATCCAACTCCTGCCGATGATCGACAAGGAGAGTTGTGGAGTTCGCAACAGTCCCGCAGACGATCACCATCATCTTCTTCGGGTGAAAGCTACACAGGTGACACCGATGATAATATATCGGTTCACTCTAAAAACTCGACGACGTTCATTGACTTCTATCAGGCTAGCATATGGGAAGCCAATGATTATATCGAGGAACTGGAGAAGCTCCTTCGTAGTACGAAACTTAGAGCTGACAAAGCCCTAAGTAAACTTACAGCCATCATGAAAATGATAAAGGAGCTCCAGAAGCCACCAACTGGAGTTTCGATGGAGAACCTTATGTTGGCGAAAAAGAAGATTCGTCAACTGTACAAAATTGAAGGCGAAATAAAACAACGCTTCAAAACGCCTAAGCCAATGCAAGTTGACTTAGAGCAACAACAACAATCAACCTCCGATCCTGCAACAGCTCGACAACGCAATGCCGAAGTTCTGCAACAGGACCTCGACCGACGGGCCAAGGAGGAACGGTGAGCCGCTGAAAAGGCTCGAGCCGAGGAAGCTCGACTCGAGGAAATAGCAATACAAAAAGCGATCACGGAGAATCTTCAAGTTATCGAGAAGATTGCAAACAAGGAGTCGGAGCTGGAGCTCGCCAAGCATGATCTTCAAAACCTGAAGATCAGGATAGAGAATCGCTTCGGCATTCCCTATAGCGAGTTCCAGCGCAGACACCTTGTGATCGCAAACTTGCCCCCCGTTGGACAAGGTATAAATTTTAATTTCAATTCTGAAAATTCATCTTTTCAGAAACGTAATAATGTAGACGAATTAATTGATGATACTATGGCTCCGCCTACAAAAAGGCATCAACAAGAACCAATGGTAGTATCACCGATTCATTCATCTATTTTTGACAAAACTACTGAAGGTCCATCTCTTGCTGTGACCCCACTAGCTTTGTTTACTATTCCTTCCGCTACTACAGCCTTGGTACCAGATAACCTGATACCATCGCCTCATACAAATAGCAGCGATAAAAATATTTTTAAATTAATTCCTCGAATTTGGGAAATTGACCCTTCAGAATCATTAGAATCAGCTTCTATGAATCTGAAGGCACCAAAATTTTATTTAAACAAATGGGATGGTGATTTAATTACCTATCCTGGTTTTCTAAATGGCTTCAAAAAATACGTACATCTACGTACGGATATAGCCATTCCACAAAAAATTCATTTACTTCAAGGTGCCCTGCCGAAAGAAATTTCTGACAGGATTAATCATCTTTCTCTGGACGATATAGGTTACGTCCAGAGATTAAAATATTTGCATGACCGTTATGGCGATCTTAGCAAATTAAGGGAAAAACTTTGGTATAAAGTTACTGCCTTTCCAAATTCTGATAACACCCTTCCTTCGATTCAAGATAGGATGGATGGACTTGCAGTTTTAATTGATCAGTATCGACAAGCTACTGAGATAGTTGACGAAGAACAGCTATTTAATATTGCTGTAAAAAAGTTTCCTCCTCGATCTTATATGAATAATTTAAAATCGAGTCAGCGAAATGTTAATAATTTATTCTCGGCTATCAGGGAGTTTATTAAAATTCATGAGTTAGTTGAATTGAAAGTCAATCCAACCAATAAATCTCAAGAACAAACCCCCGGAACTGAAAAAGCCAATAATCAAAATTTTAACAAACGTAATAAGCCTAAAGGCAATCAACTTTTTTCTGTACCTTCTGTTAACAAAGAAGATACAAGAACTTTTTCAAGAGGAAAGGCTAAACCCAATCCCAGAAATCGAAAAAGCAAGAAATGGACCAATAGGCCGACGAAAAATGCTAAATCATTTTTTGTTACAGGTTTGTCGAAACCTGGCCCGGAGATTCCGGACCAGAGTCAAAATCGCCAGCAGGATGCCCCGGCTCCCGGGACACCTTGCCAGAGACGTGCTCTACCTAAGACGATAATGAAGATGGACCCATACCCCAATGCAGACTGCATTTTTTGTCTGAATGGGCGTCACTGGTCCCATCTCTGTTGTCATCCTAGGTACAACACGCTCCAGGCACGCGTAAAAGCGTACCAGGTGCGAAATTTATGTTTCAAGTGTGGGACTCCGCACGGGTATGGGACTTGTCCCATGCCCCCGCCGAAGTGCTGCCGATGGTTTAATTGCCTGTCGACAGAGCACCACACCAATTTATGCCCAATGCTCCGTATCCACTGAACATTGCAAAGGCGCAAGGATGGGTCGAAGCTCTACGAGACCGAAAGGCAGCTTCCTCACCTTACGAAAGAGATGATGAATAATAAATCGAGTCGCCACCCAAACGTGACGCTTGAGTTGACGGAGGAGCAGCGCCAAGGCCTACCTCAAAACAGTGAGTTGATTAATTTCAATACGATTAATTATACAGAGTCTTTCTTCTTAGGCTTTGAATCGTATGCTCATTCTTCAAATTTAGATAAACCCATAAAAATTTGTGGATTTTTCGATAGTGGTAGTCTTCGCACATATATTGTGCAAAGATACGCGTTTCACGACCTTAAGCTTAAACCTTCTGGTAAAGAAATTTTAACGCTTATGGGTGTGGAAAATTTAAATACAAGCAAGATAACATCTTACTTGGTTCATTTTGATCTTCTGCTCCCTGACGGAACAAAGGTACCTATAAAAGCAAGTACTTTAAGTAGTATTTCGCATAATTTAAAACAACCAAATATTAAAACTTTTAAAGCATTGTTCCCACAATGTAAAAATATTAATTTTTCGACACTTCCTCAGGAGCATACGATTCACCTTTTAGTAGGTAACGATCTTATGTGGTCTTTCGTGAAGAGTGTTCGTACAATTTCGTCAAGAACATGGCTAATCAATACGCCATTTGGTCATATGTTAGGTGGAGTTTTAGTCCCACCTGATGAAAGTGATCTTTTTACGCCAGTATTCTTGACGTCACCGCAAACTGTTGAAAATCTTTGGAGGCTCGATGTTTTAGGTATAGAGTCTCATAATTTCAGTCAAGTTGAAGCTGAGGCTGAAGCTTTACGATTGTTCTACAAAGATGTTAAATTAGTTAACAACAGGTACCAAATTCGGTGGTTATATAAAAACTATCCCCCACCTTTGGAGGATCATTTTAATCTTTCGATTAAGAGACTTGAACATCAATTGCCAAAATTACGACAATCTCAAGAACTCTTCGAAAAGTATACACAATATTTTAAAACTCTCATTGAATTACAAATGATTGAGAAAGTGGATCCTCGAAGTAAGCCTGAGTTAATCCATTACATGCCCCACAAAGGCATCTTGGACTTAACTAAGAGCACTCCACTCCGAGTAGTCTTCGATGGATCCGCCAAACCTAAAAACAGCAGCCATTCGTTAAATGACTGTATGTTCAAAGGCTCAAACCTATTACCGGACTTGTTGAAGATTTTGATGACTTTTCGAAAAGATAAAATTGGCATTATCGCCGACATTCGTAAAGCTTTTCATCAGATTCAACTTCACCCCGATGATAGGGATGTATGTCGTTTTATCTGGGTAAAGGATCCTTTTAAACCTTTGTCCAGAGATAATATAATTATTTATAGATTCCAAAGAGTACCCTTCGGAATTATCACTGCTCCTTTTTTGTTAGCAGCGATTTTATTACATCATTACCAACAAGTTGATCCTGAATTCAGTAAAAAGTTTGCAGATCACATTTATGTTGATAATCTAGTTACTTCCCTCCCTACATACGAGGAAGGTTTACAACTTTATAAGCGTTCTAATGACATAATAGATGCCATTTCCATGGAACTCGCTCAATGGGGCACAAATGATGAAGCCTTGAAAAAAGACTTCGAACCTTCGAAAGCTCTAGATAAATCAATTATTAAAGTTTTAGGCCTTGTTTGGGATATGGTTAAGGACATTGTGTATATGCCCCCAGTAACCACTCAAACAACAATTTGGTCTAAACGTTCATTTTTACAAGCAATGTCTTCCTTTTATGACCCCATGGGTTGGTTCGCTCCAGCCTTCATACCATCAAGGACGTTTATCAAACACCTATGGTTAGAAAATTATAAATGGGACGAACCTATTTCACCGCAGCTTCAAAAGTTAGCTACGGTACTTATCGAAGACCTTCATCAAACTACAAATTATTGTTTTCCGAGGCAAATCTACCGTGGAACTTATAATCCAATGGATTGCGAGCTCCATGTCTTTGTAGACGCTTCACAAATTGCCTATGCGATGGCTGCTTATCTACGTTTTAAGAACGCGGAGTCTGGTACAGCATCGCTACGTTACCTCATAGGCAAGACGAGAGTCGTGCCTATGAAATCAATTACTATTCCAAAATTGGAGTTGATCGCAGCACTCATAGGTGCACGTGCTATACGAACTGCTCGTAAACCCATGGATTTGAACAACTGCCCAACTTTTTTATGGTCGGACAGTAAGTGTGTTCTAACCTGGTTGACGGAAGGTAAAATTCAACCCCAGTTTGTTTCTAATAGGGTTAATGAAATAAAAAACATCCCTAATGTTCAATATCGTTATGTGCCATCAGCAGATAATCCCGCTGATGTAGGATCTAGAGGAGCTACTGTCAAAGACATGCTTCAATCTCTTTGGTGGACAGGTCCAGCCTGGTTATATTCAGACTACCAATCCTGGCCACCGACTGATCTTCATATCATAGAATCGTTACCAGATTTGACGCAGGAAGAAATTTCTACGCCAGTTTTCTGTACTTTACGACAATCTTTGGGAAATTTGGAAAAATTTTCTGAAACTTTTCGTGAGAGCTCAGATTCGATTTTTGATAATCATCGCACTGCGAAGATGAGAAGAATCGAGAACTCTCGCAAACAACGAAGTCCTACATTCCTTTTAGAACCTAAATCGAATGCTTGCAAACTACAAGTGCCAGTATGTCCAGCTGACACAGATCGTAGCCAGGACCCATTTTGTTGCAATAAAATTGACTTTGAAGGTTTACCTCCAGCAGGCCCTCCAAAGGATGATCCTTATTATAAAACTCCGTGGTTGAGCTTTATACATCCACCTTTAAATTCTCCTTTCAATATTCAAATTGAAAAATTTAATTCACTTAATAAACTAATAAAGACATTTTATATGTGCCTTTTTGCTATACGACGTTTCTGTGCGAAAAGACTACGTAGAATGCGGTCTGTAGCACCTTACGCCGTGTTACCCAAAATCTTTCAATTTGGATTGATGGCTTTCATCTATTCCGATCAAAAGAAACATTTCAAAGAACTCTTTGATGTGTTGGAAAAATTAGGGCCACAGAGTTTTGTGACCTATCAAAAATTTCATATTGAGCTTGATGAATCGGGTTTGCTCCGGTTACGGAACTATATTGCAAAATGGCCTCATTCGGATGATATTTTATCACCTACCCTTTTGCACCCTGATTCCCACATGACTAAGTTAATTCTGCTTGAAACGCATTTGAATAATAGCCATGCTGGACCCAAGTTTACGATAGCTTCGTTTCGACGAAACTATTTTGTACCTCGTGCATCTAAATTACTTCCAAAAGTATTGAAAAATTCTTGCATGGAATGTAAAAGGTCTAACAATAAGCCTTACCATCAACCGACCCATTCGGCGATGCCAGACTTTCGTTTAGTACCGTTTACACACCCGTTTATCTACACGGGTGTGGATATTTTTGGTCCTTTTCAAGTTTTTGATGAGTTCCTACCTAAAAAGAAAAGACAGATGAAAGCTCTGACTTCACCTGTTAAAAAGAAATGGATACTTATATTTACTTGCCTTTCAACTAGGGCAGTATATTTTATTTCGGTTTCGTCTCTGACTACAGGCGAAATATGGACAGCGTTCATCACCTTCTTCGCTGATCGTGGGACACCTAAATTATTGTTGTCTGATAACACTGCCCAGTTCCATCTCATCTCTACGTATTTACCAAAATTTTGGTCTACCTTTAATTCCGAATATACCGTAGCAGATAAGTTAAATGAAAAAGGCATTGAGTGGAATTTTACTCCACCCAAAGCATCTTGGTATGGTGCCCCGTATGAACGTTTAATCGGAGTTTTCAAACAATCCTTTTATCACGTTGTTGGACATCATCCTGTGCATCAGCACAATTTCCAGGCAGCCTTGAAAAATATTCAAGTAATGATCAATGAACGACCATTATGCCCTGCTGCAGATGAAGCTGAACAGTTAACACTAACTCCAGCCCATTTCCTGCACGCTAATTTTCGAACTTTTATACTTGATCTTGATTCAGAGCTGGCTGAAATTACGCCAACTTCGAAACAACTCCAAACTTTATGGAGAATAGACCAAGAGTATATTCACAAGCTTTGGGTAGCTTGGAAAAGATATTACCTAATACACTTGAGAGATACTCCTCCCAAGGGTGTACCTAACGCCTATCGTACTTCTCCCTTTAAGCCAGAAGTAGGTGACTTGGTACATGTATTAGATTTTATTAATAAACCAGGTGTCTACAAAATTGCTAAAATTGTAGAACTTGAGAAATCCAGTGACGGAGAAATCCGCCACGCTAGAATTGAACTCCCAAGCAAGATACTGACCTCACGGCCACTAAAGTACCTTGCGCCTTTGGAGCTCAATTGCTCAAAACCAGTGGTTACCAATTATGTTCCACCTAAGTAGAGCCTTATTCTGAAAGACTTCACAACATATGCTAAAGTGGACTATGTTAAACTTGATTGTTCTACATACTTCCGACCCTAACTGTCTTCAGGGGGCAGTCAAAACGATGGTCTGAGGCCCAGGTGACCTCTAACCTAGCTTTTTTTGACACCCACTGCTGTCGTCGAGCACTTTTCACGAAAGAACGCGGACAGTAGGTGACAGTGCATGCATGCAACTTATCTTAGATTTAATTATCTAAGTGACTGAGATTTAATTACCTCAGTTAATTAGAATTCGCTAATTTCCTTTCTTATCCTTTCAGAAAATGAATTTTATGGCCATTAGATTCATATGTCTCTCCTTCGTCGTATTAGCAGTTCGCCATCCTGAAGCCAAAGTATTTTTTGACTCAGTAGTTATACTTTATTAATTTTCTTAGCTTTAGCATATATAAGTTTGTTTTGTTTTGTTTTGTAATGTTTTATTATACATTTCATATAAACTTGTTGTGTCGACCAATTTTTTCTTTCAGATCAATTTTTTTTTGAAGGGACCTCCGAAGGCCCCTTCTAGGTACACCGCCCCCAGTGTCGTGGGCTCCGCCCCGACCCTCCTGCGCACAACGCAATGCGCAGAAGTGGTTAATAGGCACTGACGCTGAGGTAGTTGCGGCAGTATGAGCTCTGACTTGCGTGAGAGATCATCATATATTTTATTGTCCCTTGGACGTTAAACCAATTTATAATATTAAGGAACTATTAGCCCACTACAGTAAGAGATAGAAATAAGTATTCAGTAAAATAGTCATCTGCTGGAGAATTTCATGCCTGATACAGAGGCAGCATATTTTAAATTTTCCGCCAGTTTTAATTTTTCGAGAAAAATAAGCTGTACTTAGGTATCGCAATGGAAGTCTGTCACAATTCAAAAATATCGGGTTTTTGTTTGATTACATGAATCGTTACCTACCAGTAATGTTGAAATTTCGTTCGCTTAAGTTTTTATTTAATTAAAAACATAACACTCATGACTAGCTCTAAAAATGCCCTTCAGTTTTTGGAAAACGCAGACTTTTGTGAGAGAAACTTCCATTTTATACTGTGTTTGGAGTCAGTAATTTAAATTCTAAGTGTGTATTTTATTTTTAAAAACCGATATAATTTGAAAATTGACAGTTTTTCGTAGCACAATTTTAAGGTGAAAGTTTCAAATTTTCAATTATTGTGCTTGGTCTCAACGTACGAGAAAATTGACCTGAGAAATCGCACGAAAAATAACTTCTCGGATAAAAAATCTAATTTTTTTTTCGGTAATTAGTACATTTTTTCTTGACTTAAAACGTAATTTTGTAATCGAAATCAAAGTTTCTCCTTATATAAGGGATGGAAAAAAAATTTTTTTTTAATTAGCTCAGACGTTAGACTTAGCTGGATACTTTGAAACTAACAAAGTTTAAATCTCTCGTAATTTTCATTCGTGAGCTTTCTAAGTTAGGTAGGCATTCGTTTAATCAAAGTTTTAAACAGTAACTTATCCACCTTAAGTATCCATTTTTATTTAATTGTTCATGTTTTTTAAAGTTCTGACTAACTTCCCTCAATTCAGAGAATGGCCAAAATCGTATAAGATTCTTTCTGCACCAGTTATGATCAGCTTCAATTTTGACTTCTCCAGGAGACAAAATGAGGTAGATAGTATCGTTGAAAACAATTATGAATCTGGAGATTCGACGGTTACACCAAATAATATTCTTAATTATTTCAAATGGGTTGCTATAATTTTATGTTATTCAAGCTAGAGAAAATTCTATTTCTGAAGATCATTAAATTCTTCTAAACCATACAATTAGATATAATTATGATATTTTCATTAAAAAAAAACTGTTCATTACCCAGTTTGCCTGCAAGGGGGATATCAAAATTCACCTCGAAAAATGGTTAGGGGTTGGTATGATGAAAATTATCGGTTTCAGAAAAAATGAAAACGATTGGTACCATTTCCCATTTTCGCTTAATTTTTTACATCAAGGACAATGTACTTATCATGAAAATTAAGGCCCGATCCATTTTATAGTTTTCTCAATATCTTGAAAAAACCACTTTTCCAGGAATTTTTGTTCTGCCGTTTTCACGCCAACCTTTTAACCTATTAGGCAACAAAAAACTCTTATCAGACCTGGTTCTGTATAATGACTGTCTATCTTCCCTAAAAATTTCAACCCTATTCCTGTAGTAGTTTTCTCAAAACCGTGAACAATAATTTTGGTCAATATATAATTATTATACTACACCTACATAATTTTATAGCAACATGAAAAAACATTAGGTGAAAATGAGAAAATGGTTATCAATCGGTTTTTGTTTTCACGTAACGGATAATTTTCATTATGCTGACTCCCAATCTTTTTACAAGGTTAATTATTAGAACGCCCCGTTTGCAAGCAAACTGGGTAAGAATTATTACCTTACATAGAAATTTCCAGTGCTAAATTAATTTGAAAAGTATGTACTAAATTCCTTCTCAATAGTTTTAATCATATCCAGATTTTGTATTTTTTTTATGCATTCTGCGTGGACCAGAACACTAGTCGTCGCCATCCTTTCGTGCCTGACTACATGTAATTAATGTGTGCCTACCTTCAGCCAATACAAGTACCAAACTTTTATGATGTTCTTTACAGGATAATGCACATATCACGAGCATCTATATATTAAAGGATATATTCACTTTAAAAAAAAAACAAAATATAACACACTCGCAGGAAAAATTTAATAGAACACTGCAAATATAAGAGAAATTTAAAAGATCGTGAAATATTGGTTGATGGTGTCTGTATTAGCTACACTTACATCTTTATAAATGAAAGAAAAACTGATTCGAGGAAGGGGGTTTACATATTCTAAACTCAACAAAAAAACACCATAACCGGCAAAAACAAACTATTTTAGATAACTTATCTAAGGAATATAACGTTCGCTGTGGTCAATTTTTGAACCATTGCGCAATTAAATGCTATCTAGAGGCCTTGCGTTCCATAATATATATTGAACTTGTTTTGTGTAAAATTTTATCATAAATAATTTTTGTGAAATAATTTTTATTTTTATCATTGTTATTTGGTGCAATAATTGCAAGAAAATGATTTTTACAGTATATTGAGCCCCATAGGAGAGATGGCTCCAGAGAGATTACGCTAGGCTTTTGGTATGTTTATTGGAACATCGGTTAGAAGGAATTTGTGTAAAAAAATCTTTGCCTGCATTTATTTTTACCTTGGCCTTTTTTTATACCTTCGTTTCCTGGGTTATATAAGTAGTTTACGAGAAAAATGAGCAACAAGAAAAATTACTAGGAACGAGCAAGTCACATGTGTTGCTTGAAGTATCTTTTTCGTATTTACGGCGCAAGGTGTTACGAATTTCTTTTCTGCGTTGCATTAATTTAGGTTATAGGTTTTTTTTTTTTTTTTTTTTGAATTGTGGATTAAAACTGGCTGAGTGGTTCTTCTAGCGAAGTATTCTTGCGCTGGAGTTTTTGTTTTCTTCTAACTTCTTCGTTAAGAATGAAACGTTTCAGAATCTTAAAATATTAAAAATACAGAACCAATTACTTCACTTATCAAGTCATGAAGTGAAAATCGCAAGTCGAAAATTTCGGGTTTTTATCTGATTAGTGAAAATCGGTTCTCCAACATAGTTGCTAGCTTCCCTATTTTAGCTCTATAATTCATGGAGAAAAGGTTGGTTGTGCAAAATACAGATAATGGATGAAATATTCCAGGGTTCAGATTCTGTGTGTCGCGGTTTTAAGTAAAAATTGGGTACAAATATACTTTTTCTAAAGTCACGTAGCTTATATTTCGGTTAATAAATTTTAAAAATTTATTCGGCTGCCGAATTTTAATTGGATTCGTTCCATCGGATGTCGTCTTAGGTACCTAACTTATATTAACATACTTTAATGGCATTAACGATACTATATCTTCTAAATTTCAGCAGTGCCATAATATTCTTCCTTCCTTCCGAATGAATGTTGTAATTTATTCTTCTCACCAATGTTAAAGAAATGGGTAAGAATTCATGTAGAAACAAGAATGACCATGACTTTTTATTTTTTTTATGGATCGTTGTGTTGAATAAATGAGTACCTTTACCCGTCGCTATAATTACGTGTTGGCCATAATGGATAAGACTTTTTTAAGTCTGGTATACTTCAAAATAAAAAGAGACCGTTGATAATCATAATAAATAGGGAAATGAGAGTGCGCACGAGTGAGAGAATGAAACTGAATAAAAATAGATTAACTTCTTTTCACGAGTAAAATGGGTACAGTAGATATTACTATAAACATTTCCGACTTTCATGTTTGGTACACCCACAACACATTATACACACGTAGGGTAATACCTATGTACGTACAGTATATTCGATAAGGGAGCAAAATGTAACGATATGAAGGAAGAAAAAAATGCAAACAAAGTTGAGCTTTTTTCTTTCGTCGGTTTTTCATATTTTTACATTTTTCATTGGGACTCATCATGAGGAACACACATTACATATAGGAACCCAGGTAGTCTACCGAATACCACCGTTTATTCATTCGAAATTTCTGGTTTTTACACTCACTAATTTGACAGAATAAATTTCTGTAACTTACATAGCTTTCTGGTAAGCTAGCTGAAACTTAAAATATTTTCATTATTCATCTTTCGGGCGACTTTTCTCTTTGTTTTCACTTAAACAATGGGTCTTTTTTGTTCTCGCTCCTCGTCGTTTCGCTGCGGGAATAAAACATTTTTTGAACACCATAGATATATTATATGCTGTTGTAAATTGAACGCATGTTTTTCGAGATTTCATAATTTCGTTCGGATCTCTAATTATTACCATGCATAAAGCTAGACGTTTTAGAATAATAATACGGTACGGTATATCTGTTTTTCTTATGTATGTATATACATACATAATATAATTATGTGTAGAAACAGGAAGTAAAGTGGTGGACTTTTTTTTATGGTGAATATTCATTCGTCTACGTCAAAATGGGAGTATATCTTGCTACTTTTTTTCCTAACATTGATATTTTTTCATTGAGAGCAGTTTTCTTTTTTCACTTTTAGGTGGCCATTACCCGTTAACCTGAAAAAAACATTTTTTTTTCCAACAGATTTTGGGAAAGTATTATGCAAAGTTTGTGTGCTTGGTAGTGGACATCATAAAAACGTTTCCCGCCTCTCAAATTGATTCTATTCCTTTCTAATGCCCTCAAAATCAAAATTTGTGCAATAAAATGTTTGACAGCTTTCAGCTACAAAACAATTGCTCCTATGAAAATATGTTAGTATATAATCTCTAATTTGTAGAATATTTTACGAAAAAAATTTTCACTACGAATAAAATTTTCTTTAGGATTTTTAGAAGATAAAACTTCAAAAACAACTGAGAAATATGATTTAAATATTTTTTTTTTTTGGGGGGGTGAAGGGTGAGTATCAACTTGAGAGGTGATATTTGATTTTCCGTTTAGTCAATAAAACTCCTTATTATCTTCATTTTTGCCTTAGAGAAAAGGGGGTGGTAATGTGGCGGATCAAAAAGTCTGCCATTTACAAAAAATACGCCACATTATTTGTGTTAAGAAAAAAGCTCACTTTACCTGCATAAATATCTGTCTATATCTTTGACTATATACATATTGGACTGCTAATACTGATAAAAAGCTGTGTTCAAAACAAACAGGCGTATCCCTGTTCAAAATGTTAGTTCATTATCAAATTTATTAATACTTATTGTCTTTTCCTTTGACTAGGTCTCTTCTTACCACAATTATTGCTTTTAATTACGAATTAAATCGGTAATGTTGTAGTTTTATAAAACTCAGTTCAAAAATTTCAGTTAAATCAATTTAAAATTTGATTTATTGATGCATAGCTCTTATTGGTGGATATGCCTAAATTTATGCCAACAATTTTTTCAATCTTTAAATACTCATTTTCTTTAGTTACACCTTCTAATTATGGTTTATCTAGGTTTGTGAATTATTTCTGCCTAGCAACATTGGGTATGTATGACGATAAACTTTTGACTTCCTATGGTTGGTACTTACCTGCTGGTTAATGGATGAATACAGCAATTCTAAAGAATTTTATGCGTAGCATGAATTAGAAAATCAAATGTTTCAATAATGTTCAAGAATACTTCATACACTAAATAAAAATTCGAATTTAGTATCGAATAATCAGAGACGTACAACTAAAAAGATGTTCAATGCGCGATCAAAAACACGTCAAAGGTAGAATGTTGATAAAACGTTTTACTCATACCTCCATTCCCTATGTTAGGCATTTTGTCAATTTCCTCAAATTGAAACAAGGTAGAAAATAACATTTACAAAATATTATTTTATCAAAAAAAAAAAAAAAAAAAAACTAGTAAGAAGAGAAAGCAGAAATGATATATGTATGTGGATGAAAATGACGACAAAAGAATTTCGAAAAGGCAAAGAAAAGAAGACGAAAATCAAAAACACGTACGTTCACGAAATGCCTTTACCATTTTTCTATCAGATAGCCATAGTGAAAGAAGAGAAAATTAAACGCGGGCAATCGTTCGATGTATACGTACCGTGGAGAGGGTAAAAAAAAAGGATGAAAATCGCGGAAAATATGGCGGAATGCGGAATAGGTAGGAAAAAGGGGTTGTAATAACAAAAAAAAAAAAAAAAAAAAGTAGTTAGACGAAATTTGACGTGTGTGAACAAAATCGCATTCGATTTCACTTTCTTTCACGAATCTCCTTCATTTCATAAAATATCGGTTTGTATCGCTATTGATACGCGAGATGAGAATTACTTCACATACAGACAGACACTATAAAGGATCATGCATCCGACAAGTGTTTACCATTATATTACTTCTCAGTGGAGGCTTAACGTATATTCCTTTTTCATATTCCTTCTCACGAACTTTTGTCATTGTCATAAATTTCAAATACAACTTCGATTGGCTGCCTAAGATATTGTGTAGGTTTAAGCTTGTATTTTTTTCCCCCCATTCTATACAAGCGTATACCCATAATCTTGAAATGTTGACATCATTTTCCCAGCTTATTTTCTGCAAAATTCCATAAAATATAATACTTATTTCGGGTTTTCAACATTCAAGGTCTTTCATCCTTTTTTCAGCCCACTAAATTGGTCGACAGACAAGGGCAGAAAAGTACGAGATCTTTATAGGTAGGTTTCGGATAGGTATTACAATGGTCTGCCTATCCTTGAATAAAATTAGCTCCGCCAGAAGGAATATTCAATTCAAGTTGCTTGCTAAATTTAATGCGAGTGAAGAGGGGAAGTTAAGGGAAGACATGAGGGGATAGGTGACTTCAAAGCTGGTGAAGTCTTATGTACAGTTAAAAGAAAAACAAAAGAATAATAAAATTGTATTTATTTTCATTTGAGTAAAAAATGACAGGACCTTCAGCCATCTCCCCCACGGAAGTTTTATCCTTACTTCGCTGAGTGCAACGAATTATATTGTAATATAAAATTATTGACTAGAACAAGATTTCGATTAAAAAAAATATTTCTTAACAGTTAATTTTCAAATTCAGTCTACGATGTGTTTCCATTTTTATGAGCATACATCTTTTCCGTTTTCATCAGATTGATTAATTTGTGATGAACGAAGTTATATTTGGTAATCCGGTACTTTTTTGCTGGACCAAAACCCAACTATTCTACGCTAGTATAATATCAAGACCAGGACCAAGAACAACAACGAAAAACCAAGACTAAAAGACAAAGATTCGACCGAGTGATATCAGTTGTCAAAACGAAAAAAAAAAAAAGTATGAATAAACTGAAAATTGTTCGGAACATTATTAAATAAATAAACTGCAATATCTTCCTTTCGTGTTAAATTTTTGGTATAGAATACGTGTTGAAGATCTGGAAGTGGGTATATATGATGATCAAAAATTGGTGTATCCCAGAAAGTGCGTTTAGGTACATTTTGTATCCTGTATACTAGACTTCCTTTAATAATTCAAAAACTATGAAAGTTGTTTTTTTTGGGGGGGGGGCGTGGAAGTCCAAAGAATATAACGAAATATTGTTTGAGATCATATTACGAACTAATGTGCAGTGTTCGAATCCGAAATTTTGTAGTAAAATGGACACTGGCCATCTCAGTAGAATTAATGGTTTAATTTTGGACTGAAATGTGATAGAATGTTCCACTAGGTACCATTGGTTTCAGCTACACGAGACCTACTGATATCTGTGATAATATTTGTAAAAAAAAACTTGATTAGGTTGTAAAAAATTGCGATATAATTTATAATTTAGCAGAAATTTTAGAAAATTTTCAATATCTTCATTTAGGTAGAAAGAAAGTCTGTCCCACATACAAATAAAATGAAAGAACGAGTTAAAGAGAATTGAATAAGCCCGACCATTACAAGATCGAATCCACAATCTTTGAATTCATCGTGAAAAACTGTTCATCGATTTGCTATAAGTTCATGTAGGTATCAAAATCCAATAATGAAGCATTCCTTATTGGTGAGTATTTGTGTCATAAAAAAAGTTGTGGGGACATTACTCATATGAGGTTTTAGGAGCTCGCATCCCTCAATGACAGTTGCCGCCCAAAGGCTGGCAATTAATCGTCTCAATGACATAAAACCATACACACTTGTGCGTTTGTATGTTTGTACCTGTACGTACATACAGGTAAGATACATTGCACAGGCTATGATCAATTACCTGATAACGATCTCGTTGATGTCACAGCTCGATACCAAATGCGTTGTGTTGTTTCTTATCACCTCAATGGAGGCAGGAAACGATGTAACAGATGACATAATACCATACCTATACGTACATATGTGTGTCTGTGTGTGCGTGCCAAATTTGGTATATAAACTCTCGAAACTGGCTACAAAATTGCCAGTGTTTGCCGAAGATTTGGCTCTCCCATACTTTATAGTATGAAGTGGTAGAACACGCAATAACTGTAGAAAACCTTCTTTGTGTGAATACCTCTCACAACAAGGTATTCCACAAAAGTTTTTGTTCAATCAACACTCAATGGCTGGGCAACATGTTTGCCTAAAAGTCCTGAGGTCCTGATTTTGATGCAGCCCCTGCCCACTGTTTTTCTATCGATTGTGGATGAACGTGAATAGTAAGTTGAATTTCATAAGCAAGACTAAAATCAAGTGTCAATCGACACTTGGTCAACAGAACAGAAAACACGGTCTAACACTTTGTAAACTTTCTGCTGCTCTGTCAACCAGCGTTTGACCACTGTACAACTGGGTACAATTTTTTTTTTGTCTGTAAATATTTTTATTAATACACTCGATGCATTTTATAGTGGCTTGATTTTTTAAACTTTTGGGCATTTTGCCCTACTTGGATTTCCTACTTGATGACCTTTTTGGGTCGATTTCTTACTAATGAATTCCCCCTTGAACCCCCCCACTTGGTTAAACTTGGTTATTTTTATAAAAATATGCATGGTTTCAAGTGGTAAAATGGACGATGGCTGACTGAGCATGTCTAAACCAGATAATTTTACATTTACTTCATTGTATGTGAATGCCCTTGTTCATCATAGTAGAGTATTTTGGGGTTTAATGTTGGTGTGTTTTAGTTGGATTCCGCCACCCAGGTTTGCATACTACATTATCCCAAAATCAAACGTCAATCCACTGAAAGTAATTGAACATGAGAGAACCATATGTAATACATGTGAAACTTACGATACTTATACTTTTCTATTGAAGATACATTGATAATATCAAATTTTACTCCTTTGTAAAAGATAAATGATTCCATACAGGATAGACTAAATGATTACCGCTCCATAGAAAATTTAAGATTTTATATTCTAACATTTAAAACAATATTCAGTATTACTTATTTGAAACAAACATATTGGAAGATTTTCAAAAAGAAACTACAATTTTCCTGCAAAAACTTCAAAAAATGCTAGTCCATGTGAAATTTCTCGACGAAGCTAATAATGAAATTTTACTAGGCTTATGATTAGGTTTTCTGGGCAGAAATCGGAAGACTATTGGCTTCTTAAGAGATTTATGATGTATTAATTTACTTAATTTGAAGAGGTATTTATGTACCTGCTTGTTTTTTTTTTTTGTCTTTAAAGTAGATTTTTATTTAGTGTAACTCTAATCACTATTGAGAATTAAATAAATGTAAAAATGAAGTCTCTTAAAACTGTAATGTTGAAAGCCAAAAACCAACATCCTGAGTGAGTGGTTTTTAGTATATACTAAACAGGAAACAGGAAACAGGAGAAACCACAAACAGAAAACTCAAACAGAGTCGGGAAGACAAACTAGCAGAAACAGAAACTCGTAACCAGCCTACCAAAACAGCCCAGTCTAAGTCATATTCAGTTATTCGGTTTAATTTTGAATTTAAAAGACGAAAAAACTGGCTGTTCAACTCACTATTACCACAGAGTATTGAATACCTATAATAGAGGACGTATGAGAGACGAAAAATGGCACTAATTTTGAGAGGAAGTATCCCCACTCCTAAGGAATGGTACAATTTTGGTCACATTTTAATCAACGAAATTCGGTTTGATGTGGTTTCTGAATTATCAGTTATATTTATTCATTCATTTAATTTAATTATTTGGAGTAAAAAAATTCTCATCATTGTTAATGGGCCCGAACACCGACGAACAAATTTGAATTTGGTACGACAAGGATGAGGACACTGCTTCAAAAGTAGTGCCATATTTCGTAGCAGCGTTTAGATGGACGTGCGTCCTCTACTATATTTAATACTCTGTGACTAATAACTCACTGTGTAAACGAATGTTACGTAACAAGTTGTGCTGGTAACATCGATTTATTTTTATTTTTTTCTTCCGTGTGGTACAGGAACCAATGTCAAAACTGTTGACAAACAGTTTAAACCATATCCAGTCACTTAATCCAAAAATGAGAAAAAGAAGGGATTTATTTGTATCCTTTAATGTTAACAAGTTCAATTCCGTGATAAAAAAGCCTCAAAATGGAAACTGAAAAGACGAAATATCGAATAAAGATCTGTGGTAGCTGCAAACACATCAATATTCATGCCGAGCAAATGGCAGGTTAAAAATGAGACGGACTGTTCAACACTAACCAAACGGAGAACAGTTTTGGTAAAATGGGAAAAACTCAACATTGGTTTACTGTTGAACAAGTGAAAACCTACCTACGTACACGTTACCAAGTAGTGACCATTAAAAACGGTGAATTAGTATCTTCCCTAACTTGCATAGAATAGGGAAATCCATTTATTGATTAAATTGTGATTGATTTTATTTCTCGATCGGTGACTTGGATATGTTAATAGCTGTTTAATAGTTAGAAATAAACTTAGAACTCGAGAGCTCTTCTCGACTTGTATACATAAAAAGTGATGCGAGAATAAAAATTGTATGGTAACGTGGACTGAAAACTGTGGGTTTTTGGGTGCCTCACAGTCTAATATCATTTTTTACACAGAAACAAACTGAATTAAATTGATTCTGTTGAAATCACTCAAGTTGATCAGGAATTAAAAACATATAAACATTAGGTATCCATTTTTTTTGACTACTGTCTATGTCCAACATTCGGAAAAGGGGCGTTCAGAGGGTGTATAGTTACACCCCTTGATTTTTTAATTTTCTGTTTGAAACAAAACGCTGAAACCTTGATTCTTGACTACAGTGTTCTTTTCTTTTTTTTGATTGGGTTTTTTATTGTTTTTTTTTTCTCGTCTTGCAACTACCTAAAAAAAATCTTTGTTGCGTTTCAAAGTCAGATAAAAAGATCAAATTTGTCAGAACAGGTATCTATAGGTACCTAATATAAAGAAAATAAAAAACAAGAAACAATAACCTTATTTTCTATTAATTTGTACCTTTTAAACTAGGCCTATTTATGCCAATTTAGTCAGAAAAATAATAGAAATTTTGATTTTATGGGTTAACGAATAAATTTCCTCCATAAAAAGTGTTTTTGTACTTGTCAAAGGTCTAGTAGAAAATTCTAGGAATACGCACTGAACTTTGCATTATTCGGTTTTGATTACGCTTTTCATTTCTTACCGTCCTTTCCTCACCCATCCCATTTACTATTTACATCTCCCTCACAGAATGAATCTTTGTATTTTTTTCAATTATGGGGTACAAGCCAATCTAATTCTCAATTTTTGTGTAGTAAAAATTTATCGAACAAAAAAAGTCGAAGACTGTCTTCCATTCGTTATTTTTCGTTTTCTTTGCGTTTCCGCTCAATGATCCTTCGTTATTTCGACTCCAGCTTATATAATAGTGTAAATAGAATCGATTAAAACAAAAAATTCAGAAAAAAGAAAAAGATTTAGTTTGACGTCAAAATAGAAAATACGTCTTCCTGCTCTGCTAAAAAAAAAAAAAAAAAAGAAAAGTAAAAGCAGAAAAAATACTTTTGCTAAAAAGTTTGAAAAGTTAAACTGGAATGGACTGAAATCTAACCGAAAGTTTTTTCTACCACTTTTATTGTAAGATTCCAGAATATTCTCTCTCTATTTTTTTCTAATTCTTATTTTCTTTTTTCTTATTTATTTTATCAAAATACCTTTAAAGATAATATCTATTGCTGTGCGACCATTTTCATGAGAGTTTAAACTTATCTTTTCAATTTTTTCATTTGTTTTCGATACCTTTTCTTTCAGTGAGGATTAAAATTCCGATTTAAATGATCGAAGAATTTTGTAATTGCTCGTATTAAAAATTCGTCAGATGTTTGTCTCATCGACTTTATTGGCTTTTAGATATTATCGTGGAGAAAATCGGTTTCGAAATGTTAAAAAGAAAAAAGAAGGAATGTGAAGCGAAAAGAATTTCTATTTCAAAAGAGGTTTCATCGAGTGAAACTTTCTTTTAGGCTCGAGCGAACTGTCGAGAAAGCTTTTTAATCGCCTTAAAAAACTGAAAGAATGCTGCTGACTCGTCCTGAAATTTCTTAAATCGGCATCTACTTTCGACGGTTTTTTTTCTCACTTTAAGCGTGAAAAAATGCTGAATTTTTGTATACCTTTACAATTTTTTTTACCTGAAGAATGAAATTTTTTCGCGAATACTTGACAGTATTTTTGTTTATATAGTTAAATTATTTTTTCATAAGCGAACTGTTTCATTGAAGTGCCTACCGAAAAACCTTCCAAAAACCATTTACTTCTCCAGAATTTTTATAATGATTCAAAATCGAGTTTACAAATTGAAGAAATATTGTAAAAAAGTTTTTTTTTTTAATTTTTTTTTTTATTTACTTTGTAAGTTCTTTGTCTGTCATACAACACGATTGATTCGCTGATTTATGAGCAGAAAGATAAGAATTTATATGAAAAATTAAGGCAAGTGAATATTGAGACGTAGTATACGAGTGTATAGGTAGTTAGCGATATATGTATAGGCAGTAAACAGACTACCTGTAGTAGATATCATAAGAAAGTATTATCAGCAAGAATGATGGTAACCAGTAAATTATGACGTCGGTCTTTTAGTTTTAATTTCTGTGATTTTTAATCTCTATCTTATACGTATATATAAGTCACTTCTGTTACACTATTACGTGACCTGTTTTACAGAACTCATGCGTATTTTTGAGACTAATCTAAATCGTGTTTTTCTTCATATGGGTCTAGTTAATAAGATAATGTAATTATTACGAAGCATTTGGCATTTAGGTTCTTGGGAAAAATTTTGATTAACTTTTTTCATATGATAAAAGTTTTTGGAAAGAAGGAAATGAGAATGAACTTTTAAAAGAAGATGAACCTATCCCTTCACAGAAATTAGAACATTTTATGTTCAGTTTCTGGACTAGATCTAAAGTTGTGGCTAAATACCCTCGATGTTAGGTGTTATGTTTTTGTCAGTTTTTTGTTCAGAATAATGGGTAAAAGATGGTTTTTTTTTATTAATGTGGTACCTATTCTTATTATTACAAGGGAGGGGTGAAAAAATGAAAGATGAATGATTTTTAGAATGAGTTTTAGTGCGATTTTTGGCATAATGAAAGAGATTAGAAGAAAGATAGAAGAAAAAAATGTGTCTTTATGTGAAGGTGTAGTGTGCTCTGCGCAAGCATACAACCACATCACTCTTTTATCCTTCTTTCATTCGTTCTCTTTTAATGCCAAAACATACTTGAGTGGGTGCGTGTATGCTTGTGTATGTGGGTACCTCATTAAATGTTTTTTAGGGTTTTTGCACGAAAGGGAACAAAACCCTATTACAATCTCCAAAGTATTTTATTATTTTCTTTGTTGTTTTTCTTTTCAGCTAATTCCAGGAATTAAAAATTAGAAAAGTCTGCTCACCTGATTGGGCGAGTAGAAGAGAAGGTTTTTTTTTTGAAAATGTGAGCCTGGTTATATTACACGCCTTTCTAATCAGAAAAATTGGTTTAATTTTTCAATTTTTTTCAATCTACTCAACTGAAGTTGCATGAGAAACGTAAAGTACTTGGAACTAACTTTTCAAAGAACTGGACCGGTATTAAAACTCAGTTTTTTACAATATTTGATACGGCTATTAAGGTCTCTTTGATATGGTAACTAAAAATTACTATCGTAAAAAAGTAACCTTTATACATCTAATAATATATGAGTTAATGATATTCTCATCAACAGGTAAAGTTGTTTTTATCGGTTCATTCGAGTTATCATTTCTTTGAATTTTTCATTTCACAGAACTGGCACAAAACTGTAACGCCAAAGTAAGTATAACTAAGGCTCTTCATTATCAGGTATGGGCATGAGGGTGATAAGAGATGAATCACCATTTTGTGTTATAGTTATAATATAGTAATAATAAATAATGAAATATTCATAAAAAGACAAATAACACAAGATGGCGGCTTATTTCTTATTATTACCATGCGCGTACTAGCTAGTAAAGAGCTTTAGTATGTATAACTGAGAAGTAAACTCTAAATCATAACAGAACTTTAAAAACTCGGGACTGTATTCAATGCCTAATGGGGTCAACGAGCTTCCCAAAACCTGGTAAAGTGCACGTAGGAAAAATTTTAAATTTGAAAGCCTATAGAAAAAAATGTCGTAGGCTTGTGTGAATGAACGCTGTGAAGCCTCTAATATTATTAAGGGAACGGCTGGTAAGAGCACTTAGTGTTATATTGTCAACACTGTAGCCCCCTGGTATCCCATCCCTCTCAAATTTTCCTGTCAAATACTCTCATTTATTAGTTGTAGTTTGTTGCTGGTTTGGTTCGGTAACTTGATATGCAATCCCACAATTCAAATTTAAAAAAAATAAGTCAAATGTGTACTTTTACCAGCCTAAGCTGGTAAGAGTACTCACTTGGGATTTTAAGAGTACGCACTTTGAAGAACACACCAAAAACCACTGGAATTCAAAAAAATTATATGATATAAAATTAATTTTGAAACTTGATCATTTTTTTAGTAAAATCTCAGTATTACCAAAGGCTGATAAAAATTTATTTTTTAGATAACGTGTTTTTGAATATTAACACCACCAATTTTCACTAACTGAGCACTATAATTCCTGAATTTTCTTCTTGCTCAGAAACTTTCTTCATAAGCAGGATACATGAAAATATTTGTTTTCAATAAACTAGTTTTCACCTTCCCTTCTTCTCTCTCTCTCAAAAAGGCATGTTTTGAGCATCGATAACCTGCCATTAGGCTATGTGCGTACTCTTAGCTCAATAACACCCGTTTTGTAAACATTTCTCTAAAAAAATAGACATTGTAATTTTTCCTATTTTTCCTGGGTGTGTTGTTAAATACATATACAATAAATATTATTCAGTTTCTTGATGTCTATTTGAAAAAAATATTGTCTTCATATATAACAATGCTATCACGGAAAATAGTTAAAAAACAGAGAAAAATAATTTTTGTCAAATTACAAGTCACACAGCCAACCTAATATTATGGTACTTGGGACATAAGGTCTGTATATGAGGCTGTTAATTGGACATTTGACATATTTTAGATTAGTGTAGCCAGAGAGTCGTAAAACTCAATGTAAGTATATTTGTTCACCCACAACTTCAGAACCACTGAGCAGTCGTCGAAGTCTCTGCCCCTTTTGGAGACAAAGTTGTCCATTTTCACCAAAATTCGTCAAAACGAATAAAAGAGAATGAAAAAAATTGTGAATCGCGGACCCAGCGTAAGAAAAGCTGCGGGTCAGTTGTAAATAAATATGTCTACACGTTCTTCTTCATATTAGCTACCCTAACCACATCATCTGTTTTCAATAATTTACCGAGTACCTTTACCTAAAGTTGAATTTAATTAAAGACGAAAACAAATCAATTTCTTTACATCATATACACAGGGTGTTTCCCCTGAAGACCCCAAACTTCTACAAAATACCCCTGCGTAGAAATAAACAATATTTAATGAACATAATTATGTCCTGCTTTCAATGATAAAGGAGCCACTTATACTAAAAGCAAGACATTCATCAACTTTCTTTAAAATTGTTATTTGTCTACGTAAATCCATAGTTACTTCTCGCCACGAGAAACAAAATTAAAACTTTTCAAATTTAAAAAAACTAGGCCAACATTTTATATTTTTATTACAACTTTGGGAATCCCTAGAACCATTTTCTGTACAAGATAGACTTTCACAATATAGTGTAGTACTGGACCAGTGAAAACGATGATTTTTGGTTAGATATGCCGGCTAAATAGGTAACCATTGTGTACCACTTGACGTACTTGACATTTATGTACGCTATCATTGTGAATTTAAAGGATGACTTTATCAAATGTATTCAAAATTGGTAAACTCAAGAAAACATTGAAAGTACGCACAAAGTACACTCTGCTTGCCTACTTTTACACCAAGTCTTGACATTAAAAAGTGCATTGGGCTTGTGGAGCTTTACTGAATACTATACATATAGTCAAAGAAGGTAGAGTTATAGTTAAAAGTACCTTTTTTTTATGTGTAAACATTCTTGCTCTCTAGTCAGCTTCCTCCCGAGTGTAAAAAAATATTAGATACGAAAAAGTTGAGATTGCATAAAAAAACTACACGGCGCACTGTCTAGTTTCAAATTCTGTTTGTCACATATTTTTCTTGGTAAACTGGTAGTGGAATGAAAAATAAAATATTTAAATTTACACTTATTGAGA
Source organism: Ericerus pela (assembly GCA_011428145.1). Taxonomy (NCBI): domain Eukaryota; kingdom Metazoa; phylum Arthropoda; class Insecta; order Hemiptera; family Coccidae; genus Ericerus; species Ericerus pela. Next base: position 1,047,469 of record WOFM01000519.1, on the reverse strand, counting down.
TCAGATTTTATTTGTAAAATAGTAAATTTCTTTTATTTTTCATATGTGTTCGTGCCTTGTCCAATTTTATTACTCCATTTTGTAAACATGGATCTGCATTCTGCCAGAGCCAGCTGAACCATGCCATTTATGCATGAAACGGAAATGAGTAAGTTGATAATTAAATCCCCACTGATAAATGTCTAGGAGGAAATTAGTTTCTCATCGTTTGTTTTTGACCGGAAGTTTTTTATTTCTTCTTTACTTAAATAATAACCTAAACCTAGATCTCGTCCAAACCATCCTCTGGTTGGCTGTGGGATTCTTTATTTTCTTCACAATCAAGTGGGTTAAATGAGGTCTACCAACAGTCTTAGGAATACATTCTGAGTGCATAAACTTCTTGCTACTGATAATTGGAACTTTTTCAGTGGCATAAATTTTGCTGTAGGTTGACAAAGAGACAGATCTCTACGATATAATAACCATGCATTATTTATGAAAACGTCTAATAACTGCGAAAAGAGATTCAAGTACCACTTTTTAGTTTTCAAATTAGTCCTATAAAGGGAAATCAACATGTCTGCTAGATCAACACCTCCCATATGCTTGTTGTAGTCTTCAATAATCTTAGGACATTTGACTGCAATTTTCTTTTTCTGTATTTTACAGTAACGTTCTACATCACACGTGGTTTCAGCACCAACAAATGTACTTGCCACAGTTACAGATTTATTATCAAACCATTGGACTGTTGTAATTTTTCTCTTGAAATCACTCCACTGTTTGAAGGATCCTCTGCCTCTTTTTTTTCATAACTTTATCTGGAACAAACTTGATACCACGAATTCTATTTTGGCGAATTGTACCCAGACTAAAAATTCCATATTGTCTCCTGAGGTAAACCATAAGTTCTAAAGAAGTGAAGAAATTGTCAAAATAAACAGAAGTGCAAAGTTTTTCTTGAATTGACTTTACCAATTGGATTACAGTTTTTCCAGCTACGCCAAAAGATTTTTCAAAATTGGTCAATATTGTCGTTGTTTAAGTTATTATTATTGACAAAATGTAAATTACGACAAATATTCTCGTAACGTTGACGACTCATTTTGTTAGCAATTTGGTTAAATCTCATTTCTTCAGACCAATAATCTCTATATCTGGGAATTTTGACAATTCCCATCCATATTGTAATTGACAGAAAGTCAAAAATTTCATCCAATGAAATATTTATTGACTTTCCATTTTTCTGAGTGGAATACAAATTACTCTGGATCTGAATTAGATTAATAATTTCATCGTCAAAAAATTCTCGGAAGTATTCAATAGGTGACTTTATAGACTCGGGTATAGTAAAATGATTTTCTTTTACTTGAGCAGTATGAAAGAAGCGCTTTGCTTTGAACCGAAAATCAAATCGGGAAGAATTGTTTTTGCTACATTTTCTGTTGTCGAAATAATAACTGAAACAGATGTAAGAGGCGAATCAGTGATTTTACTCGTACCTTCACCACTTAAATTTGATATATTTACCATTTGAGTTCTTAATTTTATAGGCGAATAGATTGCAATAGTTAATGGTGAGCTAATTGATGTTGAGCTTAATAGATTTTCAGCTAAACCTTCCTGCTTAATAGGGGAAACAAATTCATCATTAGATGGTGCCAGTTCCGAAAATAAGTCATTCACATCTGTATTCTGATTTGTATCGTCAAAATCATTATCCGGAGGAACATTATCATAAAAAGTATAGTCCTGCATATTCTGTAATTCAGTAAAATTACCATTTACGAGTTCTTCCATCTCATCTTCCTCTATAGCTCGACGAATTTCTTCCATTCCATCTGTTAGAGAGAAAGTTGGCGATGGAACTGGAGATTAATTGACAGAATTCAAATTTATATCTGTACTAAAGCCTGCCAATTCATTGTCGCTGCTCAAATCTCCTTCTGATCCTGAGTCATTGGGGTTTGGCATATATGCCAAACGATGAGAAAAACATAGTGACAAAATTTTAGAGCTCCTTGACTGCTATTTTGGTGGAAATTTCATGACTGATTCAACCCAATATGTCCTATAAGATACAAACTTGTGATTATAGTAAACTTTCTGATGTGCATTATAAGACACATACGTTTTTAATCAATACTAGATTGATAATAATTAGATATATTAATGAAGTTTTTGCACATTATCTTACCTTTGATGTTATTTTAATAGAAAGTTGAAAAATTTAACCATTTTTGCACTTTTTATGGATTAAAATAAAATAATAAATGAAGCTGTTTGACAAGTTCTGTATTTCATGATAACAGCTTATAATCAACAATTCATATCAGCTCATGTATTTGACCAAGGGACTTCTTAGTTGTATACTTTGACTATATAGTCAAAGTGTATAAGAGTGAACTAGCTTGTATGTCTGTACAATATAACTTTGATTTGATAATATCTTTTAGTTCAGAATGAACCAGTTCATTCACATCTTTCGGTCTCGTTCATTTAGGTCTTTCAAAAGATTAGTTCAAATGAATTAGTTCTCGGTCAACCGACACATCTCTACTAGAATTTTCCTGCTGAAAATCCCGTAACTAGTCTATTCTATCCTTTCTTACATTTGCGTCGTTTTACCGGTTCGATTGTGTTGCTTTGCTCAGTTGTTGTAAGCTGTAATCACAATCAAGTATTCTGTTTCTGTTATTCGTTATTGAAATTGACAGTCATTGGTTGGCTGGTTGCGTTTTTATCGTTCTCTCTGTGTTCCGAATGTATTTCCTCCGAATTTGAAAATCTATTTCTTAACTATGTCGACCGATATAAACGTTCTTAAATTATCTCCTGAGGTAAGCTAATTATTCTCTTCACCTGTCAAAATTATTCATTCAGATATTGAATTTCTGACGTATTTAACGTGTTTGCAGGTTCTTACCGAAATATTCTTGAATTTGGAACTTGAAGATAGGAAAAATGTTCGTCTTTCCTGTAAATCTTTTTATGATGCCTGTAATCGAATACCAATAATTAGACAAGAAAAGTTTGTTCTGCGCAGTGGATATTGTATCCAAGAAATAACAAAATCTTTGTTATTGTGCCAGTATCTCCGAATGAATCTTGAATTTCAAGGCTTACCTGTCGATACATTTCCAGTAAAAATATGGAGGCAGTGTGGTGATAAAATACGTTCTTTAACTTTTCATCAAAGCGTTCTTAATGATAAAGTAGTGAAAAACATTATAATTTACTGTCGTAATCTGACTCACTGGAAAATTCGGCTTCACGCATGTTACAATTTCTTTCCCATCTATAAGTCTGGTTTTCATTCATTAAAACCCTTCGAGGAGCTCGTTAAACAAAATATTGTTCGAAAAAATTTGGAAACTTTCGAGTTACACATAAACAGTGACAACATTTGGGCGTCTGTAATCAAGAAGATATTCATTATTTTTCCTAATATTAAATCTTTTGGAGCTCTTTGTTGGTGTTCCGATGGTACATTGAACTACTTTGATTCACAAAGCTGTCCTTTCTCATTCACCCGCATTGATAAATGTATTAAATCCACCAACATCGAAAGACTGCGATTTGATATACCGTCAAATGGTCACTGGTTGAAAAATTCAGTAGTTTGGAACCTTAAGTATGTTTTTCGTTCAAATTCAAGTATTTTTTCCCATTAAATAATCATTTTCTTGTATTAAACAAACTCTATTTTCATTTGTTTTATAGATTGAAAGAAGTACAAACATCTTTATTCTACACAGAACGTATTCTCGACACATTATTTGATTTCTTCTCTCACCAAAAACAATTAGAAATCATATGTTTAAGTGTGAACGATCTTTCCGAGAAATTACTCAAAAAATTATTATTTCATATTATTAAAGTGTGCCCTAACTTACGTCATTTACGCTTAAACTATCCTACCACGTTTATTATTGAGTTCAACGAGTATGAGTTCAGCCTCATTTTGCAAAAGCATTTAGAATTTCTTAAACTTCGATTCAACGTAAATAACTCTCTTCCTGATGTAATAATGCAAACAGTCAAGTTACCAGTTAATAGAGATCTGCATACGCTCATAATTGATTCCCACGATTCTTCTGAAAATGATTATATATTGATCATGGAATATTTTCGAAACCTAAAACATTTGGATTTATGCTTCATTACGGATACTGTTCTCCAGTCCATACTCAAAAATCAAGTATGTTCATCATAAATATTCTAAAGCGAAAAAGTTTTATAATTTTATAATTCTTTTTCTTCTGTATGATGCTAGACGAACTTGGAAATTCTTAAACTCAATCATGTCGACCACTGTACTGATTTTGGATTCACTGGGCGGAAAAAAAATGAGGAACTCTCGCGAGTGACATACTCGATTAGAAGACTTCAGAGTAAGAAGTTCATTGCATCCAGATATGATGAAACTGTCATATTGATATTTTCATACAATTCTATCGCGTTTTTATAGATCTCCAATGTTTCGATATTAACAGTTGGAATTCGGAAGGATTTACGGAAGCGTCTTTCTCGGAGTTCGTTTTTCCCAATCTCAAACATTTTCGTTTTGCCGTTAGAGTTGAAGATCCTCTGGTAACGATTTATGAAAATGGTTGAAAAAACTGTTTTCCTGGTCTTCAGTCAATGTTTCCTTTTTCTTTTCTTTTTTTTTCGCAGGCGTTAGCTAAAAGTTTTAATAAGATTGCAGAAAACGCTCCTCAGTTGGAAATCGTTATTCTAGATTTATTCACGTTAACCTGCGACCAGTTAATTGAATTTTGTTCTAAACTGAAAAAGCTCTACTACGTTGATTGCACAGAAGTAAGTTAATTCTATTTTTTACTTCAATAAATGTAGAGTAGATTTGAGGACAAATTCTTATTTTGAATAAAATATTCTCTTTAGGCTGACATCATTGACGTCGATTGTGTCAAGTTACTCCTAAAATGCGAATCTCTTCGTTTTGTGGCGTATGAAGATGAAATTTTTTGTTCTAATCCTTTCACTAAGAAAATATCCCTAAAACCTTTAAACCATTTTGATATTCATTCTAAATGTTCTTACGAATTTTCCAGTATTTTATAAAACTTACCAAATATTTTGTATTATTTATTACAATATTATATTATCTAAAAGAATTTATTTCTACGTGAACTGTGATTTATATTTGTTGAAGTTTCTGTTATACACGTGCTAAAAAAAAAAGTACAAATTTGTTGCTCAAAATGATTTAGTCGATTATCTCTGTTTATCATTACTATTATTATTATTATTATTATTATTATTATTATTATTATTATTATTATTATTACCTATTATTGTTATTATTATTATTTTTAAATTTTGTACATGTTATCAAAAAAAAATTCTTCAATCAAAAATTATTCTCATGTAATGCACTTTTAATGCCATAGTCAGTATTTGACTTGTTTTTCTGTTTTCAGTTGCGGTAAATTTTTTCGTTAGGGGTCATAAAAATACTTATTTTTTAGACATCTGCGTTAAATAAAAAAGAAATTAATATCAAAACTTTAAACCACGTTTGTTTTCCTTCTGAATGTTCTTTCAAATTTAGCTGTATTTTTTAAAATTTACCCCAACATTTTCTTCGTAATTCATTGCATGTGTTATATTTATTAAAAGAGTACTATTTCTAAATAAGCTGTGATTTACATTTGTTGAAGTTTTTGTTATTTATTTACATGTTAGAGAAAATCAATATGAATTTTTCATTCCAAATGATTTCGTAGATAATTCTCAATTTATCATTAAAAGTAATATATGCGATTGAATGGGTTTAAGTTTTGTCTCTATAAAATTGATTAATATTTACATTCTATTCTAATTTTTTGTAATTTTTCTATTAAAAATATTTTTGTTGTGATTCATTTAGGTTTTTATTTTTTTGAAGTGAAACTTCCTCAGTATCTGTAAAGACCTATTAATACGATTCACGCAATACGACATTTTATATCCAATAGCCTATAAGTGAATGGGAGATTTTACTTATGACGTCATAATACAAGTGGCACATTGGAAAAAGAGTTCAAGTATGTGGACAAATAAACAAAAGCAATTAACCAGTGTAAATGCTCAAAAACAAATTCAGACATTTTTTTCTTTTCTTTTATTATCTTGGCTTCAGAGGGCTCTAAATTATTGTTCTTCGTTTCATTTTATTCCTTAGTTTTTTTTTTAATTTAGTAGGTCCAATAAAAAACTAAATGTTCTTTAAAGAGAATTACAATGAGGTATTTGAATTGAAGCAAATGTAAAGACTGCTGTATACTCACCATGCTTTTTATCTCATTTGTTTGCCCACTTAGTTATAGCTAACTGCACAAGCTCATTTCTATTTCAATTTTGATTATTATTAGTATTATTACTATTACCATTATTCGTATTCCTATCTGATTGATTATTATTAGTTGAATTTGAGTAATTATTATTCTGGTTTTGGCTAATGTTTTCGTTTTGATTATTCTGTGAACTAGTTTGATTGCCATAGTTATAATTTAAATTGCAAAAACGTTTTGTGTGTCCTAATTAGCCACAATTGTAACATCTTATTTCATCTAACTTTCTAAAGTTCTCTTTATTTTCATAATTTATATTTTGGAATTGGTTATTTTTGTTAAAATCTGTATTTCTTCCATTTCTGAAATTCCCATTATTATAATTTTTGTTATTTTTAATATATCTAGGTTATTAATTAAAATTTCTTTTTTGCTAGTTTGTTTCAAAAATTTTTTCAGATTTTTCAGCTAGCATTGATTGAAGTATTTCGATTATTTTATCTTTATTGTTGAGGTTATTAAAAGCTAGTATATTGTTGCATCAAATTCGTCTGTAATTGCCACCATTAATTGTTGGATTTCCTTGCTAAGTAATAATTGATGGTCCAGTAGTATTTAGTCAAAGGTTTGCACCCATTACAATACAAAATTAAAAATAGGGGTGTAAAGGTCAAAATCTCCAATAAAAAAAGTGATTTTTGATTGTTATCTATTCTCCTTTTGTAGTTCATTTTGGATACAACAGTAGAAAACAGATATGTCTTCTGGGACACTGATTTCATATTTTAAATTAATTTTTTCATTCAACCCATTCTTCAACCACCAGAGGCTTCAAAAGGGTGCCATATTTTGACTTTCCATATTTTATGTGATGTATATCAGTGGGTATATTTTTTGGGACGCTGATTTCATATTATTTTGACTTTTATTTTTTCATTCAACCCATTCCTCAACCCCATAGGCATTTGAAAAGAGCCAAATTTTGACTTTTTATATTTTTTTATGTGATACATCAGCATGTATGTTTTTTGTACAGTTTATTTTGTATTTGACTTTAATTTTTTCAACATCAGTTCAAATAATATGTGTTTTGTAACGCTGATTTCAAGTTTGATGTTCATTTTTCAACTCCCAGGGGCTTCAGTGGGAGTCCAAATTTTGACATCTCATATTTTGTTATGTGTATTAGTAGGTATGTTTTATGGGGTACAGATTGCGTGAAATCAGGAGTAGTTGCACAATATCTCATCAAAAGTTTCACTTCCTCTTCATGTCCCATGATATACTGTTTGTTTTTTTTTTTTTTCATTGAAATTTTTTTCCTAGGTTCGATAATATTCTTATTTTTTTAATGGAATCTATAAATTAAGAATAAATTATTGAACTTGATACCCTGAGTTTTTTCAGATTTTTTGACTTATTTTGCAGTTTTTGTCCTTCATTTCTTTCTAAACATTTCACTTACATTCAATTTTGTTGTTTATCATTTTCACCATACATGTTAGAATACGAGCTCATTTTTCACTTTACACGTGACTTCGCCATGTTTAAGTAACTCAAAAGATGGAGGTTTTTCTTTAGAAAATATCAGCGAAAACATGAATAAAAATTGTTTACTCTGTGAAATTGGGAAAAAAGAAGTATATATAGGTATCTATTTGCCAATTTGTTGTTATGTTTTTCTAGATTTGATTGATAGAGTAACTTAGCTAAATAAATTATAAAATTAAGTTCGCTGAAAAAATGATCATTAATATTTTTCAGTAATACAGCCTTCATCTCTCATACATAGCTTGAATTTTTTGACCTACGAATGAATTGAGATATGCCATATGTGGACAACTTTTGACAACTGACGAGAACTGACATACATTTTCTCCTTTGCAATTTTGTTAAAATTTTCAAAGTTGAGTACAAACGTACAAACTCACAAGCATTAACATCTCGGAAAATACCAACCAATCTACTACTTGAATATAATGTTTGTGCCCTGACTCTAAGAGTTCATAAGTAGTGAAATGTTGGAAGGGAAAGTTGATTACTCGCCAAATTATTGTCGTTGATCGCAAGAGCTGCATGTGGCGTCTTTTAATCATTGCCTACAGTTCATTAAACTGGTCTCACAAATAAGCTGCTGTATTAATATAGCATGTACCGTGTGTAGGTAAATGTGCACCAGTACCAGAGTGTTTATGTTTTCTTTACGAGTTGGTCGTGTGGTGTATTTCATTGTGTCAAAGCCGGTGGTCAGTCATAAACATGTATATGAATTTCAATTTGGTGAAATGTTGCTTCGCATTTCTGGTAGTCTGTGTACTGGTAACGGGTTTATTATTGACTTAATGCGAGTCTCAACTACCAGTGACTATCGTGCGACGATCAGATGTTCTTCAATCAGCTTCAAAATTCGCTGCTGAATCACGGCTGGTACCAGTTGAACTTCAAAGACTACCCAAAAGAACGCAAAGCCTATTTACCATTCATCTTGTAATGTCATTTTCAAAGTTCTTCTTCCACCCATCTTGGCTGTCCATCTTTGTACACTCAGTTTTTGTGTATGTTGTTTGTAATTTTCGCATGAATTATCGTTTTTAATTACGCTTTGGTATCTGAGAATGGAATTTCAAATTTGGCTTGGTGGTTTGAATGCGAGCAGTTTTCCATTAATTATGGGCGACATGCACGCGTGGTTATGAATAAACTAAGTTTTTCAAAATTATGAAATTGTCTGTATCTTGTCAGTTCAAAGGTACTGGTCAAATAATTTTATTGTTTTTTTGTTTTTTGTTTTTTTTTCATTCCTGGATAAGATCTTGGAATGTTCAATTACTTTTATGATTAGTCGAAGTGAAATAAGGTTGTTTATGGAAAATTTTGCTTTTTGTGAAATTTTGTGTTTGCTCTTCAGCTGAGAAATAAAATAACTAAAGATATTACAAAAAAAAAAAAAAAAAAGGAAGAGAATTGTATTTTCTTAATTGGGAAAAAAATTTAAAAACTAATTTGAAAAATTCAAGCTTCAACACACTTGATATTTCTGTGTTTCAGCATACCATTGTTAGGGGAGAAAAAAAAATTGTGGAACTCTGGTTAATAAATGATTTGAGAATTCCATTCCCCCAAAAAAATGGTTTTTATTATTTTTTTCACAAAATGTGCGTTTTGTTTTCATTTCTGAATAAACAAAATTGAAAAGAAAATTATGGCACTTCATGACGAATCAACAAAAATTAAAAATTAAGAAATTGCAAAAAAAAGTATCATAAAACAAATGGAAAAAGTTTTAGAAATTCTCATTAATTAAAAAAATTAAATTTTTTATTCACCTTTCACACGTGTTACCTCAGCTTTCATGTATTTTAATTTAAAAATAAATGAATTTTATTTAAAAATTAAACAACAAAAAACCGACTGCTTTAATCTGAATTAGTGCATATGCCCTGTGGGGACAATACTCGTATGAGGTAACAGAGGCTCGCACCCCTCGACGACAGTTGCCGCCCAAAGGCTGGCAATAATCGTCTTCATGACGTTAAACAAATTTACACTGGTGCGTTTGTATGTTCGTATCTGTACATACGTACAGGTAAGATACATTGTACGGGCCGAGATCAATTACCTGATAACAATCTCGGTAATGTCACGGCCTGGTACCAAACGTGCTGCGTTGTTTCTTATCACCTCAACGGAGACAAGAAATGACGTAACGCATGACATAATTACGTACATGTACGTATGCATGTGTGTCTGTGTGCGTGTACCAAATCCTGTATATAAACTCTCAGAACTGGCTCAAAAATCGCCAGTGTTTGCTGAGGATTTGGCTCTCCCATACTTAACCGTATGAAGTGGCAGAACACGCAAAATACTGTTGAAGACCTTCTAGTGTGAATATCTCTCACGACAAGGTATTCCACATGCCCAAACATATGACAATAATTTTTTCGATCCTTAAATTCTCATTTTATTTAATTACAGCCATCTAATTTTTTAATTTCAAATATGAATATCCTAGGACATTCTTCAGATGGTAAGGAACATTTTGAACCTACTTTCATTAAAATTGATATAGTAAGACACACTATTCTGAACGAACAAAATTCTGTTAGTTCCAGAGATAGACATACCAAACATATGACCTCCTCCTTACACAGTCGGTGAAAATCATAATTTTGATAATCTCTTCCTTATGTAGTTCTCTTCACCATTTTCTTACTGAGTTAAATCTTTTTAATGTGTAAACATTCTTTAGTCCGCTTCCTCCCAGGTGTAAAAGAATATTAGATACAAAAAAGTTGAGATTGCATAAAAAAACTGCACGGTGCACTGTCAAGTTTCAAATTCTGTTTGTCACATAACACACACACACACACACACACACTCATAAGCAGACATCTGTGTCGAGCTGGCGGCGCTCAGCTGAATGTTTGCACATTAAATATGTGAGGGGGGACCCTCGCATGCCTTTATTTCCATCGTGGTGAGTTCTATGGTTCCCCATGGACCAATTACAATTTTAAAGTACATTTTAATGTCATAGTTTTAGTATTACGTACATTTTCTTAACGAGTGAGAACAGGACACATGTTTATTAAATATTTTTCATTTGTTTTTAGGTGTAGGTACTGTAACGGCCAAAAGAGGTAGTGTTGTACCTGGTAACGACCTCTTTTGGGAGTACACCATACACGAAATACCACGTACTTTAAAGTAGTAATATTTCTAAAATAGATTCAGTTTAGACATCCACAAACTATAGTGGACCTTAACATTCGTTTGAGACTCAATAATATTTAAAACACGTGAGTGAGTTACCACATTTAATAATATAATAATTTGTACATACAGTACATATTTCTACGTTAATGTTAATACATATTCAATCACAGTTCAACCAGCAAGACTATCTGTTCACTAGAGACTTCTACGAGAGAGGTTCCAGGTACTTAGAAGTAGCTGTTGGTAGACTGCACTAAACTGAACAGAACTGAACAATTATACAACTGAATCGAGGGATTATATACTCGTTCAGGGTATGAAAACGTACGTGTCGGATAGGTAAAGTGAGGTAGGGTGTTGTTATTATAGGGTTGTGCTGACTCGTCGAGTACTCGAGGGACAGGTACAACTAGGTCAGAAGTATACAGAAGGTATATCTGTTTATGTAAAATTAAATACGAATAGTTTGGTGGTTGTTTATAGGAAGGTAAATTGTTGACAAATATCTACATATTTGATATTCGAAAATGAGTGAACGAATATGTTCGTCATTTCTCAAAATAGACGAAAATATACGTTACAGGTACTATCTACCATTATTACAGTTCTAGGGGTTTTTTCAGAAACACGCTGAATAAAATAAGGGCGAAGCAAGCATGAGTCAAGGGGGCAACTGCCCCCTAAATTTTCAAATAAAAAAAAAAAAAACCAGATAATTTAAAAAATTAGGATTTTTTTTATCCTTAACATCAGTGATACGATATGCAGAAATGGAGAAATAATGAGAAAAAGTTAGGTTATCCAGCATGATTTTTGAGTGATTTTTCAAAGAAAATCTACTCATTTTTGTTTAAGAAAGTTAAAATTTTTATTTAATAAAAGCTAACTATAGGTAATATTGTTTTTCTTGAAAATATTATAAATGTATTTTAGAAAATTAAAAAAACATTTCAATGACTGATTTTTGCACAGCCAGTAAAATCGACTGTGACTGGACTTTCGAGTTCGATTGTTATCAGCGGCACAACTAGGGGGCATGTGGTACCTACTCATTCCCAGATAATTGAACTTTGGAAGTTGAAAAATTACAAATACCGGAGTCCTTGGAACCTTACCGTTTACCCAAAAAACAAAAACAGCCCTCTATGTATGAATATTCTAGAACCCAGAAAATACCAAAAATTTTGTTTCACGTGAGAAAAATAATTTTTTTGTCACCCTATGAAACCCCCGCTGTATGTGAATCCTGAGTATAGTCCTGATGCAGTTGAGGGCGACATATTGACTAGTCCCTATGCGGAAAATTCCTAGTTATATCATTGCTTGTTAATCCCCTTAATTGATCTCTACTTTGATAAATTGTGCTTTGCCTCCCCTGGAAAACTTTCTATCTATGCCCTTGGAATAACATTTTGTAAATATACGAGTATGTATTTTTATAATATACACACGTTGGTATTATATTGTAAAGAAAATGTGTTTTCCAGAAAATACGTACGAGCGATGATCGATAACTAGAACTTCACTGAGTTTTCTAAATTTATTTTAGAGTTAGGAAAGAAATGAAATTCTTTCGTCTAACGTTACATTCTTCGAAAGATGCCAAATTACGTGTACATATTTTCAGCGAAAACGTTTCAGCCATTTTTATATGAACGTTAATTTATTTTAACTATTTTTCGGCGATGGTGAAAGACGAAAACATAAATTCGAAATAACTCAAACAGTATTGAGGCGAAGCTGAGAAGAGAAAAAAATCCTTTTTACAGCAGGTACCCATTCCTTTTTACCAATTTATAGCCAAAAGCAAACTCGTTAAAGTGCAACAATGGGTGAAAAAAGAAGGGCTGAAAATAAGGTCGAATTGTGAAGATGACACGAGAGAAGAAAACGTGTTACGTGCGAATAATACATATGCGGAAACATGAGTGAGAGGGGGGAATAGAAGAAAAGTTTAAAGCAACGTATAAATAAATGTATTTTGAGCTTTCCACGAAACGACTGACACGAAAGGCGATATAATCTTTAAAATGCTCGACGTTTTAACGTCAAAAGGTTTCGAAATGTTCTTACTTCTTTTCACCTTCCTCCACCCCACCATTTCGGTTCTGTCTTTGTTCATCCGTGAATTTCTCCGAAATATTTAAAACAGTTTTGAACTTAAGCTCGTTTGCAATGTAAATTGGGCTCCAGTAGGTTAGAAATAACGTTTTCGTCCTACCAAATTTTGAGTTTTACAAACCTTACAGTTCTCTTATAGTTATTCACGTATAAAACTTCAAATCGAGAAAAACGAAAGAGTTTGATGGTGAGCTTAAAATTATAGTCGACTTGCTAAAATTTCGACATGGCTGAGTAAGTTGCGAGAAGATGCTTAAGTGACCGCTGACTGAATAGAATTCATTCTTATGTGAAACACCGAGGAATTTAATTGGCAGACTACCTGATTCCCGTTTATTTTCACGAACCAGAAATCATGACACCCATTTTCACCGCAAGAAAATTTCCTGAATATCAAATTTATCGCCATTTATTTTTACATATATTTTCACAAAATCTATTTATCATGAAAAATTACTTGAACAATTTGAATATTGATAGTACAAAAATTTGATTACCTACAATGAAGTGTTTTTCCATGGTTTCTTAGATTTTCTTCATTCTCTTCAGCATAGATGCAGATTTTAGTTTTTTAGGGGTTTGGTTTCCTAAAAAAAATATTCCCTAAATAAATTAACTCACCTATATTTTTTGGTTAGATCCATAAGTACCTACTGTATTATAAATAGGACCATTCCTACTCACGCAGTCACGCCAATATTTTGGTTCATATTTCCACATTAGCCCCCCATAATAATTTTATCGAGTCAACACCATTGCCCTTTGGTTCACTGAAACCAAAAAAAATTGCTATCCTTCTTTATATAATTAATGTAGCATACACTTTCCTACTGCATAGACTTATATGCATGCAGCTTAAAAACACTTTCAATTCGAATGAGAAAAGCCACTGCCAAAATCACTAGGCATAAACCAACAAAAAAATTGTTTGTGGAATACCTTGTCGTGAGAGATATTCACACGCAGAAGGTTTTCTACAGATTTTGCGTGTTCTGCCTCTTCATACTGTAAAGTATGGGAGAGCCAAATCCTCGACAAACACTGGCGATTTTGTAGCCAGTTTTGAGAGTATATATACCGAATTTGGCACAAGCACACAAACACACAAACATACATATATGTATGATGTTATGTCATCAGTTGCGTCGTTTCTTGCCTCCGTTGAGGTGGTAAGAAATGCCGCAACGTGTTTAGTATCAGTCTGTGACATCACCGAGATTGTTATTAGGTAATTGATTACAGCCTGTGCAATATATCTTACCTGTATGTACATACAGGTACAAACATACAAACGCACAACTGTAATATGGTTTAACTTCATAAAGACGAATAATTGCCAGCATTTGGGCGGCGACTGTCATTAAGGGGTGCAAGCCCCTAATACCTCATACGAGTATTGTCCCCACATTGTTCATTGTTTTGAAAAATTATGTTGATTTTATTGTGATTTGTGCCTCTAAAAATGGTATCTAACAATTTTTAGAAAATTTTCTCAGTCCATAATGTTCATTGATACAGATTTAACCAAACACTTCATGTTCGAACACAAAATTTTTCCAAACTTCTAAGAAACTTGCACCAAAAATTTCAACCCGATCCGTTTTATCATTATGAAAACTACCTCTCGTGAAAATTTCAGCCCTATCCACCGTATAGTTTTCTCAAAACCTTGAACACAAATGGAATGCATATTACGCAATCATATATTACTACGTACAAGCAAATATGAATTTGATCTTTTTAGTTCCAAAAGTTTCTTTCAATTATAAAATGAAAAACGTACCAACCCCCCTCAAAATTATTATTTAGATTTTCATAAAAATTCCCGTAAAAATAATCCACATTTCAGCTCAAACTTTCACCATGGAGTGGGTGTAATAGGAGGTTTTTCTTATAGAAAATCTGTTAAAAACCCACGTGGTAGAAACAAAGGAGTAATAAGTACCTAATTTTTTTTACAAGCAGGTGGAAGGGGGGATAATAGAAATAAAAGGGGCTAAAAACAAAAACTAGAGATTATAAAGTAGAATTACTGAATTACTTTGAACCTAATTAAGTAAACTTTGTAGTATTTGAATTTGTATGGCTGTCAGTCTTATCAGTCACTTAATTGACAAAATAAGTTCAGATATGAAGTTGTTTTTTATCGAGTGATAATGATAATACGTATTCTATAAACTGAAGCTAAAATGGTTTAAATCTTGATTTTAAATTTCCTCAGTATTGAAGGGTAACAATATTTTTTGTGTCGAAGAATGCGAAAAATTATTATTATAATAAACATACAAGCCTTTAATTATTTCACGAAATTATTTGTGCGATATTATTTCGCCAATTATTCCCTCGATGCACATACGCCATTACCCACACAGACACATACAGACACGAAATATAAAAATTCTTGTCTCCTCCTAAACAACGAATTCTACAGTATTATCAAAAATTCAGAGCTAGCCTTGTAAAAGTATACTTATTTAGAAAAAATTTGTTGGAAATGGAATAAAAAAAAATTCACTTAAAAAAGGGTTGAGAAGAATAATGAAGGAAAAAAAAAGAGATACTTATAAGTTTTATTTGAAATATTACCAAGCCTTGGACACATTTCGGATAAAAACGAATAAATCAGTGAAAATAGTACCTATTGAATGGTAGGCAAATATTATTTTTTATTAATTTTGTAAGACTACGCATGTATGAATCAAATACAAACTTTACGATTTTGGAGAAGTACCAGAACGCTTTGTGGACTGTGTAGTTGCCACTTTTGAAATGTTTGTAGAATATACAATGAGTTAAAATTTAACTTACTATATATTTTTATTTATATCATTAACGAAATGCCTCTTCCGAAAAACCGTGTTTCAGACTTTGTATCAAAGTGCAGAAAGAGGCTAAGTAGTTTTGAAGGGGTGCGAAAAGTTGCTAAGGAATCGAGAAGGCGTGCGGAAAATTGGCTACGTATTTGAAGCGGTGTGTAGTTAGTGAATGCGAATTGGTGTTCTGAAATTGGTTTTTTCCGCACGCTAAGTTTGCTTGGATAGTGGAACATGTCTTACAAACAGTCATATAGAATTTTGCAATAAATATAATGATCCTTAGATGAATTGAATTGTATGATGATACAATCAAAATTTCCAAAATTTGTAATAGATATGATACATTTTACATTTACTTGGGAAAAAATAAGGGAATTTTCATTTGAATACTTTGGTAAAATTGTGAAAAAGTTTGAAGAAAATTCATAAAATGAAATTACAAAACACATTTTACCACGAATTTGATCCGATAATATAGTGGTTAGTAAAAAGGCTGAATTTTTTAGCACTCTTACGTACATTATTTCATTGTAGAAAGAAAAGTTTTGTAAAGAATTTTCTCGCTCTTAACCACATTTTTAGCATATAATTTTACAAAACGAACCTCAGCCAACTTTAAAGAGTTGTCTGTTCTATAGTTATGCGAGACCAAAACCCGTAACGACACCCATGGAATTTCATTAAAATTTCTCTTTGTAGAACGCGGCAAAATTTTCGGAAAATTTTCAAAACTTTAACGTTTTAAAGATTTTATTTTTTTGTTTTTATTTTATTTTTTCTTTCAATCGGTATTAAAAACGTCGTAAATTTTTCTTTTTTCACTGGCTGCGAACGCTTGAAATAAGTACATTAATTTTTCTTTTTTTTTCATTCACTTCGCGTCACTCGAACTTATACTTATTATAAAACGAAAAAAAGTTTGCTCTTAATTAACTTCGTGTAACTTGGGGCTTTCAGCTGAAAATAGACTTTATATGGTTTTGGCTAATGTGTTTAGGCCATGATTTAGTGTCGTCGACGTGAAAACGAAATTAATAAAGTTTGTCGACTTTTCAAAATCGTTTTTAGATATTTTTATGTGAAAATTTTACGCACCATCGAATTTAGTTCTCCAGAATCGAAGTTAGTAAAATCGAAAATTTAGTTTGATAATTAATTTGATTAACTTTTCGGCCGTTCAGTTGATGGTTTTTTAAATTTATCATATAAAATTATGACACTCCTTTATTTATGAAAATTTAAGGACACTTTGACGTTGCTATAGCCCCCCTCTTTTTTTTTGTGCATAATTTTCCATCGTAAAATACGAGCATCTAATGAAACTTTGATATTATTTACGGCGTTTATTTATGCAAATTCATTACACCAAGTGACTACGCGCCGTACAAATAAGGCATTTGCTTATGCAAATTGATCAACACTCTTAGTCAACGAACGAACTTAACTACATAGAAACTATATGTACGTAGGTTACGTGGTTTTTTTTTCTTTTTTTTTTATATTTTTGAGTGACCAATAAAAACGCAAGTAAGGAAATAAACAAACATGAAATACTTCCAGAGTTGGTTCGTGATAAATTCAAATTGAATTGGCCAAGTGTTGTACTATGGAATGCGCGATGTTTATTATTGATTGAGATTGATTCCAGAAATGCTGAAATGAAGAGGGAGAAAGAAATCGGCTATTTTTAATTTAAAATTTCTCATTTTTATGTTCATTTTTCTCAAGAACCATTAGAGATACAGAGCTGAAATTTTGGTCATCTTTTGGCCAACATTAATCTAAATTTTATCACGGGATTTTGGATATACTTATAAACGAGAAGTAAAAATTGCTGGAAACGTGGTTTTTTTCAGGATTCTGAAGGAACTACAAAAGTGATAGATTAGAAATTTTCACGAAATGTAATTCTTATGTAAGACCAAATCTAATAGGAATTTGGTACCTACTGATTCATGAGTTTCCAAAAAACATTTAAAATAAAATAATTTTATGGAGAAAGGCAAATTACCTTTGATTTACGACGCAAGGGGTTATTTGGCTTAAAATTGTAACAGTGAAATTTCGATAATATTTGTTAGATATCGATAGGTAATTATGGATAGGTAGTTTTTGCAATTTTTTCAGGCCTTTAGAATTCAGGATTGTTGAATTTATTGTAGATGTAAATTTATAAACTGTATTTTCAAGCGAAGTATTGCTGCGTTAGAGTTTTTCTTCTTCAAAAGTTTCTACTTTTTCAACAAAAAATAAAAAATAAAAATGTAATATGACGCTTGTATCTAAAAATTGTTAAAATAAAATTGAAATTTTGTAGAAAAGAATCAACGTTACCACCAATAACATGTTTGCTTATTACTATGTGTAATAATATATTACGCAAAATGACAGGAAATTGAGAAATTATCAACCAGAGTGAAGTTTTCTTGCACTCCCCTACGGCTCATGTTGTGACAGCACAAGTTTATAATTGCTCACCCCGACCAAGTTGCGTATGATACTTTATTAATTAAGCGAATGAAAATTTTTGAATTTAAAAACGACAACGGCATTTTCATCATTCGGACTCATGGCTTAGTCATGATTGTTATGAAAACCCACTCTTATGGTGATAAATTCGAGATGAACAGTAAATAATGCGATACTTCTCTCTCTTGGGTGATAAAGTAACTATCCACTTTATCTCTGGCGGTAAGGTGATCTGTAAATCGTTATTTTTCCACTCGTTATAAAGATGATAAACTGCTATTTTTTGTTCGCATGGGTAGTTAGTAAAAATATTTTTAAACCACCTCTAATCGTCACTATCAATGATTGATGTGTAAACATAATATTGTGGTTGTGAGCATGCGCATTGTGCATGCATGTGATCACACACCTACACATCACGTAACATACACAAATGAGAGTTACAATTATAGGAATTACGAGTTATACAAAACTGATAATCTTATTTAGCCCCTACCATAGACAGAGCATTAAGATGTTTACATATCAATAGCTCTTTTATCACCAGATCACCTGCGCTAGACCAAATGGTATTTTTAACACTGTGCCACCGTCCTTTAGCACTTTAACAAAGTAATGATCATTCATAATAATGTGATATCGGGATACAAATTTCATAGTAGCTCCTGGGGCTTTTTGCAAGATCAAAATGAATATCAAGAACAAAACTAGAAGCCAAACATGAAAAACTCTAGTGTAGCAAGCCATCCTAGAAAATTTAAATTTTCTTAACAAAAAAAAGTAAATAAAATATTAATTGATATATGCATTCATATAAAAAAATAAAAGAATAAAGTTATTTTGCAGAATGTTGAGTTAACACTACATTCAAAATTAAGTGTCAAGTAAATTCATAGTAAATTGTATCGTGAAGTTATAAAATTTGTACCTATATACCTTACTAAATTATTGATTGGAAAATAAAATAACAGCAAGCTAATACACACAGTGTTTTTTTTCCATCTGGAATTATCTGCTTTTTTAGGCAAAAATTGAAGATTTTTTCAAATAATTTCAGCACATGAACTGTTAAGCAAATTGAAACCAAATTTGAAAAATTTTCGAGTACTTATAGATAATATGTTCAATGTCTGTACCAAATTTGGCGACTGTTGATTAGAAATTACCCATTTTCGAATTATTTAAGCCCCAAAAATCCAATATAATAAGATGTACTGAATGTATCACCAGGGCAATCTGAAACAAAAATAATAGAATTTTTCTTTGCCTAAATTTAAGTAAGTACCTATACCAAATTTCATGATTTGATTATTGGATAAGAATTGTGACCTGCACAGTATTAAACAGAAATGTATACGTACGCATAATATGTCGCAGTCAAAATAAAAAATCCGTGAATTTTCAGCCAAAAGTGAAAGCGCTAGCAGTCTTGATGTCCCCATTTCGTACATTTTCCTGACTAACTTCAGACAGTATTGTAAATTTTTTAGTTTCCAGTCACCTATCGATTTAATGTTTTTTCTTGAAATCAATCAAGTCAAAATCGATAATCAGTTAATAATATGAAAGGGGCTTCACTTATTGTCTCTGTTCTCATCACCATCTACCAGCACCATGACCAAGTAGATATAGGGCTATATTTTGGTGGTGGTAGAAAGAGTGTTATGTTCCGGTTGGTGTCTAAAGTGGCAATCCTAATGTGATTGAACACAACCTTCTGAGCATCATTTCTCAGACATTACTGGTAGCTATAGTTTACCCATTCTCTGCTCCATGATGTAATGGTATTCAGCAGTGGTTGCTGAGGGTGTGTACCGGTATGATACGCAGATGAGGGGAGGCATTTATTACCTCTCTTACACACACACCACTACTCTGCTCACTCCACCTTCATTGATCATAACTATACTCCAGATGTACTGGAGAAGAGTGGTGGGATGTACTACACTTAGCAGCTCTGCTCTCATCACTACCCACCAGAAAACAAACGTGAGCAAAGAAAAATGTTTCTTACTTTTTTGTTTTTCAGTTATGACAGCAGCCCTTTGCCTTAACCTTTCCTGATTTAAACGCTTGATTGAAGAACATATGGAAAAAATGAAAAAATAGAATGGGTTGAATAATGATGAGTTTAGCAGTCAGACTCGACACGACTGAAAATATTCAGGAACTTGAAACATGAAATTGCAATTAATTTCAGTTCGTTGGAGGTGTATGAATGAAACCGATTAGGAGAATGGAAAAAGGAGAGGTTAACATTAACACCTCTGAAGTGGGCCATCATTGGACATAAAAGTTGAATTAATTTACTAATTGCTTGTTGGACATATAGGGTTAGTCAATTTATTACGTAGCATGCTGCATGTTAATATGACTCAACAGGGGAAATATATGAATTTTCTCTACAGTGAGTCACCTTGATGTACTGCATGTAAGAACAAGGTGTATCAATGAGTGTTATATGAAATAAAGATAAAATACAAAATGTACCTAACTAAAGAGTTTTGTATTTAACAAAATAAGCAGACGTCTTTAATCAAAATGAAATGGCAAAAATGAAAACCGAACAATACAAAAACATCCAAATCAGATTAATTATTAGAATAAACCTGAACAGTTGCAAGTTGTATGGGCAATATTAGCACAGCACCTGTCAATATCAACTTGTAGAGATTTTACATCAGGAAATGGCATAAGCTGATAAATTGTAGACGTAAAGCCATTTCCACACATTCGTCTATTTTCTAAATACGTTTGGAAAATAGATGAACATTTGCTTTTTCACTAATTGTGTGGTAAGCCTGTTCGAGTATGCTCGTGTGTTTGGAGAGCATTGCCAAATACATGCTCGATGTTCCCGATTGTTGTCGGTAAATTTTGCCAAGTCAAAGGGAACAAATACTTGAGTATGTCATAACTATGCATTTGCCACGTATGTGTAACATTGTGCTTGTCATTTGGGAAGTAGAATGACAAGCATACCTGATTATTTTGTGCTCAACTACATTTGGAAAATAGACAAATGTGTGGATTCGGTTTAATGTGACTCCAGAGAAAAAAATCCAAAGGGATAAGATCTGGTGAATGGGCTAGCCATGCCGAAGGTTGTTCATAAATCTCAATCACATGTCTTTGAAACATCTGTCATTTCATTTTGATTAAAAATATCTTTTAAATTTGTTAAATACAGTACTCTTTAGTTACATTTTGTATTTTACCTTTGTTTCGCATACCACTCATTAATACAGCTTGTTCTTACATGCTGCATACCAAGATGATTCACAGTAGCAAAATAGTATATTGTATAACAAGTTCATAAAGTGATCTATGTTTTTACCGTGAGTGAAGAATTTGCAGACAAGCGGAAGACGAGTGTTGCAAACTTCACACAAAGTAAAATATCCCACTAGCACTTGTTACACACCATACTTTTTGCAATTAATGTAAAAAAAAAAAAATTGTAATAACTCTTCCCAAAAAAAAAATTTACAAAGGAAAAAATCTATAAAATGATACGTAAAAACACACAAAAACAGCAAGTTTTCCATTATTTTGCGTTTTTTGTTAGTTTATTTTCAAACAGCTAATGATGATTAAAAAATTATAAAGAAAGTGGTTTCAAGAAAATTTCTTCTTCTTTCCATCAATTCCAATTCCAGTTTTTTAACTTAAATAGCGGCTGAGGAATCATTGAGTGAAAGAAGAGAGGTTTCTGGATATCAAAAAACAGACAATTTTCCATTAATTAGCGTTTTTTTCATTTGTTTATTTTCAAATAGTTGAAGACGGATAAAAAATTGTATGAAAAGTAAATTCAAGTAAATTTTCTTCTCCTTTTAGAAATATTATCTCCAGCTCTCTACCTTAAATAACAACTGAAGAATCATTGAGTGAAAGAAGAGTGGTTTCTGTATCCCAGAAAACTGCAAATTTTTTATTAGTTTGCATCTTTTTTGTTTGTTTGTGGTAAAATAGTTGGAAATAATTTTAAAATTGTATAGAAATGTAAATTTATCCTCTCTTGAGCATTACGAAGCTCTCTAACTTAATTAGAGTTTGACAAATCATTTGAGAGAATTTTTTCAAAATTGAAATGTTGTGTAGTATTGAAATGGCAACTTGACGAACAGATTTTCACGAATTAAAGTAAATGAAAATAATATCAAAATATATATATTTTATACAATAGCTGCTGAGATATGGCTGTCTGTAGTGAGGTGTGTAAAATATTTTTTATAATAAATTAACAGAAAGGCGATGTTTACAATCATATTTTGCGAGTGGAAAGTGGTGTCTATCATCGATGAATGATGTTAAATTCAATATAATTTTTCATTAACTTAGAATCTTTATCTGGATGAAAAATTCACTGATCCTCCTGGAATTGGAACCTGCAACCTCTGTGTTGACTAACCATCACTGTACCCACTGTGCTACAAACACTAGCGGTAGTATGAAGTCTCTAGCTATATTTGTTTATTTGGATTACTTTGTTCTCATTGAAATTGCTAATCAATGATTACGTTGCTTTCTGATCATTAATTATAAAAAATATCTTCCTCAACAAAGTTCAAAAGCGAGTTTACATGACTCGGGATTTGCTCACTCGCTGCGCTCGTTTCACAAACTTGCCCTCGTCTGTAACACTCACTTTTGAACCTTGGTGTGTAATATACTATTACACACATTTTTGCGCATCTTAATTCCGCGCAACAGAGCCCAAAATTAACATCTACTTCATAGGCCAAAAATTCGTTGGTTTACGGTTGCTATACATGCATGTAAAGTTGTGGTTTTTGTGCATATGTTGCAAAAAAGTATATATTTCCTCGTCGAGTCATATTAACACGCAGAAAATGAGATTTTCCTATGCAACATGATAAACTGACTAACCTGTATACCTTATGTACGGTCTGTTCAAACTTAGATATTATATTTTATTTAGATTTTTTCAGTCTGCTAGCTAGACAAATCACTTATAGAAAACATGATTTACCATGATATAGTTGCATCTTTTCGACTCTTGTAGTCAACGGATTAGGACACGATGTAAATGGAGATCTGTTCGAAAAACTCATAAATTTTTCACGAAACTCTTCAATGAAATTAGACTAAACATAATATTTATTTTAACGGATAACAAAAACGGAAACCCCAACAGTACGTCCGTAAAAAAGACGAAGCGCCATAAAATAATGCAGACCATAACTACAAACAATAGGTAGGTAACGCAACTAGCGTGAACACGAATGTTAATTTGTGACAGTAAATTTTAGGAATAGGTAAAACCAAAATTTTACCTCATCCGCCCACAAAAACGGATGAAAAATAATTTAACGGATTAGAGTTTGGTAATCAGCTTTTCCACCTTTCATAAAACACTTTATCATTCTCTTTCACTCTTTCGCTCTCTGTCTCCGTCTGTCGTTCTCTTCCACCATTTACGTTATTGCGACGACCATAAATTTCATCGTTCAGCTGTAAGCTTTATTTCGCACGTTTTAACCAAATGAGTTAACCTTAGATATGCGAAGTTTTATTTTTGTGTCTCTCATCCTCTACCCCTCCGCCTTCACCTACCTGCAGGAACTGTCCTTATACATTTGCGAGACGACGGATGCTTGTTGCGGATCGAAGGCATTCTTCAAATATGCATCGAGGAAAAGTGTAAAAATATCTCGACCCTTTTTTATTCGCTGTTCTTTTTTTTTTTCCCATTTATTTTACCTGCACAAAATAGGTACCCTTCGCTTGGAGAACAAAATTTCGTAATTGCTTCAAATCAGCGCGTGAATGAACGAAAAAATACGAATTTTCTTCGAGGGGTGAATTCGATGTGGCATTTTTTTTAGCTCAACGAAAAATTATTTTTAAGCGTAGACAAATATTACGAATGACAAAAGAAAATTGAGAAATTTGAAAATTTCGTTGCCAAGATGTACCTAGTTGAAATTTTAAACGTTAAATACGTAAAATTTACGAATTTTTTTTTTTTTAGATTTTTGATATTTTTGAAAAATTTATGTTTCTTAGTATTTTGCACGAAAATTCTCAGGATTTCAAATTTATGTATTTGTATCTAAAACTTTTCTCTTTTTATGAAATAATTTTTCATTCTAAATATCTCAGAATTTTCTCATTTAATTTTTTTTTTTTTTCATTTAATAATATTATACATTATGAATAAAGGCGATGATTGAAAAAAGGGTGTAAAATCGTTCTTCACGAAGATATCTGTTCGAAAATTAATAATAAACTTGAGATTTTTTCTACACTTCCGATGCTATGTTTTTTGCATTGCTTTTTCCTCGGTGCCATTCTACATCATCTACCTACGTTAAAAACGCGTAAGATACTCATATATTCTTTCTTGCATTACCCTTTGTCAATTGTTTACTTTCTTCCTTCTCTTTGTTAGTCGCGCAGTATTTCATACCTTCTCTCAATTTGTCTGTTTTCAGTTCCATAAAATTCTTGAAACTCAGAAGCTAATAATATTTTGGGTTAACAGGTCTTCTTTTGAATGAGATATTGTCGTGCACTGTAAATATACCATACTTATAAGTGTAGGTATTTATCAAAAATTGGTCTTAACTTTTATGGGCTTAAAGTTACAACAAAACCCAGATGTTAAGATGGTGGGTAAAAAAAAAACCTGACTTTTGGGTGGTTTATTCAAATTTTTGCTTGTCATGTTGTGGCATGGGACCCTGGGTAGGTAAAAACCAACTCAAAACTCACGAACAAATTCACGAATGACACGATTAAGTAGGGATTCAAGGTTGCAGATAACCAACTATATCTGGCAATTGCATAAAATCCTAGCCTAAACTTGCACAGTTGGCTAGGTTTTCGTTTTACCCCTTTATACTACGCATTAAGAAGTACACCAAGAGGCCATGCATCCGAGGTGGTGCTCGTAATAAAAAAATTAAACTACTTTACTGAGGTTTTGTCTTAGGTGGCCCACTGCCAATGAAAAATTAGCACATGATTGTGAAAAAATACATCATGTAATAATATGAAGAAATGGTAACAAGTTGCACGAAAAATAAAATAATGATGCATGTTTGAAAAACAAATGTTGATTGAACGAAGTAGCAGAAAAAAGTTTTTATGAAAGTATAGAAATTGGCTGCTCTTTGAAAAAATTAAATAGAGGAAAATCGGTTTATAATAAGAGATTGCACCGAGGTGTATGGAGATGGAAAGTACAGCCACCTCTCAGGGGATGATAAAACAGTGTTGAAGGGGAAGTGAAAAATTAGTTGAAAGAAGAAATTAATTAAAGGGAGAAAAAATGTTTGTCGTGTACAAACCTAGGCTAAGTGGTTAGCCTAACCAAGACACTCACGGCATCACAGCGAGTGTAATGGAGGAAATAATTTTGATTTGATTTGATTTTAGTTTAAATATGCATCCTCGGTTGCGCAAAAATTAAGGGCATTTAATTTTGTTTTATTTTATTATAATTAATAACCGGCCATATCCGTCTGTATATTATTATATATACTCATTTTCCCAAGTGATGCCATATGATTTGGGCCAGAATATTTTGTCATAATTTCAATCGGAGAACATTTATTCTTGCTGTAAATTCTAATACCTGTTGCACTGCTCAAAATGAAAATGTTATAGAATTTCAGTTTTAATGATTATGAATTCCATATGTGCATCCATCTTATTTGGCTTAGACCACATTCTGGTCAAATAAACTTATTATAAGCTTTTATTTTACTAGTTACTGCAATTTTAAAATTATACCAGTACTGCAGCCAATATTCAACAACAAAATAATTTTTATTTCACATGAAGCTAAAGCCAAAAAAAAAAAAACTTCAATACATCTGCTTTCTGTCAACTTTTCGCAACGAAATAACGTTTAATTTCACATGAAATTAAAGCCAAAAAAAAGTTTATCTTTTTTTTAACCTAAACTTATTTTTGAATTGTTTCCCTTGAAGCACACATTGATTCTTTATGTTTTTCTAGGAAATTAATTTCAATTCGAGCTTTATAAATCACATAATTTATTACATTAATTTTCATATGGAGTGAACTTTGCATGGAAAGAACATATCAACGAACTCTGGAACAGATCGTCGAACTTTCATACAGATTGTCACCAAATGATTTTGCACTAAAGAATGTTTGTTTTGCGTTTTATGTAGGTTTTCGAAAAAAATCTACATATTAAAATTGATCTTGAATTGAGACACTAGGGTAAGGGTAAGTTCGTTTTTCATTCATGACCCAAGGAAAATTTATGCACTATTTGTTGAAATTCATAAATATATATAAATACATTTCTGTTGAAACTGGTCAAGGTTGCAGTTTTTATCCGATAGTCTTGAAATTTGGTACACCTATTTTGATATACACAAGAACAAACCCGATTGTTTTTAGTTCAGATCGCCTCTATGGTTCGTCTATTACATCCTGTTACGTTTCATTTTTGGGGCTTAAGTGATTCTAAAATGCGTAATTTTTAACTAACAGTAACAAAATTTTATATAAACATCGAATATATTATATTCCATCAACTGCAAAATTTTGTTTCAAATAGCAAAACAGTTCATCCATGGACATGATTTGAAAAAATCTTAAACTATTTCTAAGAAAAGAATATTGAGTTCAAATGAAGCAATGAAACTGCTTAAAAGTGGCTTGATTTTATCTAATTTGCTGAGAAATCATTCGGTAACTTGCGAACGTGTTTTATAACTTCAAAATATGCTTCATTCTTTCACTTTATCATGAATTTTCTTGAAAGTTCATTTTAAACGTAATATTTATCCGCCATGCTTCCAAATAATTTTCATTTTTTCATTTTTTATTGTATTTAATTTCATCGAATTATATTATATTCCAGCAAATTATAAAATATGTTTTTAATCAACTTAGAACTTTTCATGTAAAAATGATTTTAAAAATCTTAAATTATTGCCAGGGTTGGGCAAATATAATTTTAATTTATCTGAAAAAACGGATAACAGAAAAAACTATCCGTTATTCGAATAATAATAATTTAATTTATTCATCATCCATTATTCGAATAACCAATTACAGAAAACTGAGCATCCGTTATCTGAATAATTCAATAATTTACTGGATGATTTTCAGATAATATTTTGCTTCCTAATTTACGAATTAAAGATCATCAATTATTATCAGTTATCATCAATTTATCATTGTCATTTTGTCAACGTCAAGTATGCGTACATATCAACAATTTACAAAGTCAGTACTGCATACATACTATACATACTGAGTACTGACAATAAGACATATAAAATGTAATATAAGAATAATAACACATAATTTGTTAATCTCCTTTAATTTTGCAATTAGATCAGGTCAAAGAACTTTTTTTATTCATATTAAGGTACACTAGTCTAGCATAGTGCGCAAGTACAACATAGGTTAATGTAGTATAGGCTTCTCAAAAATTGCTTTTATGTAAATTATTTTCAGCTAAAATAAAGAAAACACATTATTTTATAAAATTTGAATAAAAATCATTAAATTTTCAATATTTTATTCTCAACTTGATAATTATTCAACTCTAATTCTCTACAAATGACTATTATCCACTTTAAAACTATTACTCAACAATTCAATACCAATTTTTGTAAATTATCTGAAATCATCCGAAAATTATCTGAAAAGAAAAATTTATCCGTTATTTGATTACAAACACCCAGATAACTTTATTTATTCGTTATCCGTTATAGCCAAAACTAAATAACGTCACCTATTATTCGAATAACAGAATCATCATCTGTGCCCACCCCTGATTATTGCTAACAAGAGAAGATATTATATTCTAAAAGGAAAAAAAAGCTGTCAGCAAAGCACTCTTACTGTTTTTTATTCGATAATTTATCATTTATTGAGTTTAACATAATTCAATTTCATTGAATGTTCAATTATTCAGTTTTTTTTTGGTTCGGAAGACCTACATTTTCTAGCCATGCTTACTGCAGTAGAGTTTTTCTTATTAATTCTACTTCTTTCAATTTAACCTTCTACATTTTAGAATTCGTAAAATTTTTGGGATTTCTGCCAAGAGTGAGCCATCAAAAATCTGTTACCTAATTGTTTATTTAAAGTTTTGATCAGTTCGAATTTTTTTTTAATCTCATTTTTCCTACAAAAGGTGTCAGTTTTATAGAAATAAAAAGAAGGTTTTGCAAGTTTGGAAAACTGTGGTTGGTTTTTTAAGCATGGAGGGAACAGTGTTTATACTGAGATAGTAAGACAAATTAACGAGAAAATTTTAGTCCATGGTTGAATGTTTCAGATTGCAAAACCAGGAGTGAAATTTTGATAAAAAACTTCAATTAAATAGGTATCTATCTTTAGTGGATGTGCGATGGATTTGTTGAAGAATTTAATGTTAAAATAAACTTTTACCCCGAAGGTGTTGTAAGAGTTCTGATTTGATTGACTTTTTGTAGAACTGGGTGGAAAAATGAAGAAGTAGGTACAAAAAAAAAAGGAAAAACAACAGATGAGTTCCATACGGGCTATACTCATGAAGGATTGATGTGTAAATGTAATAATAGTGTGACTGTGTGCATATGCAACATGTTCTACACATCATGTAACACACACAAATGAGAGTTTCAATTGTAAGAGTTACAGTTTCACAAATCTAACGATTTTAATTCTTGTTTAGCCTCTACCATAGACTGAATGCTAAGATGTTCACACATCATCAAAAGGAGATAGAGAAACAGAAGTTTTCCAACGTGTCATTTCATGTCAAAATGGTTTTATCATTATTTCAGTATATTTCATTAATTTAATTAACTCTACGTGGTATTTGGGCTGGATGGGGACCAAATTGAAATTTTGTTGGCTTTGTTATGTCAGTTTCATCATTGTGTAGTAATTTTCTACCAAATTTTCTATTAATTTCAGAGCTGATTTGAAGTTTTTGTCATTGTTAGTTACTTATTATAGGATGAAAGTTTAATATTCACTTAAGTTGGTACATACTACGAATTTGATGGAATTTTTAAATCTTTCATTTTTGATTGTTAGTTTTAGAGAATAAAATTATATTGATTTCCACAGATACATCTGCAGAGTTTTTATTTTGCTTTGTAATATTTTTCAAAAAAACTTTTTGTGGGGACCCAACTTGTATGAGGTAAAGGGGCTCGAAGGCTAGCAAATATTCATCTCTATGATGTAAAACAACATTTGTAAATTATGTTCAATCATAATTACTTGCCCATACATGCAAGTAATGTACAAGTATTGAACCATGATTAGTCTCAACAACACAATGATGTCACGATTCCATACACGAACTGGCCCGCCATTACTTATCACTACAAGAAATGACGCACCGAGCAGTTCACGCAAACGTACGTAATCATTACATATGTGTGTTGGTGTGTGTGTAAATAAGCCCGTATATAAGCTGTCCAAACTGGCTCTAAAATCTTCAGTGTTTGCCCAGGTTTTGGGTTACCCGTATATTTACATATGAAGTGGCAGAACACTCAAAATCTGTAGTCTACCCTCTGGTGAGAATTTCTTTTCACAATAAGGTATTCCACACTTTTAAATAAACATTCATTTGTTTTCAATGCTGAATTTTTCTAACTTTGAATACATCTGTACTTAAGTTTTTCATGTGACCCAGCGGGTTTTTGGATTAATTTTTTTTCTTGGAGTTTTTACTTTCCAAATATATCAGTTTGGTTGACTTTGAAAGTTTATTTGGTTCTTTCTTCTTTAATGGTTAATATAAGATATAGTCTATTTACAAAAATTAATAAAATAATAAATTATATGAAGTAAAATCAATTCGGTTTTAGAGTAGGTACCTACTACATTTTGATTTTAAATGAATACTTACTTCATAAAATTTTTGAATAATCAGTCTATTGACCAATTGGTGGAGTTCATAAGGAGTGGGAAGGACAAAGTTGGCTCAGGTCTCCTTTCTCAAACCTTCTCATTATCAATCTATGATATTAATGTTGTTTAAAATATCTAAAACTAACAGATTATGATTCAAGATTTAAATTAAATTAACAATTTTTGTATCTGTGTTGGAAAAATTTTCCCCTTTATTAGTATTATAGTGATAATGTTTTTGAACTTTATTTATCTTTAGTCCCACACATATCCAGAACAGTTCACATAATGTGTCATAATGACAAACAAACAAAATTCCTTGTCTGTTGGTGTATTTGCCAAAGTGAAGATTTTGTACCATTAACAAATGTAAAATCTGACAAGTAGGAAATTTTTTCTTATTAAATAAGATCTTTTTGGCAATGGTAATCTTAAAGGACATAATGAGTGTAAGTATTTGGGTAAAGAATCTTTCTATTAATATTTTTGGTGTATTTCTCCAAATTTTAAATCATATTCTCGAATTATCAATCAGTTTTATTCTTCATTTCATCTAAGATTCCCTATCCTCTACAAAATTTCAGTAAACTACCTATATGCTTCATTTTTGTATCGTATTTAGGTGGTTTACTCACCATCTTTCATCCTTTATTCTCTCATATATTTTCCTGAAGTGAATTCTTAAAGAAAATAGGTATTTTTGTATTCTCTTCCTTCTATCTTCTTCCTAATTTCTATAGTTCAATCACACTCCGTTTTTAAAAAAGTGGGAAAGATGCACAGATAGGAATTCCTTAATGGCCAAATATTACCAAATTCTATGGTTCATATACGTTAACCCCTCACTTAATTTTATGTTTATGCATTCAAGTACAGGGAATTTGGTTAGTAGAGCTATGTTTTCTTGTATGAGGGAGAGAAAATCAGGGTGCACGTGGCTCTTTTAGATTTTCTACTTCTCTCAGATCTATATGACTTTTTCTTCTCCTCTCTCTCTAACAAAATTTCTTCTCAAATACTTGGTCCCTATTTCCTGTACAAGATGGTGATTGGGTGACTCAGTGTGGATCAATACCAGATGCTGGTATTTGTATATTATCTTCCACCTCACTCAGATTATTATGAAATTATTTTCATACTATGAGTCTTTCTGTCCTAACTGATACACAAACACCTATTTGCTGCATCTTATTTTTCCCCTTTTTAATTTTTCATATCTTCTAAATTTCAATCTTTAAGGTCTTGGGATGTGGTGCAAATACATGAAACTACATTGTATTTGACCATTTGATCCACTGAATCCCCTTATGGTCTTTGCCTATATAAACCATTGATTTAGGCATATTTTTCACTTCTTTCTTTTTCAAATTTTCTGTGAGAAGAGATGCAGTAATTTTTGTGTTATTTTAACCAACTCTTATTTCATTAGTTACATCGCAACCAAGAAAAAGTCACAGTATGAACTTTAAAATTACATCAAAGTTCATTACTTCACCTAAACCATTGGCTCGTTGTAGTTGGCCACATTGAAATTTAAAAGTAATGTAGAGTTTTTAAAGTTTCTTTTTATTTTCTGTGTTTTATAATTTGAAAGGATTCTTTCAAAGTTTACATTTGGAGAGGAAGTTTGAATCTTTTTTAAAGTTCAGAAATCATAATCAACATTAAAGTGAAATCTTTTTGGATTAAATCAGTGATTTTGGTATAATTATTTGATATATTAAAATCTCGCTGACGTCAATAGTGAAGCTAAATTTTCATGTTTGATCTGAATTGGAAAATTTTATATTACTAAAATTCATAATTTAACACGAGTTTGAGACTTCGAGCAGTTTATAGTACCTCAGAGAAATTAATCCATATCAAAAGCTATATTTTTGGTGTCCATCACTGCAGTTGGTTTGTTCTTCTGAAATTGGTCAGCTAATTCATCGGAGCTGCGAATTGTTTGGATTTAATCAACTTCTGCTAAATTTACTATAAGGTTGGTGCTGTTAATGAAAATTGTGCATCTGACGTCAGGAGGCAGTGAGCTGTGAATATTATGTTGTTGGAATGCTATTAAATGTAATGGTTTTTGCAGTAATGTACATTTTCCTTAATATGTGTTAAAATTTTTAAATATAGATTGATCTGAAGAGTGTGATGGGAGGGAATCAAAGGATGGATGAGGAGGATGACTGAAAATAAGCATATCTTAAAAACAATTGGCTTGGGCAGTGAACTTGGTAAGTTCATTGTGGGAGTTCTCAAAACTTGAATTCCAAATCTGGCTTATCTGGACTCAAAAATGAATTTATTTTTCTGATTTATTTTTGGATGTTTGTATCATTGTAGTATAACTGTGGACCATTCCTTTCAAGGTATTTCATTTCAAGTTGGGTACCCCAGTTGGGATGCTACACAAAATATAACTCTAAGTCTGTAAAAATAAAATTCAAATTAGAAAACATTTTTAATTGCGTTTTTATTTAATTTAGTACTTTATTATTCGTACCTAATGATATAGTTTCGAATCGTTGGTACGATATTTTTTCATTATTTGCGGCGCTTAGCTATGCAATTAGTGCAACACGCGTTCGTTGTGGAAAAATAAACTTACCCCAAGTTCGATTCGCTCGTGAGATAAGAGCTTAAATTTTTGTTTTACAGCTTACTGAGAAGAAAAGTTCGTAGAATTGGAAACTGATGGCAAGGTATGATATAAAAATAATTTCGAAAGAATAATAAAATTACGTGCATAATATAGTAATTCAGCTGAGTTTATTCTAAGATTATGGTCAAGTTAAAATGTAATGAAAAACTAAAAAAAAGTTTGAAGGCTGTAATATTGTAGAGATGGGAGCACGGCGTTCTCGAATATGTGATAAAAATTCCCATACCTTATAATTTGTACTTCTACCAGAAACGGGGAGGCTTAAACGTTTGTGTTTTTAGTTTTTTTTTGAATTTTCTTTTTCACAAGTAAGCGATGTGCAGTAAAAATGTACCGGTATAAAAATAATTAATATAAAATGTATGATGAAAAAGTTTCTGATACTTTCATTTTTTTTTCTGTTAAATAGGCTATACAGGATGCTAAATAAGGGTATTTTTTCAAACTTATATAATAATCTAAACATAAACGAACAGATGGCAAACGAAATTTACGTACTATGAGATTGTTTAACAATATTTATGTCGTCTGTATATCATATTTATTAATGCACGTATACGTAGATACTCGTTACCCTCCATAATGGCAATGAATCATCAGAAAAATCTTGTAAAGGATGTAAATAAATGAATTTTTCACTATCAGAATTCGTTTACTGTATATGAGTACATTTGGTAGTGGTGCGAAAAATATCGATGTTTTCTTCTGAAATATCGATATTTTTCATCAGTTAAGTTTTGTTGGGCATACCAATCCTCTCCTCGCGCCTAGCTATATTCTCCGCATGACTTTCCCTCACTGTTCGTGACTACAAATATAAACCAGTTTACTTTGCTCCGCTATATGACGTCACGTTGAATATGACAGTTCAATCTATACTTTGTTCAACTTAAAAACTTTGTTTAATATATACGTACGATCAAATTGAATGATGTCGTCTATTTTATTTCTTTAAAAACACTTTTAGACCTATATAAGTTTTACGGCTAAAATTTCGAGATTATAATAATATTCGAATATTCTAATACAACTATCAGGGCCGTTTCGACCATATGGCAGAATGGGCGATCATCAGGGGGGCATATTTTGGGGGCCGAAAACTTGTAGAAAGAAAAAAAAGTAAAAACTAGTGCAGCAGCCTCTTCGCTGGAAAATTACGGATTTCAAAAAACCGGCCAATTAGAACCAAAATTTGATTAGGAGAAAAAATTTTGGAAGGGAAAAAAATGAATGAGAAAATGAAAATGAAAATTTTAAGTGAAAATGAAATAATTTTAATTTTATTATTAGGTCGTATCGAATGAGGACAGCATAAAAGGATGAGGCCAAGTCGCAGTAAGTGGGCATGTCCAGAAAACAAAATCAAATTCATTTTATTCGAGTTCCACATGGACAAACTTGTCTGTTCTACCATCTGACCATCATGTCTTCATGTTTTGAAACTTTTTAAAGGGTAAATTTGAAAGAGAAAAACAATTTATGTGGAACTGTTGTGTTCTCCATCACAACATTGCTGCTGTCCACAGTTCTACTGAATGAGATTTTTGGGAAAAAATGATGACAAAAACTCTCAACTATTACCTTACCCCATTACACCTTGCTTCAGAAAAAATATTTTACTCAAAAATTTTCAAAAAAAAAAAACCTAAAAATTTTGGGAGAATTGAAAAAATTAAAGATGCATTGTCATGGGTCCTAGAGATAGTTATCAAAATTTATCATCAACGCTTTCATTAAAGCTGGAAAGTCAGAATTCTGAAGTGTATTAGGGTATGATGGGATGACAGTGAAGGACGTAACCATTGTTTAGTAATTTTTTAAAATAAATAATTTATTTGAAAAGTATTTCACAAACTTTATTATCACACCTTGTAGTGTTGATGGGTTTCGTAAGGCGCATTATTTTAGGGGCGTTCAAAAGGACTTTGCCCAGAGCGCAGAATGGCTAGGAAAGGTCCTGGCAACTGTAATGGCGTTTGTAAGTTTTATTTCAATGGACTTCGAAGATTTTATCTTTTAAAAATGGATATATGTCTGTTCTTTTAGCCAAAAAAGTGTAAGAGTTCTTGCACTAGTTCCTAAATTGTGTTTTTTTGGAAATAAGTGAGAAGTATTAGCTTTGTTTTGAATTTAGTGCAAATATAATTTTGAGAAAGTGTAGAAGGTGCTTATGTTATTGTCCCTTTGCAAAATCCGTCTATTTCCAATCAGTTTACGTCATTTTGGAAAAAGTCAGCAATCGAGAACATGGAAAAAAAAGTTTCAATCAGCCTAAAACTTTTAATAATTTTTCAATGAGCCCATACGAGTTTAAATTTGTTAGAAATTCGAAAATTACTGGCTCAGTTAGCCTAGTTAATATACTAGGTTAATTGGGATGACTAAAGTTTTTCGACTAATTGAAACTTTCTTTTTTCGTTTTCTCGATTGCCGGCTCTTGCCAAAATGGCAGCGACATTTGAGAAATGATAAAATTTTACAAGGGACTGTGACACATACAATTTCTACGCTAAATGAAAAAGAAGATGTAGAAAAAGTATAAAGAAAGTTCTGGCTGTTTCACATACGATGAATTAGGAATTTGTTGTGCGATAACTTATAATATATATTTTTTTTTTTTTGCTTTGCTTACATTATCTCAGAAAACGTTTTTTTAATCGTAAAATAAGTGGGAAATTTTTTGTATTTTTTTACACTTTCTTGTCATCATTCCGAACCCACCATACGCTGAGTTCACACTTTCTTGGTAAAAAGACCGGACCCTTTATTACAGTCGAATTATCAGTTGTTGGTGGGCAGTTGGGTCTGGAAAAATATCGATACGAAAAAATATCTGTATTTCGCACTACTGATTTTTGGCTGGAATAACGAAGGTGTCAAATGTAACTGAACCATATAGGTGTAATTTCAACATTTTAAATAAGGAGAGTAACATCAAATGGTGTCATGCAATCTATAAGAGAAGGGTTTTCTTTTTTTGTTAAAGTGTTGAGGGAAACTGTCCCTCTTGCATTTCTCGAATTACGCCTCTTAGCTGAACTCAAATTATTCGAATTATTTATTTTATAAAATCAATTTTAATTTTGCAACGACTGCTCTAAAGTATATCGACTTTTTGAATCGTCGAATAACTTCAACATGTATAAAATTTTCTCGTAAAAATTATAACTAAATTGGACCTTTTCACAATTTAGTAACAATTACGGAAATTTCTTCTTTTTCTTTTTTTTTTTAACCAAATGGTACCTACCTACGTAGTATGAAAATTGCAGCGTTGTAAGAATAACGAATTCAATTACATCAAATATCTCGTTTACTATTCGAAACTAAACGAATGATGTTCCTTCTGAATGGTAGTTAGAATTTAATTTAAACATTATGTAGTAGCAAGTCTATTCAGTTTAACAAAAAATAATAATACTTCCACAAAAACGAATAACGAGTGTATTGTTCGGATTTCCTAATTTTTACATAGATATATACATATATATATATATTTTTTTTTTATTCAACTTCGTTGGAGCTCTTTTTTTTTTCTATCTCGGCTATATAAGAAAAGGAAACCGAATAAAGACAGACTGAAAAAAGAAAAAATTAATTAACTCGTCGAGAAGTGTAAGTTGTGAAAATGCTGGCAAAATATAGACGACGGCACCGAGCCAAAATAAAAACGACGTCTATTCATCGGATAAATTTTTAAGCGAAAGAAATTAAAGCTTTAGTTTTTACAAAAGGAAAAGGGTTACTTATACATAACAAAGGTAGAAAGGAAAGACAAACGAAGCAAAAGAATGGAAAAAAGTGCTGAAAATGCGATAGCGTGTAGGAAGATTATGGGAACGTCAATGCAAAATTAGATTTAATTTTTTCTATTTTACTTTTTTTTTTTTTTTTTGTGAATTCATTAAACAATAAAGTTGTCTTTTTTTTCGTATTATTTTTCTAATTTTATGAATGTAATTTTTTAGAGTGGTTAACAACACCAATATTTACCTTTTGTGCTGCATATTATTTTCCTTGTAGTGTCTCTTTACTTTGAGATCAAATTTAGCAGGTTTTTTTGTTTCCTCCTTGAAAACCTGCTTAAAATAATAGTCAAGTTCAAGATAGCAGTTTTTTTTTTCGCTTGAAAACAACGAAACAAAACTAAATGAGTTTTTTCCTATTGCCATTGATTATTATATGTATATATACACATTTGTAGCTTTTTTATTATCTATTTCACCAGAGACTAAAATTGGTACCTATAACTCAAAAATTGGTGATTATTTTCCTTATTATTTCGTCTAATTTATTAGCAAATTTTCAAACTTGATATTTAAGATCATGCGAGTTAACGATGTTGTGGTTTGGACTAGAATAGTTTTTCGTTTCATAAAAAATTGCGACTTTTGGCATAAATATCAGAAATTTATACAGCTTTATAGCCTTTATATTCACTTACATAATTTTATATATGTGTGTGTGTGTGTGTGTATATGTGTGTATGTATGTATGTATGTATGTATGTACTCTATGTATATATCATTTTTGTTAACACGTTACAGGGCGTAACTATTGTTCAATAATTACGAAATTTGATACAAACGTTACTTCTAACATAAGGAACTGACCTAGCAATTTTGAATCTAATTGATCAATTTGTTCAGAAGTAATTAGCTATTTAATTTAATTTTGTCCCATATCTCGGGAGGTGGGTGATGTAGAGGCATGAAATTTTGAGGGTATGCTAATATCACGGAGGAAGTTATATTTGGGTGAAAAAACTGTTTCATAAATGTGTTGGGGAATGCAAGAGTCAAAATCCATAATTTTTTCCAGGGAGAGCTAGGGACCTCAAAGTTGGTTTAAAATCTTCCTTGAAACAACACAAATAATTCCTAAAAATTTCAGCTGGATCGATGAAACGGTACTGAAGTGACTAATGTATATATAAACAAACTTTCTTATTTATGGTATAATATAATATTATGTACCTATGTTTCGTGTGTATATGTATGTATGAATGTATGTATGTATGATGTATGTATGCGTGTATGTATGTATGTATGTATGTATGTATGTATGTATGTATGTATGTATGTATATATTTATGTATGTATGTATGTATGTATATATATCAGAAATTATCTTGTAATCATGATAAAGGGCATTATTTTTGTCTAATAGGGTTAAAATTTAGTACGTGGAAAGATGATTTTGACATAATCTCGAATAAGATTGTATAATTGGAGAAAATTGGTGACGAGGTTGAGCTGTAAGGGTGAAAAATAAGTTCCATTAATAAAGTTTAAGACGTAATTATCATTTGACGGGGCTGAAATTCGGCTAATTCTGAACCTACTGAAAACTGGTATAGAGTTTGATGACAATATTACGGCTAGGTTTAGTAATGAGGGCAGTTGAAAGTTCTATCAATGAGGGTTAAGACCTAATCATCACTTGATACAGATGAAATTTGGTTAATAGTTAGTTTTAAACCTAATTAAAACTTGTAAAAAGTTTGATGTGAATCGGTTGAGCCGTTTAGAAATGGGGGCTGCAAAAGTTCTATATATGAGGGTTAACACATATTATTATTCGATACAGTTGAAATTGGATATGTAGTTGGTTTTAAACCTAGTTAAAACTTGTACCGAGTTTGATGAGAATCGGCCCTGTGGTTTAACAATAGGGGTTGACAAAAGTTCTATATATGAGGGTTAAGACGTAATTATCATTCGATACAGTTGAAACTTGGTAGGTAGTTGGTTTTAAGCCTAATTAAAACTTGTTTAGAGTTGGATGAGAATCAGTCCTGTGGTTTAGTCATGGGGGTTGACAAGAGTTCCACCCATGGCTAAGGCCATCTTCCATAAGAAGATGATATTTATGAGTAAGATAACTGCATAAACAAGAATGTTTGTTTTCTGGCGTGTTGAGAAGAATATTTCCAATTTATTATAATAGGTATGCACCTTCGCGCACACCAATTAATAAACACAATCAGCTAGAGAATTACTGTGAAGTATCATTGTGGTAAGAGACACACTTAGATTTTTTAGGTCTTCTGAATAATCGATGAATAAAAGATAACTGATATCGCAGAAAATTTTCTTCAGATATTAGAATTTATTTAAATACTAGCCGATTAACCTGGCTTCGTCCGGGATACGAAGAAAAATATTATTTAAAGTTTGAAAAAAATAAAGACATAGCCAATTATGTCTGTGAAACTGATCTCATGGTAAGCATTACAGACAAATGGCTTTTATGTAGGTATATATATATAATACGATATGATAGTTACCACCTATACTTTTTCCTTTTTCTCTCTCTATAATAAGAATGTGGTATTTTAACTACCACCAAAAACCACTCCTGTTCAAGTATTTTTCGGAGCTTAGAAAGTCCAAATCCCGGGGAGCCCCTCTTATATATGTCCTTGCAAAGCCGATGAGTATAATACAAAAAACTCTTGCGCAGCTAACTTGGCAAGAAAAAGTAGATGTTTTTTGTTTAAAAATCACCTCAATCACCAACATGTTTCTCATAAACTGATATAATTATATAATATTTATATTTTTTGCAAAAAATTACCAATATTACATAAATATCCGATACATGCGACAAAATATCTAATTCAGTATCATGTTTTCAAAATATTTTATGAATAAATTTTTAATTTTTGTGTCAAAAATCATTATTTTTTTATGAAATGAAAAATTATTCCAAATTCTAACTCGCACGACTTAAGGAAATAATTCGATGGTTCTTTTTTCATGCAGTGGCAAGATTTATGGATAATAAGAAAAAAAACAAAACACCACTATTATATGTAAAAAACATCTCCCACATTTCAAAACGAAGTACAGTGCAGTTGTCTATGTGCTGATTACGAAAATGTTAGCAGAGATTTTGGTGATCGTGTTCAAACGTGTTTAAATCTAGGGTACGGAAGCGGTTAGGGGGTGGGCTTTAATTGAATTTTTTCTGAGATTGGGTTGTTTTTAGTTTAAAACGAGTGTTTTTCCTGATGAAAGCTCGAAAATGAATTTTTCAGGATAATTATTAGAAGGGTACATAAGGAAAATCAAGCTGAATAGCTAATAAATTGGGAACAATTTATTCAATCAAAACCTAAATTGGTAGGTCTGGTCCTTCTATGACACGTACTGTTTTTACCAGATTTTGTGACTATTGAAAAAGAATTTCAACTTTTATTCAGATAACATGAAACATTAGCACCTCCCACAGCCCCGGGAAATGAACCATAATACCAATAGGAATCAAATTTGGAAGAATGTTAAATATACTTTAAATCAATATCTGTACCGAATTTTGTAACTATAGCTTGAAAATTATATTCCTTTTAGAGCCATTAATCTGACAAAAATGACTTACCATAAGGCCTATCCGCATCAAAATTGGTGGATATTATTCTTGACCCAAGGCACATAAGTATACCAAATTTCAGGTCTATCGATTGAAAATTTTGACCTGTACGCTTTTCGATAAAAAAAAATGCGTTTAAACTGACCTACCGGAAGGACCATGCGTCCGATTCGGAACAAAAACAATAGGGTTCTTCCTTAGGCAGATTCGAATATATGTTTCAAATTTCGAAACCATCCGATTAAAATTACGTCCAAAAATGGACTCGATTCAAAAGGAGGTACAAATAAAAAAAAATTACTTCTCAAAAATCGTGCCAAAATGCACAGAAGATCATGAAATAAAAAACGTACCCACTCCTACCCTTGGGTCCGAATACTCATGCTATTTTAATAATTACATTTTTTTCAGAAATCTACATAAAAATGTGAAAAATTATTAATGTTTGGTTTCATTTCAAACTTCTCAGGTCGTTCAAACGTTCGCAGACATTTCGAGTGCCCTCATGAAGTGTTTTGTATTCTTTTTTTTTCTTCTTTTTTTTTTCATTCCCTGGGTGCCATTAAAATGAATCGAAGTTTTTATTTCGAATTGTTATGGTTTCGCCGTTCCATCGTGTACTTATATTGATCGAGTTCTTTTTCATTTAATCTTAATACCCTCGTTTTTATCGCTTCACCACCGTGGTAATGTATCTGGACGACTATTTCGTACTGACCAAATGTATTTTTCTCATTTTCCACTGCATTTACACTATTAAAGGAAAGAAAGAAAAAAAAAGAAGCGAGAGAGAACGAGAGAGAAGAAAAAGTTTATTTCTTAGTTTACTCAAAGGTCTGTTCAACGTTATAACTATACTTCGTCGTCGCTTTTAATCAACGTTTCAGGGCATCGTGTTTACAAGTTTTTTTGTCGTTTTTTTTCTCTTCTGTTCGATTTCTCTCTTAATGGATGCACAGTAACTTTGAAATTACTCGTCAGTCTCGAAGTTTATTATAATTAAACTGAGCTAATCTAGGGTAATGAGTATTTCTAAGCAAATGGCGGGTTGCTGGCCTCCTTTCGTCCTTTAGTATGAGAAAAAAAAAAAGAAGTAATTGGGTTGAATAAATAGACGCTGGAGATGCAAAATTAGTTTTAAAGTAGAATTAACTTTGACGCATTGATTTGGCTTCCTTTGGAATTTGACGACAAAAGTATGGCAACGTTTCTCGTAATATCGACGTACCTGTTTACCAAAAATTTGCGATTAAATACCAAATCTCACGCCGGAGTTGCTGGGTGGAAATTGATCGACCTGGAATCGGAAATTTAGAAAGCTAGAGAAAAAAAGAATCAGAGGTAGCATGAATGCAGGAAACAGACGGTCAATGATAAAGAACTGGTGCCCAGAGGCAACAAACAAAGGCTCGTTAAGAGCTCTGAGGCTTGAAAAAAGAGCTTAAAATCAGCATATCTTTGCCCAAGAGTAAGAAGAGGGGAACAAATAGAAATAGGTAAGTTCTCCATTTTTGTTTTTGACGCAGGAAGGGAATTTTGACGAGCAAATTGTCACCCTGAAAATCAAGTACCAGAACCCATTTTGCTTGTAAACTGAAAATGGCCAGGAATTAAAAATGTTGTCCATCTAAAAAAAAAAAAATAAAGTAAGTACTTGAATCTTACTCAAGAGACTGTTGTTAAGTACCCAATTCTATAATTGTATACTATATTTTATTTATTTATTTATTTTTTAATACGTCAAAAACATTGTTTACATTCACTGGGTTGTTTGTAAAAAATGAGAAAAAATTACACAATGTCCGCGATTCGACTGGGGAAAGATTTTTATGATGCAGGTATGATGGTATTTATTATGCAGCGAGTTTGACATACCTAATGCTTGGTTTAGTTATGTAGTGCGTGTTGCATATTTCGACGCTATTTTCTATTATTAATCATTATTCATTACAGGTATTCGTTAATTTTAAATGTTTATTTGTCCAACTCTGTTTCGCCTTTTTCTTGAATGTAGACTGTGTAGACTTACTTACTTGGCTGCTAGCCATCATCTTCTTCCCTGTTTTTGAACTTCCAAGTTTCACTCTGTCTTAAGGCACATCGGAAATTAAAATGGCGAAGTAAATATCACGAGTTTCTATTGAATTGTAGTTTTTCTGTCTTGCAAAGTTGGTTTTTTGACCCATTCAGAAATTAGTATCGTGAATGTGTCTAATTAATCCATTCTGGGAAAATATTTTTTCACCCTGCTTGGAAAATCAACATCTCCTCTTTGATGTACCGGTTGGGCGGGTTATACAAAACTCTGAAATTCGATTAATTCTCTTCAGTTTCATTTATTCAATTTTTGTGCTTTTTCCTTATAAATATGTTTTCCTTTTTTTATAAATACCGGTCTAAAATTATTAAAATTTGTTAAAACTTTTTAACTAAGGGATTATGTTTGACGCTGTTTGTTCAAAATGAGGGATTTTCTTATTTTCTTGCACTATTAGTTACTCGACATCCAGCATCTGGAAATAATAATTCTTTCTTTTTTGAGATTAATCTATTCGGTGTTTTGTACAATACATTGTTTCGTTTTGAAAACTTACAGAAAGAGAAATAACAGTGGGATGGCAAATAGTGGTTGTGCTTACTGCTCCTCCTATGTCCCCTCCTTTTTGACAGGTTTAGAAGAAAAAAAATTTCCATTTATCTTAATTTTCATTGAAATATTCAAAGGATATGGCATATTCGGTAGGCCTAATTAAAAACTAATAATTATTCTCTATTCAATGAGAGATGGAAAAAACATAACGTATGTAAATGG
This sequence comes from Ericerus pela, assembly GCA_011428145.1. NCBI lineage: Eukaryota > Metazoa > Arthropoda > Insecta > Hemiptera > Coccidae > Ericerus > Ericerus pela. The sequence goes on along the minus strand of WOFM01000519.1, from coordinate 1,004,347 downwards.
ATGAAGAGAATAGAAAGGTAATTATTTACCCTTTGGAACAAAATAGACATCAATTTTTCTATCAAAATTGTTGGTTTTCTTTCTAATTTTCCTTGCTCATAAATGTAATATAGGTCTTGTCAGTTCGGGGAATTGAACCTGGGACCTACATATTTGCCAACTAAAAGCGGTGAGCCTAACCGCACGGCCATTTCACTGCCAACTATGACTGGCAAATGTATTATGTATTAGGCAGAGTATGGCAGTTCCCACACACTCCCCCCCCCCCTAGAAAGACTCAATACAAGTTGAACAACATTAGATGCTGTGGGAGTTGGGTTGAGCCAGAAACACCTCTTATGCCTATACACACAGGCTTATACTACCTATATGAGTTCTATTTCTACTATATAGGGCGCCATCTATTGGTGAATCAAGTTAGGAAGGAGAGTTGTGAGTTCCACCATGCAACACTAGGGTGCATGCGTGTTCAGCACACATCGAGGGTCACCAGATGTAGGTTTTGTCAGTTTGGGGAATCAAACCTGGGACCTACATATTTGCCAGCTAAAAGTGGTGAACTTAACCACACAGCCATCTCACCACCAACTATAACTGGCAAATGTATTATGTATTAGGCAGAGTATGGCGGTTCCCTCATGTAATATTGCTCATTTCATTTTGGAAATCTCTCGCTGAATGGAGTATAGGTACTGCTCACTTAAAAAAAAAAATTTCTTTTTATGTCATCGAAATTGACCAGAATTTTTGTTTAAATTGATACGATACCTACTTTGATTTAAGGCTACTTAACAAGAATTTTCCATAAAATATTCACTAAAAAGTGTCAAAACAATTTTGATAGGTATCAAAAATTGTAAAAAATTACAAAAACATAATATTATGGTAACATTTTTTTGTGAAGAAACTAATTTTGACACACGGGTTGATTCATTTTTTTTTAGACATGTGCAGTAAGCCGCCATATTTCACTTTTTTCAGATAAAAAAATGGCTGATCAAGAGCACTAAGTAGTATACTGCAGTTGAAAATTTAAACAACATGTTTTTGGGATAAAAAAAAGAAGCATTTCAAGTTTTAGGTGGCTAGGTATTTAGTTTTACTTTTGTGAATACAGAAAAATTGTCTGATCAATATAGAACATATTTAGACATGTATACTGTGTTACCTAAACTGCTAGCTTTAAATAATGGTATCGATTTTTCAAAATTTTTCAGTCAATTGTAATCGATTTAATCGAAAAGAGAATAATCGATCTGATCGATAATCGACTATTGAAAAATTGAAAATCAATTTATTGATCTTAAATTTTGTTTATGTAAGAAACAGGGATTGAGAAATTCTACTTTTTTATATTTTGTTTCCATTAATTGAGTTTCTGAAATTTACCATAATGTTAGTTATTTTTTGTTTCCATTTCCATTATTTTGGTTTCCACTTCCTTTAGGTTTCCTGATTTTACCAAAATTTTTCATTTATCTTCCATTTTGGGTTCTGTTTCGATTTCCATCAAAAAAAAATTTTACGGACTGTAATATGATTTTTCGCAACTTGCAAAAGAATTTACAAATGTGGAAATATTAAATTTTTACTTTTTATAATAGGTAGGTAGCGATATATTATTTTTACTGATAGGGTTTTGATATTTTAATTTAAAATTAAAATCTGATGATTAAACTTTAATTTTTTATAATTTTGATCAGAGTCATATTCATAGTGACGAGGTTGTGAGTGTTGAACTTTCCTAACAAGGACAAAAAAAACCTACCTGTTTTAGAACCTAGAAAATACCTATATATAAAATTTTTTTCACTCTCAAAATTGTTTTCCCAATTAGTTACTTTTGCATGCTCGGAGAAAAATCCTGCATGAAGCACTGATTGTTATGAATTTGAATTTACCTGCATGATTTTATGGCCGCTTTGCTTTCTCCAAAAATGTATTTTGACCTTTGGGTTCCAAACAGCTGAATATCCCTAGTTTACAAATAAATCCCAAAAATAAATCTGCATCGGTATAACTGCGTGTATTTCTCATAACAATATGCCTATATCGTCAAGCATAAGTAAGCAATCATTTTTTACCTATTTTTAATATACGCTATTGGAAAGTGGAGGCTCCACAAGGAGCGCTAAATTCGTCTCATATTATCACAGGATGAATACAGGACCATGTATTTTCCTATGTATTTTTCCATGAAAAAAAGAAAAACTTTTAATTGATTTTCTGAGAATGGAAAAGACTTTAATACAGATGATTATATTGATTACTAATTGTCACAGGATAATCTTTAAATCCTATTCAATTGTAAAAATAATAGCTCTGTTTGATAGGGCTACACCAACTTACACCAACCTACACTGGAAGGGCGATTCCACAAATGTAGTAATGTTATATGACTTTATGCCAAGTTTTACTTTAATATTTTTGGAATATCCCTACCAGTGTAAGTTGGTGTAAGTTAGTGTAATCCTATCAAACAGAGCTAATAACTCATTTTTAAAAGAAATTTTCACGTTACAAGATTAATACGTTTATACTTTTGACTATATAGTATGGACTAGTAAAAAAAGATGATTTCTGATTAAATAGGCAACCAGAGCGTACCTTTTGACGTGCTTTGCTCTGTGTTTACATACGCTATCCTTGCGAATTTAAGGGATATCTTTATCAAATGTATTCTAAATTGGTGAATCCAAACAAAATGTCAAAAATATGTAGCAGATATGCTAGGGTTGCCTACTTTTTTGTCACAATGTCTTGACATTAAGTACCTCGGTCTTATGGAGCTTTAACGGTCCAGTACTATACAAAACTTATTTTCATCCATTATTATGTTTTTGGCCAATTACTATCATTGCCTTTAGAGTGCGTATCTTTTGCCTCCACTTTCCATTACACGTGAGAAGTTGGCCATCTAAATGCAGTATTGCATATCTACTCCTAGTTATTACAAGCACCACCTTATAAATAAATTTGTTCTCAAGGAGAAAGATCAAACATTCACAATTCAGGAGGGGGAATGAGTGAGTTCCTAGTCACTACTAGCCAATGATGCCCAAGTCTTCGCCCCTTCAATAATTTCCCCTATAGTCCTGGTTGAAATTCAATTATGAAAATTTCACAATATATATTCTTTGTTCAAAAACTAACCATTGTCACCCAGAATACCCAATTAAGTAATGTATTACAAGCCGAGTTGTTTTTAAACGATTTTGCAGGTAAAAAAATTAATTAAAATACCAAAATTGCTGGCCTAGAATTCACTTTTTTACATTTTTATCAAAGCTTTTTCGGCGCTCTATTTCTGAAGTAGGTACAAGACAAACAGGTGATGCATGAAAGGAAGATCAAGACCAAGACTGCGATAGTCTTGGTTTTCCACAATCAATCTTGGTCCTAATGTTGGTCTTCCTGACAAGATTTATACTACGTATTATTGGTGGGTAAATTAAGCTTATCTATTCATATGTATTCAAAATATAAAAGAAAAAATGAAACACTAAATATTGCGAAAATTCTTCAAGTTTTGATCGTGAAAAATCGGTCAGTGTTTTCATCTTGATCATAATATGGTAAAAAGAGCGAAACAAATTATTCATCACTGCCACAAACGTATTTTCAAAATTTTTGTAGCTTGAAATTTCATATAAAATTCACTATAAAACAACAAATTTTGAGACAAGTCCATGGATGAGAAATAAATTCTAGGATTGTTTTTTTTCAGCGACTTTCAACAAATTTTTTGTCTGTTTGTTCATTGCCCTTTGGTTACGTAGTCATTTTACCCTGTATCTAGAGGACATACATACATATATATATATATATATATATATATATGTATACTAGCAAGTACCCAGCAGCAATAATTCACAAACCTACATAAACCATAAATTAGTCCGAATTATCAATTAATCAGTTGCAAAATGAAAAAATATACGCATAGTCGAATATATCTATAGCTATGGTCGCATGATAGCGTCACAGAAGTGGCTTTTATACATAAGATAAGATAGCGAGTACTTAATGCTGCTGAGCAGCAATAATGCACAGACCTACATGAACCATAAATCATAAATGTGTCCAAATTACCAATTAATCAGGTTCAAAGTGAAAGAAAAAGAAGATTTAGAGTCAGACTGAAACTGAAATACACGCATAGCTAAATATATCCGTAACTATGATCATGTGATAGCATTACAGAAGTGGCTTTTATATATAAGAAATATATATCACTTTAATAAAGGTACAAGCCATCAATTATTTCACGAAATTTTTCCCTTATATGATTTTGCCAATTATTCCCTCGATACGTACATGCCACTACCCACACAGCCACACACACCCACGAAAAAACAAATTTGTTGTCTCCTCCAAAACAACAAATTCTACGGTTTACGAGAAATTCAGGGTTGGCACAAGCCAACCGCGGCGCTTTAGGGCTTGTATATATATATATATATATATATATAAATGTTGGAGTCAGTTAGGTAACTCAAGTTTTCACAAAAATTCCTAGCCAAAAGGAAAAATGCCGACAAAATGACTTGATATGTTCCATTGTTTCGAATTTTATGAAAATCTCTTGGCAAAATTAATCAGCAATATAAATTTTTTTAAAACTCAGATAATTATGGAATTATCGTTTTTGATTGGTTTTTGTTGACTTATTTACATAAATAACTTAGGTAAAAACGTGAATTTGTCAATATTAAAAATCACTGAATTTACAAAAATTACTACAAATGCACTTGTTTTTTTGAGTGAAAATTTTTAAAGTATTATTAATAATGACTAAAAAAATTTAGTCCATTTCGTAAATATCTGGGGAGAAACGAATATACCTGGGAAAAGCACCTTAGGAAATTTTATAAACGCCTAGTAAAAAACGTAAATGGTGGAATATGTAATTATTTGCAAAATTTGAGACTTCCCACTATAATACCTGAAAGCATGAAATAAATTTCCTTTCTAAAAAAAACATTATCTCTCTCACCCAACTTGCCTAAAGCAGACAATCTCATGAATTTAATTTACTAAATAATTTCAGTTAAATAGGATGATTTCTTGAATTCATTAATTACATTTATTTGCTTTCACGTATTTGTCCTAGGAATTATTTATGTAAAGTTAGATATAATTGATATTAACTGATTATTGATTTTGACTGCGTTAGTAACAGAGAAAAACCTTACTTTGATAAATGACTGGAAAAGAAAAAAGTTTATATTTCTGACTGCGTTAGTCAGGCAAATGAAGGAAATGCGGACATGAAACCTTTTTTCCGGCATTTTCCTTTTTGACTTAAAATTCGCGAATTTTCCTGGTTTTTGATTTTGACTGCGACATTTATATAGGGTGTCCAAAAATCGTCTCCCAAGCAAAATGGATCTTGTAGAACTCATCGAGAGAAGCCAAAAATTTTTTTTTTAGTATTGTTGTTTCAGAAATACAGGCTTTCATATATGTTTGTTGAATAGGTTGCATATTCATTCATTTAAAGGAAAAATTTATAAAATATGGCAGTACACACTGTATGAAAGTAGCGGTTTTGAATCCAGGTATCGGAACATTTTTTTTCAGTATTTAGAAAAAAATGAACATTGTACATGCTAAAATTTCAACAAATTTCGTCCGATTTGAAATAAATTTAATTATGTAAGTACTGAAATTAGGAACCTGGTCAAACGAACGTTTTTTAGAGTACAATAAGATGCACTCATCGAAATTCAAATTTGAAGAATTGTTTGAGTTTCCTCATTCGATTTAACTATGAAAATTTGGCAAGTTTAAAAGCCTCATATCCTCAATGAGTTCTACAACATTCATTCGGCTTGGGAGGCAATTTTTGGACATCCTATATATACATATATATATATACATGAACATAGTGTCTGAGTGGGGGAAAGTGGAAAGTGGCCAACAGTCTACCAGCATGAGTTTTTCAGTCACGTTATACTGGAACGCTAACAGAATCGAACCGAATGCGCCGTAATTTTGGGTCTAAAATGTGGCGGTGGTCGGTTTCAAACTCATAACTTTCGATTTTAAAACTGAACACCGCAGACACTTTTCTACCAATTCTAATAATATGAGAAGAGATATTGTTTGGGCAGTTTTTACGTAGGTAGGTGTACCCACCCGAGTGTTAATATTCTCAACGCTTTTATTTCCGCATAAATGTATTACCCAGCCAATACATCCAAATTAATTTACGTCAGTATTTTTTATTTACGCATGGGAAAAAAAAATTATTATTAATATCGAGCCGATTTTTCGATTAAAATACTTTTTTGAAATATTGTCGAAAAGTAAAATATTTTTAAAAGTTACCTGAAAAAAAAAAAAAAAAAAGAAAAGCGTAACGAGTTTATTGACCCGATTTTTTGGGAAATAAAAGTTCTTTGTGGGTGAAGGGGTAGTTTTGATGAATGTGTGAGGGTGGTTTTAAAGTACGGGGTCGTATCGACATGTTGTTCGTACGTATACGTGCGTATGAGTGTGTCTGCGTGTGTAGGTGTTAGGCGAATGTACGTACACGGTGCGGCATGCGTTTCTGCGGTACTTTTCTTCAGAGCTTTTGGCAGTTAAAACGATGTAACTCCTTTATATAAAAATAAAAACCGAGAGCTGTCGGCGTTTTACGCCGCGTAAAGTGTAGTGACGCTATGCCGATCAATACACGCAGGAGGCGTGGCTTCAAGTATCGTTATTCTCTTTCTAGATGTGTCTTTTTTCTCTCTTTCTTTCTGGTTCATACAATATTATATTATATTATGTGTATATATACATATACACATATTGGGTACTTACATACAGAAAGGGTACCCGAGAACGATATCACGTGGGAATTTCTGTTGATTTAATCGGTTTTCTACTTTAACCTCAATGAATTTTCGATTTTTAAACAGAATTGGCAAACTTTTGCTACCGAGAGAAAAAATAAAAGAACACTTTCCAAAGTTTTCAAAGTCTCTAGCCAAGAAAGTGAAAAAAAATACCTTCAGGCTCTTTGGTTCAGGAGGAAGATTACTTAGTTAGATAAAGACAAATGTTCTATACACTTATGAATGTTTCACGGACCAGTTTTCTTACTTACTCCGCCTTCTTCAAAAAAAAAAAAAAAAAAAAACAATCAACAAAATTTATTTTGTCTTCGGATTGGCTGCACTGACTAACTTTATTTCCGAATCATTAAAGCTTAGACTACGCATGCCGTATTGACACATTTTTGTCAGTTTCCCATTTAAGCTAATTACTGCAAATTTAATTCACTTTTAATCGCTAATTTCGTTTGATTTTTTGATATTTTCTATACCTTTTTAATTGGATGTTTGAAAAATCCGGTAAAATAGATAAATTTTGGTTATATCATGTAGTGAGTAAAATTCTCTCTAACATAATGGGTTTCGAACCGCAGATTTTATTGCACCTGGCTCAATTACAGCATTCCGTACACTCGTTGCAATAACATTGCACTCGTTGAAAAATTCCTCGCTTTTCTTCCTAGTTGCGTACAATATTTTTTGTCAGTAGTGTATAGAAGATTGTATTTGAACCATGGGGCAAATACAATCTGCTGGTTTCTGGGTCAAATCCCTTTTATGGTAGAGAGAATTTAAAAAAAAAAAAACAGAATTAATGTAATTAAAAGAAAATAAGATATTGAAAGGTGCGGGAGAAACTAAGGAACAAATTAAGCGTGAGGAAAAAAATTAAAGAGACAGAAATAGAATGCAGGAATGAGAAACAGAAGTCAAGGGGTGAGAACAAGAAGTTAAGGTAGGAGAAAAAATAAATCAAGAAGTGAAAAATAGTATATTACGCAACTAGGGAGGAAAATGAGCAATTTCTCAATGAGTGTAAGGCGAGTGTGGTAAAATCGCATGAGCTGATAAACTGCATACTCCGAACGAATTACATGTTAGTATATTTCACTACAAAAGCACAAAGTGAACGATAGTTGACAAGTAACGATTTGCAACACCCACATGTAGCCTGTGTTGCAAATTAGGCGAATGCTATTTTTTGCAATACATGCGCATGTGTGGTTAGGAAAGGTGTCTGATTGGTTGGAAGGGGAAGTCAAACATTTTCATTGCTGGAACGAATAGGTACTAGTTTTGCTCCCATGTAAGAAATTTTTGCTCCCTGGTTGGAAATTTTATGTTTTGGGCCTTGAAAACGAATGTATTGCGAAATAGTATTTTATTCAACTAATTAGCAAAATGAGTGATTATTAGGAGTGGCTAACTAGTTGAGTACGATATTTTTTCCAACAAATCCACCCAAAAGAGGTTATTATTTATTCGATTAAACAGGCAAACTTCATTCATGAATATAATTTTAGATATAATTAAGTATTATCGAAAAGCGAACTTGGTTGTTTGTGTAAGCATCACCATGTGAAATGGCCATTTTTTATTGTGACATTTTGCAATTTGCATACGTGTAAACGGTGCTGTGAAAAAATAAACAACAAACAGTTGAGAAAAAACTCATTTCTACATTGTTTCTATACTTGGTGAAGAAATGAAAACTATTTTCGATGTTCTAAACTGCCTTGGAAATCTCGTAATTTGCTAATCAAAATCGATTTAATAATAACCTTTTTTTGGTGTATGAGTTGAGAAAAATATTTTTTGCAACATATGTAATGAAATGCTGTATTTTCAAGGCATGTAGGCGGTGATGAAAATGGCCAGTTCCAGAACTCTTACTTTTCTGACTTCTTAATTTATTTTTCTCACTCTTTAATTATTTTTTCCCTCTTTAATTTTTTTTCTCACACCATAATTATTTTTTTTCACACTATGATTTTTTTTCTCACCCTTAATTCGTTCCTTAATTTCCCCCACAACTTTAAATGTATTATTTTCTTTTATTTAAATTGATTCCATTTTTTCTCTTTAAAAGTTTCTTAACCATCATAGGGATTTGACCCAGAAATCTACAGATTTTATTGCCCATTGCTCAAATACAACATTCCTTACACTCGTAAAAAATATTGTAATCAACTCAGCTGAAGAGAGAATTTTATCACTTTGGACAATTACCACAATCGTCTGCGACTCGTGTTTGCAAACATTGCATACGTTGAGAAAGTGCTCACTTTCCTTCGTAGTTGCGTAATATGCTGCTATATACCTTCGCTCAGCAGTGTTGTTTTTACACTTAGTAGGAAGCTTTTTTGTTACCTACCTATTTCAAGTATGTTACTTTCGTGAAGTTCTTTTACTTATGCGATATCAATAATAATAATTCAGTACGATACGTATTTTTTACAGCACGTCTTGGCAGAAATTGGATCAAACATTGCAGTAAGTTCAACAGACATTTGTGAAACGGAAGACCCATGTCAAAATGGAGGAATTTGTATTACAACAGACAGCGGACCTGTTTGCGACTGTCATGATATTGAATTTGAAGGAACGTTTTGCGAAAAAAGTAAGTAAATAGATCTACTTATTTCTTTCTTTCTTTCTCTTTTTTTTTTTTTTTTTTTTTTTTTAAATTATGATTTACTATAAGACGGTCTTTTTTTATTGAATAGGTAACCCACCTTTTTCATTTGATTAAACGTCAAATACCCGACCTACCTATACGTGTTTGTGTAAAGAGAACCTTGAAACTGGACGAAATTATTCAAGAATTTTCTGAACCATCTCGTAGAAATGGTTTCATTTCCGGATGCTGGAAACAGAATGTTCTTATTTTCGCTGCTATTTCGCTTCTGTTAATTTACATTTTAAAGGTTGTCCGGAATCACGACATAGCCGCAACTACCTTCCCGGATATTTGCGAGACAATTTCGTAAATTTGAGGTCGAGCCCATTGAATGTAAAATAGAAGTGACTGGTGATGGCTGGAAATGATGACATCGTTGAAAATAGATTTGATTTTGAAAAATGCTACGCGTTCTTCGGGAATACGAATATAAGTTAAGCAACATGAAGAGATAAGATGACTTACAAAATTTCGAAGGCACAGATGAAGAAACTCTCCCTAGTCGAACTTCATCCTTCGTTTGATGTAGCCTAATTTGAATAAACTCTACTAAACTTGTTTCGAATAACTTTCTTATTGGTTTTGAAAGACGTATACATGGGATTTGAAAATGTTTGTTTATAATTTTTATTGATTTGATTTTATGCGTGGATTTTGTTAGAAAACTTATAAGAAGAGATATGCTTGTGACGCTCAGTCTACAGAGGTGGGAAATGATGATAATTTTATTATGAAATCTAATAATATTATATTGTACAAAACTAGGGAGAATACTCAAATTTCAATCAGAAATAATTTATTTTCCTACAGAAAAATTAATTAACTACTTTCGATTTTTCTTATTTTTTACAATATTTACGTTATTGTTCGCTATAGTGCCAGCGTAAAATTGAACAATGAAAAGAAAATGTGAAAATAAATGTAAAACGAGGCGCCAAGACAAATTGTGAAAATTTTTTGGTTCACATTCAGCCTACACAGCGAGTATTTAATTATTCAACACGAAAAAACGTATGATTATGATTAAGTTACTAAAATTTATCAAATTATTGGGGGGCTCGGCCTCCTCAGAAAAGGCCAAGTCGGCTTCTAGGTATGAATGAGCACTAAGCAGTCATATTGGATGTATGTCCGATGTACGCCATAAAAAGGAGGGCTGAACTTAAACAATAGGTTCTTATTGAAATTTTCAAAGAGCGAGAACTCATTTTAACCCGCACTGTGCGAGTTTTGTGAAATGATAAAAACTCATAAAATTGATACTTAAACTTTAAAAAATGAAATGATAAGACTTGAAAAACACGGGTATAGGCGAAGACATCCAATAGTTTTTTTATTTTGCAAATACTTAATAGTTTTATACGTTTTTTCATGGTAAACAATTAAAAGTTCGCGCAGTTTTGGTTGAATGTGAACCAAAAAATTTTCAAATTTTATCTTCAGCCTTACTAATTTATCACATGCTACACATTAAGTCAGGTTAAGAAATTTAACACTTTTCATGAACTATAGTTCTTTTCGAATTGTACACTGACCAATAAAACTGGTTTGTCAGAGAAGTAATACCACACTTTGTTGAGATGTACCAGAGACACACAGCTAAAGATATGACAAAGATAGAATGTTATAAAATATTTCGAAGTCCGATATTAATTTATTACTGCGCATGTGTATTGGTATAGAAATGTCTGTTTTCACTACAAAATATGCGCAGCTTCGGCTGCGCAGAACGTTGAACAAAGTTGAAATTTTGTTGATGATGATGATGATGATGGTCGAAGATCTTTGTCACATTTTTGTACCACAGCGCATATAGAGAGTTGGACATCTCTTCAGCTGTATGTTTCTGGGATGTACCAGTTGTTTTCCTTCATATCAGCGAATTCTTTAATTACACATTATTTTAATAACTTGAACTTTATTTATTTTATTTCGCGACTACACTGTTGTTCCACCAGACAATTATTAAACTATCATTAGGTTTATCTTGTACTTGCTCGTCTACACTTATGAACTTCATCTCGTACTGTAATCTTTGAATCACAATTTGTCAAATTGATTTTCATAAATCACATTGCACTACTTCAACTTGAATAAGTCTAAATATCGATTTCTTTCACTCCCGCGCATATTCTGCTTCCTCGACCCAGATGGACTTTCCTGAATCGTATATACCTATTACATGAGATGAGAAAAGTTAAAATTACACTTTCAGAATTACACTGGTACTAGGTAGGTATACATTTAAGTTCTTAACTGATTTCAAAAAAAGGAGGTGGTTATCAATATTTGATCCCATCCGTAGGTATGTTTTTTTTTTTTAATGTTTATTCCCGCATAATATTTCAACCCGGGCACTGATTTTGGTGTTTTTTTTTTTTTTTTAATAATAGAGGATGATCCCATGGTGGTCCAATTAAATTATTTTTAGAAGCGATGAAAGTAGTTTTTTACCTTAAAATAAAAATTTGATAGTCTTAGGGCCAGTTTTTTAATAGCCAGCTAAAAAATTTAACCGTCAGCAAGAGTTAAAATCTTATCAACTCTTAGAGCAATCTGCCAGTTAAATTAACTGAGCTTTTAACTGAGGTTGGAAAGACCAGTACTTAAAGTAATATTGCTGCTAATGCTAGAAACGAAAAATTATTTAAAAAAATTTTTGTCATTAAAACATCCAACAAATATATATTTTTTAAATACATAAAAATTCTCTAAAAAGTGAAATTAAATAATTATTTTAAAATCTCTTCATTAAGATCTATACTGGAATTCAGATGAAACGAAAAAAAATCATTATGATAAATGAATTATTTTTTTCAAAAAATAGTACCAACTTTGAAGAAAAAAAAATCGCTAGAAAAAGAAAAATTTAGATACTGGAATTATTGAAGTTGGCGCTAATTAAAAATTTTTGTCATAAAGTTCGATGGAATTGACGTACCTATAGAGCCTACATGGTAAGGAAAAAAGTGCCGACTTCAGTAATTCCAGTTCTTAGACCTAGACATACTTGGAAAAATTTTAAAAGTATTATTTCTCTTTTTTTAGAAATTTTTATTTTTTCTGAAGTTAGTTCTATTTTTTCAAGTTATAAAAACTTACCTTTAAAGGAAATTTATTTGGGGAAAAGTATCCAGCTAAATTGTTGAAACAGCTGTTGACTTTCTGCCTAAACCTTAAAAACATTAGTAAGTGTATCTGTAATAATTTTTTTTTTTTTTTTTCAAGTTTGTGATACCATAAGTCTATAAAATAGGTGGACTATTAAAAAAAAACTAGTGATCAGTATCAGTGGCTGAAGCTGATTACAATTAATGTGATAACATTTTCATATTATTTGACTTTAATCCATCGATGGATTCTACTCGATTCACCGACCGATTTTCTTCCAGTAAATATTTTAGCTACTTAATATATTGATAAAAATTTGATTTCGATTTTAAATGGGAAATACATGTAAATAAATATGGATCTGGTTTATAAAAATTCGATATATAAAAAAATCTATATTTTATCGATGTGTGAGAAAAAATAGGAAAATAAAGAAACATCGAATTCGAAAACAGATCCCATATAGAAAATAAAAATGTTATCACATTAAAAAAAAAAAAATTTATCTATATTTACATCGCAGATACTAATAGTTAATACATTTTTGTATTCATTTGCGCGTACGTAGCATTTCGAATTAGGTATCGATTCTACTTTTATTCCGTTTTTGAAAAAACTTACTATTTATCTAAAAATTTTCTCAACCAAAATAATAACATCCAGTGAGCAATGATCTGTTAAATCCAGTATTGGTACGTCAATTGACGTCTGACCGAATTTCGAGTCGCTATTTTGTTTTTTTTTTTGTTGTTTTTTTTTCGTGCCAGTTGTTGTATTCGGTCTGTGGTTCTCACGTTTTTCGGTTTATTAAAGCAATGCAGGGGTAGCTCGTTGACAAATTTATTCGCCGGTCTAAGGCGACGTTTATCGAACGGTCTATTTGACAGAAAGCTGTGGCCAGATTTGCTTCGATTTTCAATTTCTACGTATTCGTCGCAGGATTCGATTTCTTGCATTATTCATTACGAGAAGATTCGCTCGAAGATTCTTGAATACTGAAGATATACCTATAGATAGGTGCGGACTCGAATTTGTATTTATGAAAGAAATTATGTCGAATTGGCGAATTTATTCGAACAAGATGGCCATCTATCGAGCTTGAATATTTTGTTAAATACAAGAATTTAGAAAATTGGAAACGATACGGTAGCTAAAACTTCTTTTTTTCTCTTTTTTTTTCTTCTTCCTTATTTTCATCGCCAGATAAACTCGCAGCCGAATATTCTTCTGTTTTTTCGGGCAACGTTGAGCATCTGATAAACGAAAACCACATTTTAGAAACGAAAATCTCTCTCATGATCTTTTATTTTCGTATTCAAAGCCATGTACAAATGCTGAAAATATTGTACGTGATTGCTTCGACGTATTTTTTGTTGATAAAAAAAAAGAAAAAAACTCATTTCCTATTTGAGAAAATCTGGCAATGTTGGTCCATTTTTCGACTTTATTTCTATTTTTTATATTTTTGCAGAAAGGAAAATAAAAAATCGATTTATACGTCCAAAATAAGTCTCGGTAAATATATCTTTCTTTCAAAATTGAAGAACCGATTTGTACAATCGAGTTAAAATCGTACTTTAGTTTATTTCCTTGTTTTGTTGTTGTTGTTGTTTTTTTCTGCGTCCCGGTTTTCCTCCATCATGAACGTAGGTAGAATTTTATCTGCATTTTCATTTTTATTATATTTTTTTCACAGTCCATGGAAACGTTACACCTGATACTAATTTAAAAGTTTTTTGTCTCTCACTCTTCCTCTCTCTTTTTCTTTCACTCACTCACCCTCACTCTCTCTCGCACTCTTTCTCTGTCTCTCTCTCACGTTCCCTTTTTTCTGACTAATTTCTTTTAATGAAACAAAATTACTTCGCATTCCCAGTTCTCTTAAATATCATTCAGAAGAATATCTAAAGGCATTTTATTTTATTTTAGTTTTTTTTATATAATTTTCGCTGTTGGAATGAATATTATATATTTTTCATTTTGTCCAGACAGTTTGGTAAATATTTTTAATTTGTAACTTTGTTCTATTTTTTTATGGTATGAAAACCGAAAGAATAGACGTATTTGTGTTTTGTGAAAATAAAATTTCCGAAGAAAAGTGGACTACAAACTACAAAAATAATTAGGCCTACCAAAATAATACGTTGTTTTACCACCTGATCTGATGAAAAAGACAAATAATCAATCCCTAAAGTTCGTCGACACATCTTCACAAGAGAGAATGAAAAAAAATTCTCAAAGTTTTTTTTTGCTTACTTAATCGTAAGTACTTCAGCAGGTACCTAAGCAAGAGAGACATTGTTAAATTCGAAGTAGGTGATATTAAATTAACACTATTTATCAAATCCTTGGTCGACACAAAGTTAATAGAAATTCAAAAGATGGGTATGAAAAAAAATAAAAGATTAAGTTAATTCTTATTCTTTAAAATCAGCTTCAGTCTGTTTTCTTCACCGGATAAAAACGAGTTTATCTTGCGTTAATAAATACAGTTTTATAATCACAATAGCTATGCTCAATATGGTGAAAAAGTTCTGCACTCCAGTTTAAAGTTCTCGTCATTTGCTGTTAGAAGTGAGTTTTCACTTCAACCCTAAAGATTTAGTGCTATGACAAAAAAATTATTAAAATAAAATTAATAAGTAAGTCAGGTACTCATCTCTAAGTAATCTATAGAAATTACATTTTTTCTAATAAAAAAGATAATATGGAAGTATGGGACACCATGAGATCATTGTCTATCATTTAAAAAATATTCGTAAACATCGGTTCCCAGGGTGACAAGTTATGCTGAAAAAAAAAAATCACATGTACTCTTCGAATTAATAATTTCCTCATTTTTTTGAAGTTAGCCTCGGAGAATTAGCATTTATAAAGAATTCGGTGTTCTCCCAAGTATGTGGTAAAAATTCCTTTGCCTAGCCTCACTTGCTTCCTCTATAAGGTGTGAATGTTTTCAGTTCTTTCCGTTTTTCTCGAAACTGAGAAGAATTACGTGAAAAATAGTTCTATAAAAATATTTTTCATAAGATTTCCTACAAAAAAATTCTAAATAGAATTTTCCGGAAGTGTCGTAGTTGAGGTGCTACAGGCCCACTAAAGTTGGGTGTGATCTATTATAAAATACTCATATTCTTGAATTTCACACTATCAGTTAAAAATGTAAACAGAATTAGTAACGCTTTTCCGTTTTGAACAAAATTAAATACTAAAAATCGTCACACATTATGTCGCCATGTGAGGGAAGCAATAGTAACTTTTTTCGCACATACTTAATTAGGGGTACACCACCAACACATCTCAGTAGAGAAAGCTTTTATAGAAATTTATACCATTATACCATCATTTTTCGCATAATTCCGTCGGGCATGGGCGTAGGTAGGATTTTAGTCAGAGGGAGCTCATATAAATATTGCCCAGAACACCCCCTCAAAAAAAAAAGAAAAACAATGGACAGAGGTGGTCTTGAATTTTTCTTTGAAAACTACTTTTATTGTTTTTGGAAATTTAGGGGAGCTTGGGCCTTCTTGCCCCTTGCAGCGCCCATGCCTTCGGGTTTGTATTTTATCAGAACCTATACTCCGAAAGTCAGCTCTTTGAAAACTATAAACGTTTGATTAGTTCTATCCTGAAAAATAGAAAACCACTTCGGAGTAATAAGCCCTCTACATTCTAACATAATGGAATAGAATGTAATCAAAAATGCTAAAAATTCCGCACATTTTTCTGTAGTGAACAAATTTACAGCCTAGTTTACACGATGCTTATTTACCAGCCGCTGGTGCGCTGGTCTATTAAGCTAATTCAACCAGCTTGGCTTTCATGTTTACACGACACTGGTAAAAAATATGTAAAAAAGTGAAGTTGTCATCATAAATTTCACCAGCATCCTAATATACCTGGAGCTGGAACACAAGCTGGTACACCAACTGTTGCCAGTAGTAGCTGGTGTACCAGCTCAAATGTTAAAAATTTTCAACCTCACCAGCTCACAAATGAGCGAATAAATAAGCGCGCTAGTTCTTGTTCACATGGGCTGGTTTACCACCTACCAGCACACTTCACCAGCAGCTGGTAAATAAGCGTCCTGTAAACTATGTCTAACATAAAAAATACATTCTACAAATTAAAATTTACTTGATATTAAAACTTAGGATCGGGGTAGGTTCGTTTTTAATTTCAAAATCCCAGGAAACGTTTGGCCCTGTGTTGGCTGAAATTCACATTTATGCACACATTTCTATTTAGTACAGGTCTCAGTTCTTGTATAGTAATTATCAAATTTGGGACACTTACGCGGATCCAGACAAGAAGAAACCTTATCGTTTTCGGCACAGGTTAGTCAGATGATGCATCTGATACATTGAAATAAGTTAAATTTTTGGGGCTCAAATGGTTGTAAAGTGCCTAATTTTAAAGAAATAGTCATAAAATTTGATATAGACATTGAATATATTATATTACATTATTTTGCAAAATTTGGTTTCAATCCACCTAATGGTTCAAGCGTAGAAGTGATTTGAAAAAAAAAAAAAAAAAAAACTTTCGATGTTAAGTATAAATAAGCAGAAGTTGGGCGCATATCGAGTATATCGATTATGATAAATATATGAAAAAATGTGTTAATTGATGTTCTAAAAAAACGAATTTAATTTCTAACCTCGCAGAAGAGTACATAGAAAATGGAGGTGCCAACATGCTTGATGTAATAATCACGAAATTGATCACAATATTAAGAAGTAAGAACTTTCAAGAGAACAAGAGAAACAAATTTAGTGACTTCATTTTGAAATTAGTCACACGCAGACAATGAATTTAGAATCAAGAAAAAGGAGCCACGAAAATGAGAGTGCCTAAAGATAGAAACAAAATTTAAGAGCTTTAGGCAAGAAGAAAAGATGGTGGTCAAGTTCGTAGGCAGCCTGCAGTAAGTACCTCCATTTTCTAATGCGAGCGCAGGAAAACCAGAAATAGAAATAAAAAATAAAAAATAAAAAAATAAAAAAACAAAAAAAAAAGCAAAAATTTAAAAAATACCTTGAATTTTGAAAATGGTTTTTAAACTTTGATAGGTACTCTTTCGCAATGCTTTTGCTTATTCACTCTTCGGATGCTTTATACAAAGAAAAATTCGTGTGGAAGTTTTAATATGATTATGCCAAAACATCGTACCTATTCCTTTTCACACTCGTATTTTATGGACGAAAGTTTCGAATATTTTCCACAAGCTTAACACCAAACTACAGTTTACTAAATTTTCGCGAGAGAAAGATGGCAGATGACTTCGAAGATAATTTTAAAAGGGTTAACTGATATTCTGTCGTTAAATGCAGGAATAACTTCTAAAGTTGGGAAAAGAAAAAAAGAGAAAGGAAAAAAATGGATCTGCCTAGCGGATAAAATGTGTTACCGTAGTTAAGCTCGGATTTTCGACGAATAAAATATTATTTATAATATGTATTTGCATGCGAAGTAATAATCCACTGGCTTTGAAGCAGGTACCTATATATTCCTAGCCTACTAAAGCGTATTTTACGTCCCAGTCATACAGAATGCGATAGACTAGGCGCGTAAGTATATCAGAAAAGTAAAAAATAATGTATATACTATTTATTTCGGTGAAAGTCTTTCTCAGAAGTTACCTCTGCAGAGAGTCGTGCATTTTATTTCGATATTTTCGTGTAAAACTGGAAATATTTTTCAGAATAATACACAGAAATGAAAAAAATGAATTTCATTATTTGCTTCCTCCATTTTTCATTAAACCCAAGTAGGCAGATGAAAGTTTTCGTCGTCAAATTTACCATTTCGAAATTCGTCAAGATATTCTAAAAGATGATAAGTATATATTATATTACGGTTGTGGTTATCGTTTTAATATCAGTTTCTAATTTTATCAAAGTGATATTGGTACCTATAGGTAAGTCTCGTTTCGCCACGAAACACATCGAGAATGCCAATATTTTCCTCGAGCTGTTCCTGTACCAATATCCTCGGTGTCGTTCGCATATTTACATGATTATCTGGTAGTATAATGGTAAATGCCTTTAGGGATCATTATTTTCTCATAGGTATGTGCTACGATTAAATATAATTAAATAGAGGATCGCACGTCCATCTAAACGCTGATACGAAAAATGGCACCACTTTTGAAAAACTGTCCTTCCATCTTTTCGGTACCGAATTCGAATTTGTTCGCTCGTATTCGGCCCCATAAACAATGATAGGAATTTTTTTTCTTCAAATAACTGAATTAAATGTTCGAAGAAATATAACCGACAATTTAGAAACCACATCAAACCAAATTTCATAGATTAAAATGAGGCGAAAATTATAGGTACCAATCCTGTGGAGTGGGGATACTTCGTCTCAAAAGCGATGCCGTTTTTTGTCTCGCATGCGTCCTCTGTTATATTCAATACTTCGTGACAACGACCTACTTTTTCTTCCAGTTTCAAACAAAAAATTGAAAATAAAATATATTGCTGCCAAATGTTTTGAAAATATTTCGGACTTATATAAAAAGAAGCCCTGACTGATTCACTGACCTACTGACTCACTGACTCACTCATCAGTACTCAGCTAAAATTAATGAACCTATCGACTTAAAATATTCAAGGTATATTCCTAACATATCATAGGTGCTAAGAGCGAGTTTTCTGAAATTTCACCCCCAGGAGGGTCCAATCGGGTTAAATGTATTTTTATGTATTTCTCAATATTTGTATTTTAGGCCCGATAAGATTCTGAGAAACAAGCGGATTTTGTGGGGGTTTGACAGTTGCAATATACCTTCGCGAATCTGCTTGCCACCTTGAGAAAATTTCAAAAAAAAATATCTCAGGTCTTCCTTTTTCATTTTCCATGGAATCTTAGTGCAGTGTGGTACTTAAAAAATTAAAGTAATTAGACAAATGTTATATACCTGAATATCCAAAAGTTGGTTTGTTTTATTTTACAAAAAACTAAAACAACATTAGCATGATACCGAGGGAAGCTATTTCACTATATCTGAATTCATTCCACTCTTCAATTGGTGCATTCATCTTGTAAGAGTGGAATGACATTCCTTAAGATTATACGCAAGAACCACCCTCAAGTAATTCTTACATTTTTGCCATTATCAATTAGGTATATCTATTGTGGGGACAATACTCATATGATATTTTAGGGGCTTGCACCCCTGGACAACAGTCACCGCCTAAAAGCTGGCATATATTTGTCTCTATGATGTTAAACCATTAACACACGTACATTTGTATATTCATACCTGTACGTATGTACATGTAAGATACATTATACGGACTGTGATCAATTACCTGATAAGGATCTTGGTGATGTCACGGACCAGCAGCAAATGCACTGTATTGTTTCTTATCACTTAACAGAGGCAAGAAACGATGTAATCTATGACATAATACCATACATATATGTACATATGTGTGTCTCTGTGCATGTACCAAATCCACTATATAAGCTCACAAAACTGGCAACAAAATCACCAGTGTTTGCCTTGGATTTGGCTTTCCCATACTTACAATGTATGAAGTGACAGAACACGCAAAGCTGTAGATTACCATCTACATGTGAATATCTCTCATGACAAGGTATTCCACATCTATAGGTACTTATATAAACATATATAGATATAAATTTGTTAAGATAAGTAATTCTTAAGTTACTGTTGATACTCATGTATTGCATATACACCTTGGTGTCAACCGAGTATCGACACCATGTAAAAAAAAAAAAACTCCTGTTGTTGAAAGATTAATCTTAGTTCTTCCACAGCCAATTTTACTTATCAAACCATAAAGTAGAATGAAAATTGGTTTCTCAACACAGTTGCCATCCTTACTATTTTAGCTCGAATTCAATCATCACTATACTTTGTTCTAAAAGAGAAATTCAAAAATTCTTAAAGATGTAAACAGATGGCCTCAAATAAATGTTACCAAAGTTTAATTAAATATTGCTTGGCAACATAAAAATTTTAGAAAAATTAACTTATTCCATTTTGAATTCACAGTGAATCCTTACCATTTTTCTCCTACAATGTCCACATGTTTTAATTGCTGGTGACAATCTAGGTTTTTCTTTTGGAACAGAGCATAGAAAAAAAATGAAAAAATGATCGCGATTTTATAAGGAATTACATTTTAGGAAATGAGGAATTTAAAAATAAACCATAAAACTCTACAGTTTCGCAAAAATTGTGATTTTCACTTGACTGCTTGATAGCAAAGTTAGCTTTGGCTCCTCCGATAAGTTTCACATCACCCTTAGTTACCTGTTTATGTTTGGTGTACCATTTCGTTCGTTAAGTTGTCATTAAATAATATTATTTAAGTTAAATTTTATTGAGTGGATTGAGAAAATATTTTTTTATTTTTCCGGAAATTCGATCAAGCCAAAAAATTTTGAATAGGCCAAAAATTTTTTTTCTTGCCTTTCAAGAAATTTAATGAAAATTAGCCATATTTTTGTTTTAAAAGGTCATTCGACTAATTTATTGTCTAAAATTCATTTTTTTGGATTTTAAGAAATTCCATTCTTAAAGGGGTCAAATGAGGGAAAATTCTTTTTCATGTATTCCTCAATTCTATAAAGGGAATTTGAAAACGTCCTGCGCCATTTATTTTTTTGTGCTTAGGAAAAGACCTCACCAGATGGTTATGACTTTGGAATTGATACCTATTCATCAATACAATTTATTTTTTAATGGTTCAAAAAAAGTTTTTCGGACTGATAAGGCCAATGAAACCGTGCGAAAATCCTTTGTGAGAAATTAACGAGCCTATGCATCATTTAATGTAATAAACATTGTCATCGATTTTTTTTTTTTTTGGACAAAACTCTTACGAAAAGTTATATAAAAATATATGTGATAGGAAAAAAAAAGGATGTAGAAAAACAGTCTCTCTGCTCATTTATTGCCCTTCGAGAAAATAACATCAAAGGGGGTTAAAAGTCGATGTAACATCTTGAAATAGGTATTGTAAGTTTAATATGTGTTCCTAATACCATATTAATTGCTGCTTATGACGTTTGTGAAAATCAAATTTCATTCAAATTAAAAATTTTATGAATGGGTTGAATGTCATGAGGATGATAAGAGATGAACCGCCATTTTGTGTAGTAATAATAAACAATGTAAAGTTTATAAAAAACCGCATAACACAAGATAGCGGCTCATCTCTTATCACCTTCATGTGTACACCTGATGTTAAAGAGCCTTAGTTAAGGGAAGTGATAATTTCAGTACAGTAGACTGATGTTTAATTTCCTCAAGAATATGGTACCAAATAACACGAAAATGGTATTTATAAAAACAGATATCCTATTAGGTAGATACCTATCGTGAGTCTCTTCTCAAGTACTTTAAGAGGTTCTTATTTTTATTCATTTTTTTTTTTTTTATTTCGATATAGACTACCTACTACTTACCTAGAGTACATTAATAGACATGTTCGTTTGGAACTGATTCTTTGAATCAGATCCGCATTCTATAAATATCTGTCTTGTCCAAGTGAATTACATTCTTATGTTTACAGAGTAGCCCTTCAAAATCTGCATCCGATTAAAAAAAAAAAAGTTCTAAACCAATAAATATTTCTACAGCCGGTGAACCTATTCAGATGGATTATTATGAAAATTATTTTAGGGCTTATCTGTGCATTGATTAAGCTGGCAGTGTTAGAATACGGTGCCTGTTGAACAGGAATTTGTGACTGTCTGTCTATGTTTTTCATCTGTAGGTACTTATTACTAAATTTTGAAAATTTTCACTAGGTCATCTAAGGTGTTTATCTGGTGTGAAGACAAATTAAGCTTTTTCCATTAAATTTTGCTTTATAAAACTAGATGCTTCTAGAATTTCTCTGCACGTAAGATTTCGTCTGCATCCGGTCATTAGAATCTGCAGAGATAATGTGATTTTTCTGTTACAAAGCAGTGGTTCATCTTTTTTCGTGTTCATCTTTTTATTTTAGACTCGGTAGAATTTTACGATTAATTCCACTCTGAAATAACAAGAAATTTTTTTAGAATTTATATCGTCTACCAGGTACCTCATTATGTATTTCATTTTTACCACGTTATCTTCCATTAGACAGACAGACACCACATTTTGGATTATGTTAGTGTGATAAATTTTGTACCAATTTTTTTCATACAAGTCTACCCGAACAAAATCGTAGGATTACGCTTGTATTCTATACGTAATTCAGATTTTTAATGTAATTAAAAAGTTTTTATTTTAATGTGATGGACGCAAAAAAGTGAGTTTTCACGAAAAAAATCATAAAATTTTACCTAAATTTTGTCAATAAAACTTTTTATTTCTCACATATTACAGTAAAACACTGGACTACGAACGTTTTAAGCAGTCTTCCATTAGTATTAGCAGTTTTTCAAGAAAAATCTACAATTTTATTAAATTCACCTCAAGACAGAAATCTGGAATGGGACCTAAAACACTTTTCGTTTCACGTCAGTCGAAACCTGTTGGTACCAAGAAGTGAATTTTCTGCCCCAAGTCTTAAATCCAAAGTATCAATTGGATACGTATTATGATATTTTTGGACGGGTGTAGTGATTACAATATTTAATTTTCATACGAACTCAATCTATTATTGATCCATTATTAATTCTATGCGATAATGGGGAGATTTCAAAATGAGAACCCCTAATTTTTAACCTACTTAAAAAAGGTGGAGGTTCCATGTTCGTCGGGTGTATATCTATCTCTATCTTTGTCTCTACATATTATGAAGTACTAAAAGCTAAATACAAATGGAAACCGTTACTTAATAAGATTTCCCGACGAATCGGAGAGTAAATAATAAAACAAGATTTCTCATGATTGTTTTATTGTACTAATAAAATACAATGTCAGATTTGAAACTGCGAACAGTAACATACACGATACACATAGCGAACTGTGTAAGTAACACAATGGTGTTGCAAAAACGTTAACTTACTTTCACAAATGAATATGAAATAGTGATGTGTCGATAGTTCAATAACTAGTTCATTTGAACTAAACAATTCAGTGACCTAAATGACCGAGATCTAAACTCTCAAAGAACTAGTTCGTGACTGATTTGAATTATTAAAATAATAAGATGAGTTGGAGGAAAGTGTATATTAGTTAAACTAAACAATTAAACATGAAGCAAAAATAAACAGTTCATCACTTGAGAATGAGATGTGAGAGGAATATACATGTAACTGAACTAAAAGACAACACATATCTCTGTTCACAGTTCGCAAGTTTTTCATTCATTATCATAGGTCATGATGAACTATTTCATTGAACTAGATATTTTTGTGACCTAAACTGAATGAATTAAACTTTATAAGACCTAAAATTCCAATAACTAATATGAAAACATGGGAGGCACGGACGACAGCAAATTGGTACAACTTTCAGGGAGAGATGCTGTGTGGCAACACCTAACAGAAACACTATCACTCCAGAACCATTGGACCTTCAAGGATATATATATATATATATATATGATGGAGGCGACATGTTGCTGTTTTACAAAGGATTGACTGTCCTTAACATATACATCGAGCACGTGTACATTAGCATACAAATTTCCCCGCATCAATCGACATTGTCCAATCAGAATAATCAAATTCTCTAGAATAGGGTAATTTCTTTGAGGATATATATGTATATATGATGGAGATGACATGCTGCTGTTTTACAATGGGATCAACTGTCGTTAACATCTACACGGAGCACGAGTCCACTGGCGTACAAATTACCCCATATCAATCGACATCAACCAATCAGAATAATCAGATTCTCTGGAATGGGGTAATTTGTATGCCAGTGTTTATAAACAAATATATGTGTTGATTTTTTCTTCCAATCAGATTTTTACAAAGCAAAACACGTGGCGTAGGTTGCGCTATCCATAGATCTGACACCAAAACCACTATTATGTCATCTCCATAATAATTATATATATTCTCGAAGAGTTGAACAGATTTGCATGAAATTTTCCACCAAAAACTTTGTTACTCCAAGAAAGGTTTATAGCCATTGTGGAAGTCGATAGCCTCCCTGTGGGCAAAGTTACAAATTTTTATCTTTTGTGAAAACGGAAAATGAACAGAACATTTCTTGAAACGAACGAAAACGAGTAGAAGAAAACTGAAAAAAACTTCTTCGCCTATTTCTTTCGTCGTCTCTATTAGTTAGTGAGGTTTGTATTATTCTTTCTGTTTCTGTTTTTTTGCTAACAACTTTCATTTGGGTTGAAAAAATAATAAGTGAAGATAATTTCCTCTCATTATCCAGTGAAAAGTTTCCTGGGGCCATGAGACAAAAAAAATATTCTACCCCAACCCTCGGTTTTGACACCAGATCCATTTTAGTATGCAGTGGTTTTCTTCAAAAAACCTACATAAAAATTCCAAAAACCCAAGAGACTTTCAAAAGTGTGTTTTTTTCTGTCTTCAACTTTGAAATGGTGTTCTTAATCGATTAGATTTCGATTTAGAAAATTTAGAAAATGGTTTGTATAATAAGTACCTACACGTATTTGTTTTCATTTCCACTTAGTCTGCATATCCAAAAATCGATCCTTATGTCAAGAGGGTGTCAAAAATATAGGCTACCTACATTAGAAATTGTGGGGCATTAGTTTTGATGCCAGTTTACACGAGTAAGAAAAAAAAAATTCTTAAAATTCTAAATGTTCGAGTAGGTATTTCAGAATAATTGGTAGGACACATTTCGAAAGCACGAAAGCGGATAGAAACATTAATATAAAATATTATACTCGTGCCTTTCCGGTGTATAGGATAAATATCCGTTAAAATATGCAAACATTAAAATATTTCGTAGTCGACGATAAAGTGCGAAGGGAGTGGAAAGCTCGACTTGTCCGCCCATTTTATTGGCGAATACAATAACGAAATTATTGTCTGCATAATAATAATCGTATGTATGCAAGAAAAGTCGATTTTGTGTGCTGTTATGAAAGAAAAGAGGAAAAAAAACCTCTAGAACCCAAACGATATTCAAACTGGAAGAATTATTGTTTTAACCTAAAGGCATAGACGCATAGACGCATGCAAAAGAAGAAGCGTAATAATGGAATCATTCGAGTATTAGTTTACCCACCCTTAGATATTTTCGAGGATTTCGTCTTTGATTTTGGTGGAAAATAATGGGAAGAAAAAGCGTACCACATTTTATCATTTCCCAGAATCTGATATCTGGCTTTTAAAACCTCTCGAGTTATTTTCAGTATAGCAAACAAAAGCAAAATATCGTTACAATAGACGTGCATCAGTCGAAATTTGAGAATATTTCAAGGATAATTATTCAAATTCTCGAAGAGTTTAAGCTTAGAAAGGGTGGTTACGCCCTTATAGCCTTCGATTCATGTCACTGAGTAGAATAACTTCTACTCCTTAAATAACTTAGTCTTTGCAGCACGTCGAGGATTTTCGCACCCTTCAACCCCCTTTTTGTGTCTATATGACTGTATACGCATATTATATCTGGAAAATTAATGACGTTGAAATTTGTCTCCAGAAGTTGGAAGGCTTTGTCCTCCTGGACAAGGCACTGAACGCGTGATGCCTTGCCAGAGAATCATGCCTTTCAAGCTTTTTGCCTCCCTTAGTTCTGGATAAGGTGCTTTGCGTCCAACTGGCGAATTTCAACTTCAGACCCCGTGTCTCCGTTAATGGCTTCATTCCCCTCATAAAAGTTGCCACAAATATACATTGACCTTCACCTTCCGTATGCACTAGCTAGAATTACTCTACCGAATTCCTTGAAGAGAATAGTTATTTGTGATATTTCGCACAAGTGTCACACATTATTTTGTGCAACGCGCCCTCCAAAAATAATTTATTTTCTCATCGAGAAAATAAATTTTTGAAAATGTAACTAAATAATACGTCATAACGGCAAATTTTCCAATGATTTGCGTTTTCTCTTTCCTTTATTTTTAAGTAGCTAAGGATGAACAAAAATTTTTGATGGAATACAGACTCAAGTAAATTTTTTTTTTTTTTTTCAGCAGTACGAATTCCAAATTTATGGCTTAAATAGTGGCTAACGAATTATTGATTGAAGGAAGAGAGGTTTCTAGATTCCAAATACTGGAAAATTTTACATTACCTTGCGTTTTTTTCGTTTGTTCAGGCTATTTTCATGCAGCTAAAAATAATTTAAAACAAAACTCGAGCGCAACAGTACTTTGCTAGAAAACACAGTTTGCTAGTTTACATTTACAATTTAATAAACAATCTTGAATTCCAAATGAGTGAAAAAAAGAAAAAGAAAAGAAAAAGGGTGAATCCCAATTGGGAATCGTGAAGGACTGATGTGTAAACATAGTAGTGTGGATGTGAGCATACGCGTTGTGCACCCACACAACCACACACCAACAGTTACAATATTGTAACTTGTAAGACTAACGAATTACGACCATAAATTCTCGTTTTAGCTCCTACTAGAGTGTAGACCGAGTGCCAAGGTGTTTACACATCAAAAACTATTGATGTATATAGAAATATCAATATCTAACAAATTATTGTAACAGTTTTACATAAAATAAGTAAAATAACGCCTTACGCCGTAAATGTGGGAAAGATACTTCAAGCAACACGGAAGCCTGACTATTCTCAAACAATTTTATTTTGTTCTACATTTTCCTCGGAAACAACATCTGATTCAATAGGCCCTATATTCGTATCAAACCTGATCCTACATAAGAACTATATTTCGCGAGAATTTGAGCCCTAACTCTTTTGTTGTTTTCTCAGAATCCTGGAAAAATAACTTTTCCAACAATTTTTTCTCCTCCAAAACTACTGAATTAATAAGCACTGAATCTATATCAGACTTGCACATGCATGAGAACGATGTAAGTTATCGTGGAAAGGTTACAGGTAGGTAGGGACATCATTTTACCCCCAGGCTTAGATTTTCACCAAATTTAACCAAATGATACTCCTGAATAGAAGAAGTACTCATACAAAGTTTGAGCTCCCATACTTTCTCCGTAGGGATGAATACAAGCTTTTCTGTCAGTCAAGCTCAAATGAATGGAAATGATAGATATTGGGGCGAGTGATAGACAATGTTGTGGGGTATTTATATTTTTTGCGTTTCTTCCATTCGATCATTACGGAGCTGTAGCCTTTTAAGGTATTCAAAATGGCGTCTTACTCTCACTTTTAAAGTTACATGTTTGAAAAAATTATTATAGCAAATTCAAAAAATTATTAATCCTTATTATTAGAAAATTTTTTAATATTTTTAGAAGCAAAGCATCATGTTGAAAATTAGTAAAAACTCTGTTTTTTTGCATTTTTCACAGGTTAAAAATATGAAAGAATTCCAAAATAATTTGTTTTCCAGTGGCGGAGTCTTGCAGCAGTCCCGAGTACCTTCTGAGGCTTTTCTTGTATCAATTATTATTATCAGCATTAATTTTTTTCACTTGCCTTACCTAATATTTTTTAATATTTTATAGCATATTATTGATGGTACCGTACTTTCATAGAATCATTTATTTTTTTGTGCCTTAAATACTTGTACGAGGACAATTAGATAGAATTTTACCCTTCACAAAATTTATGCTAGTAATTTTTTTTTTTGGAGTGCATCGAAAATGAGATAGATATGCAGAAGAAACCAAATGTATAAGTGATTTGTTGCCGTTTTTTAACATTTAACCCGAACTTGTCTGCTCCATATCTTAGTACCCATTTCAGATATTGGAAAATAAAAAAGGATCAAACTTACGGAAAATTTTATTTTCCAAACAATGTGTTATAATTATTTTTTCCTTACAATGAAATGAAAATGAGATTATTACAAAAAACAAAATTTATTTGTATTTTCCCCAGTATTTTAAAAATGGCATCGGGTAGAGTTTTTCTTAATTTTCAACATGACGCACAACTTCTAATGGTTATAAAAAATTGTATAAAAATCTAGAATAATTTTTTCAATTTTTCAATGGTTTTTTTTAAATGTGGAACTTCGAAGATGAGAGTATAACGTTATTTTGAATATTTTAAAGCGCTGTATATCAAAATGGAGGCAATCCAAAACAATGTCACAAATAGACAACCATATATTTTATCACTCAATTTAATATCTATCATTTCCATTCATTTGGTTTGGAGTAGGATTAGTAAATTTTTGTTTATAATTGAACTACGAAAGAGATCGGATAGAAATTTTCACAGTACATTGTTTTAATGTATGAGCAAGTATAATAGATGTTTGGTACCTATTGGTTCAGTATGGTTTCGAATAAAATTGAAAAAGAAAAAATTTTTGGAAAATTTTTTTTTTCAGGATTTTTAATATAGGGCTGAAATTTTTAAGAAATGTAATTCTTATGCTGGAACAAGTTTAATAAGAGTTCGGTGAAATATATCAATCAAAATAAAACTTTCTGGAGAAGTGTTGCTTGAAGCATCTTTCCCCTATTAACGCCACAAGGAGTTATTTTATTTATTTTACCTAAAACTGTAACAAATGTAATTTCCATAGATCGATATGTTTGCTAGATATTAACTATCGATAGTTGTTTTAATTTTTTCACGAATTTGAAATTCAGGATTTTTTGTGAAATATTGTAGTTGTAGATTCGCAAACAGGATTTTCTAACGAAGTATTGCTGCGCTAAAGTTTTTTTAGACAGGTAGGTATTATTTTTAAAACATAAGTAAGTAATTACTACTTTTTGTTTTATTTATCATCGTTGACGCAGGTAAAACAACTTCATCAATATTACGAAATGATTGCTACTCATCCATTTTCATTTTTAGTTTTCTGACACAAATGCCGATAGAAAAGTTTTTTAAAACTCAAGTTTTCTTGAAATTACAGGATTGAACAAAACTGACCCACTCGCGACAAATGAGAAAAAAGTATGAGCAGTAAAAGAGTACTCAAACGAATTCGATAGACAGACAGTACGTTCGTTGAAATATTTTTGCATAAGTGTCACACTTTTGAAGTATCAAGCCTGTTTCATCGCTTTTATATTCGTTTTTTGTTTTTAGTAGTATTTTTAAGAGAGGAAAAAAAAGTTAGTTTCTTTTCCATTTATTCGATATTCAAACGCTAAACTGGTGAAAAACGATGGTTGAAGAGAGATTAGAAGAATACTAAAGTGCCTCTAAACATCACAAGAATCACGACAGCAAATATTTCGTCCTACGTTTGTTCTCCCTAAAGAGAAGAATATGAAAGTACCAGAGAGTGAAAGTTCGAAGAACTCATTAAACATTTTTAATGAAAGTTTTGCTAATTTAGTGAAGTCGAGATGCTGACGTGACGAGCAGGCTACAAAAAACAAATTAAAAAACAGCTCTAGCGTAGCAATACTTTCTAAAAAATCTAATTTGCTAATTTTCGTAAATAATTCCACAAAACGAACTCGTAGCCTTAATTAATACAATGTAGAAAAAACATTTGTAACACCTTGTGCCATAAATACGAAAGAGGTACTTCAAGCAACACAACCGACTTGCTTTTCTCCAGCAATTATTTTATTTTAAATTTTTTTCAAAAATTACTCAATCAATAGACACTAAACTCCTATCAGATATGGTTCGACATAGGAAATACAGATTGTGAAAATTTAAGCTCTATCTCTTCTGTGGTTATCTCAAAATCTTGGAAAAACTACTTTTCCAGTTTTCTCAGAAACTACTGACTTAATCTGCATTAAATCTTAATTAGATTTGCACACACATAAGAATGATTTATTGTAAGAATTTCATCTCTTCACCTTTTTTAGTTTCCTCAAATTCCTGGAAAAACTTCTTTTTATGGAAGTTTTTGTTCCCTATTTTCTTAGAAATTGCTGAACCAATAAACACTAAACTCCTATCAAACTTGGCCGTATTTAACAATTAACTTTCGTGAAAATTTAGTGGCTATCTCATTGCACATGTACGCATAATACAAATGCCAAACTTCAGTGGACGGTAGTACTCATCGAGTATAACAAAAAAGTTATGTACAAATCTTACCAATTACTTGAACTGAAGAGGCTACAAGGTTGAAAAATTCTAAAATTGTAAATTTCCATGAGTTTATTTTTTTTAGAAAAATTCTATTCCAATCATTTTTACAGGGGTGGCAATGTTTAGTACTTTGAAAATACAAAAAAAAACTCTTGTTTCAATTGGCTATCTGAAATATTAAAAGAGGTATAGGAGGTTGAAATTTTCAATTTTTTTTTTAAATTAACATCTTTCAAAATTTCAAGTTTGAAATTACAGTTTCCAAACGAACTCATTCCTCTTATTCCATTAACGATCTTTGAAAAAGATACCTATAATGTATAAGAGAGAGATATTCTATGTTTTATGTATGCGTGTACATGATGTTGCGTAGCAACATTTTTTCAGGCATAATTTTGAAGCACATTCAAAATGTACGCTTCAAAACTGTACGTGAAGTTGAAATTATTTACAGTCTGAACTGCGGTGGGTAAATCATTTTCCATTCGAAACTTACAAAATTGAACAACCTGGAATTAACTAAAGAAGTTCGTCACGTAGGATATTTCCAACAGTACTCCTTAATGGCAACTCTTGCATCGGCATTGGTAAATCCACACAAAATGAATTTCGGCATATTTCCTGAAGGTATAGGCCTAGTTCCAGGTTACTCCGTTTTTCAAGTTTGTAGTGAAAAATAATTTACCCATCCCATTTTTGCATCACATACAGTTTTAAAATGTACATTTTGAATGCACTTCGAAATTATGCCAAAAAATACTGCTATGCAAATTTTTGTACACACATCCGTAAAACGTAAAGTATCTCTGTTTTATTCAGGTATTTATTTCAAAGATCATTGATGGAATCAGAGGAATGAATTTTTTTGGAAATCTCAACCTTTAAATTTTGAATTATGGCAATTTTGAAAAAATTAAAATTTTCAAACTTTTATTCTTTTAATATTTCAGATAGCCAATTGAAACATAGCACTTTTTGTTTTTGTATTTTCAAGGTACGAAGCGTTACCACCTTTGTAAAAATGACTGGAACAGATCCATGAAATTCACAGTTCTGGAATTTTGCAATTTTGTAGCCCTTTCAATTTAAATAATAGGCAAAATGTGTATATAAATTTTTGTTCTATTCGATGAGTACTGCGTCCCACTGAAGTTCGGAACTCGATTCATTTGACATACTGTACAGCTAAGCCTACACATACATGAAAAAAAATTCGATCAAAATGAGAAAATGATGCTATGAAGCTATCATGCTGGCATGTCTAATATTGAACTGGGGGAATTAATTCAATCTGAGATTATCAAGAAATTAATTATTACATTTCATTGGCCAGGTACCTATATTTTTCAGTTATTGAAACGTGTTTATTAAAAAGGTGTATCAATAAGGTAATTACCTGAGAATTTTTGTGTTGGTAGGAATGATGTCAAAGTTGTGTAAGTATCGAATGATCAACAAACTTTATTCGTTATGTTATAATTACCATCGTCTTTGAAGTTGGGATTTTCAGATCCACAAGTGCATATTTTATATGTGAATGTGAGTGATGAGTAAACCTTAACAATAAGTCTTAGAGAGGATAAGTGAAATTTTTTCTTTACTGACATTACGCTGTGTAGAGGCCTATCTGAGAAAAATGTTACAGGTTTGAGCCGATTAGCAGTTCTGCCGAACAGTCGTTGATGAATCTGAGCAACTTACGAGTCAGTTTTATTTTTATTTTCTTGGGTACATTTTCCCGTGTTTGTATTTTTTTGAATAAAATTTTTATGTTAGTTTTCGAAAAAAATCTACATATTAAAATTGATCTGATATTAATTGGTGGTTGGTTCGTTTTTCGTTTCATGACCCCAGGAAACATTTAGCACTATTGAATGAAAATTGTTTACAAATGTACAAATTTCTACAGTTATCAACCAATAATCATGAAATTTGGTTCACTAAAGCGAGCCTAGACAAGAAGAAACTTTATTGTTTTTGGTCTAGATCGGCAGGATGGTACCTTCGACACATCTAATTATGTTACATTTTTGGAACCTAAATGGTCCTAAAATGCGTAATTTTCAAGGAATAGTCATGAAATTTGGTACAGACATTGAATATACTGTATTTTAACATTCTAAAAAATTTAATTTCAATCGGCTCAACAGTTCATATGTATACGTAAGTTGAAAAAATCTTCTACTATGGCTAAGACGAAGAGCAGATTAATTCAGATGAAACAAAAACGCAGCCTACGGAAATCAGGCTTATTGTTATTTTGAGGTTATCAATATTCGATCCGTATACATACAAGGTGTTCTCTGAATGAACTACCGTCCGCCGTACTACATCAGTGTATAGTATGTTGAGAAAAGAAAAAAAATAGTAAGTCAACAAATGGTCTATTTTCAAAATTGAAGGGCCTATAAAGCACTAAAATATTATTCAAAAATTTCTTTGAGTGACCCAGAATCTCTTATCAACTGAAGGGGTCTTATATGTAGAACTCGTCAAGAGAAGAAAAAAACTTCCTCTGTATATATGTCCTATCTTTAGAATTGAAGAAATTATGATAGTTTGAAATTACAGAAAATCAACAAATAAATTCCCTCAAAAAATGATTTTTTTGCACTATCATCATTCAAAAACTGTGACCCACATCTTGAATCAACAAGGCAATGTCGTTTATATTACAATTCTTATCAGTAATCTCACTGGATGGCTAAATACTCATGAAAAGCATTAAAAGCATCGAAATATAGGAACTTTTGATTCTAACTGCCTTAAAACAAGAGATATCTGTTTGTTCGACACAAATAAAACTATAGATAAAATAAGCTAAGGAACAAGATATTCGAGTGCTTATAAGCTGAGAAAATGATTTAATTTAATGTTATCAGTGTACTTAACCCTGAAAATGACTAATAATACTCCTTAAAAACACTAATTTTAAGCACGGTTTCATGTTCTTCAATTTTCTCGGTTTCTACAAGCTTAAATTTCTATTTTAATCGTCGAAGCTTTCTCTAAAATTCCATTTAATTCGAATCAGTAGCTATCACTCATTTTGAGATAATTATGATTAAAAATTCGAATATTCACAATAATTTTCATTGTTTTAGCCACCCAGTAAGACAATGTTTTCAATGTAACGTCACATGTTGCCTTATGGACGAAACGAAAAGTTGATACTTAAGTATTTCGTTATTTTGCCTTGTGACTTCCGGAAATGCAACTACTTATACACGTCTTATGAACAGTTGCATATCAGCAAGTTGCGAGGCAAAATTTGACATAACTTTTTTTCTTTTCCTAACATTATGTACTATCCGCGGGTGCTGTATAGCGATCCACTGAGAGAGCACCCTGTACATAAATGTGTATATACATTTTGATGTTTGTTCCAGCATAACTTCTCAACGTTAGCACCGATTTTGACAAACTCTTCTTTAAACAATAAAGTGTGATCTTGTGGTGCCATTAAATTTTTTTTCAGAATTGATGAGATAGTTTTTAAGTTATGTTTCAATAAAAAACTGTTAGTTTAAAAGTAATATGGCGCTAATGCTAGTAACGAGAAAAAATTTTTCGTCAAACGATCTAAGCAACTTCAAACAAAAAAAAAAGTATAAAAATTTTCTAAAAACAGAAAAATTAGTCCTTCAAAAACTTTTGAAGTAAAATCTACTGGAATTAAAATGAAACAAAAGACGTTATTGTAAATTAATAATTTTTTTCAAAAAGTACAACCTATTTAAAAAAAAAACAATAAAAAATGCGCTAACAAGAAAAAAACAATCCTTTTAAAATTTCTTCAGCAAGATCTAAGTCTAGGGATTAAAATAAAAATCATTGAAGTCGGGGCTAAATAAAAAGTTTTGTTATAAAATTCAACATAGAATTGATGTATAAATCGTACGTAGTAAAAGAAAAGAGCGCCGACTTCAATAATTTCAGTCCTTAGACCTACATCTTGCTGAAGAAATTTTAAAAGGATTTTCTTTTACTTTTTTTTTTTTTTCAAGTTGGTCCTATTTTTTGAGAAAAAGAGTTATTATTTTATAGCTTAAGTAATCATTTAATAACTCACGTAGGTACCTACGTATTTTATAACTTCATAATACAAAATATTCATTTTGACTTTTCTCGACTGTTCATTTTAAACGTACTTACCCAATGTTTAGGAAGAGTTCAGCCAAATACTTTCGATACTTTGATTTTTTTTTGTATATGTTTATTTTGTTTAAGAAAACCTACATTTTCTCGCGTGGATTGCTGCGCTCGAGCTTTTTTATCCTCCACAATTCTCTTTACCTACCATAAAAGGAGGAAAGAGCGTCACAGGTTACATGGATTTAGTGGTGAATGCAAAGACGTTTCAAGCTACTGTTTGATTGATTATGGTTATTTTTCATATCAACCCCTCAATTACATCATAAACCTCCCTCCGCCATACCGAAGGAAAAATCTTTTAAACTTGATGGCTGTCAGCCAGGTGCAATGTGTTAAATATTCATGAAATTTAAACCACCTATAAATATACCCGCACATTGATCGTTTTTAACAGCGTAAGAATTTCTTGACTTTTTTGATCTCGATTTGAAAAAATCTAATTGAAGGCTGAAACGAAATGTTACCTCATAGCACGAAAATGAGAATAATAATAATAAAAAGCAAATAAAAATAGCACACATGTTTCAATAAAACATTTACTTTTTTATTTTTTTGTTTATGGAAAATGGAATTTGTTTCTGCTTAAACAAATAAAAATATAATTCCTAACCGGCAAGAAAATGCGGTAAAATTTCAGTTTTTCGGGAGAAAATAATATCTTTGAATTTTTAATTTTAAACCTCTATTTTCGTGAAGAAAAAATTTCGCCACGTTTTTATTATCTCAGAAAATTTTCAACATATGTATTATGTGTACCGAGCTGCAACGAAGAAAAAAGTGGAAAAGTGATATATTTATAATATTATTTTTGGCTGTTACAAAACTAACGATGTGTTGCAAATTCGTGGAGAGGCTTTCTATTTTATTCGTGATTTTTTTTTTTTTTTTTTATGCACGTGAAATACAAATTGCAATTCTTCTTTGGCGAAAAAGTTAGGTAGTTGCCTGTTTCATTCTTTCTTTATCCACCTTACCAAAAAGAAAAAAAAAAGTAGTAGATAGTGGAATACCAAAAAATTTGGCATTTAATACGGCCAGAAACACGTGTATTTTATGAGAATTGAGAAAAATGATAGGTAAGTTTTTGCATAATTTTAGTCGAAAAAAAAAGGACATCCCTGGTGAAATTAAAATGGTCGATGTTTTGTAATGACTTTTGGTTACGGTGCAAAAAGTACGGTGCTGCGTATTATGGGTGGTTTTTAAAGAGAAAACAAAAAACAAAAAGTGAAGAGCCAGTAAGAATAACTTCACAGTTTTTTATAGCTTTTGGTGAAGGGAAAAATTTATAGGCTACGTACGTAGTTTAAACGTGATTAGGCGAGTTTTATTTTCTGGACATTTTTTTACTGATTACGAGACTAAAGTTTGTTTCCAACTACGCAAATGATTGGGGTAATTAACGTGCTGCAGGCAAACTGAATTGTTGAATAAGGATGAACTAACCTGAATTTTCTTTACTTGCCATTTACAGGCGGGAATTTTATACCCGATTTTAACATGCAATTTTATTGTGTCTCCAGGCATTTATATTCCTGTAAGCCTAGTTAAATTCTCTTTATTTTCTGAAAAAAGTAGGTATCTATGTGATGAAGGGTAATGGTACACAGTGGAACATTTTTTACTTTTTTTTTTGCTATAACTTCCCAAATTTTATTTGAATAGTAATTTAAAATATATCAATAGGAAAAATTTCATTTTCTTGTATCTATCAAGCTGTTTGGAACTCAAAATACATTCCCTAAAAATTAGAGATACCTAATTAATGATTGATAAATTATAGAAAAATTACAGATTTCAAAATATTTAAATAAACTTTAAAACTGTAACCTAGCTACATTAAATTACAAGGCTTGATACGCCACGAAACGGAACTTCGGCTTGTGCTGGCTTGGTAACACTGTTCAATTCGTTATTTCGGTGGAACAACGAAAATAATGTTTTTCCTTGCTTAATAGTTGACGCATGCGCAGGAATTTTTTAATAAATTTTGTATAGTTTAGACTGAAAAAACGATGTTTCATGTTCATTAAATAGATTAAAATAAATATTTGAATGAGAAGTTGCATTAATAATTCCTTAAAATTTTCAAAATATCAAAAAACTAGTGTTCTACTGCGTAGTGTATACTTAATAGTGTTTCATTTAGTTTCACTGTGTTCACCTCACATGGCCATTTCACTGTGCATCTATAGGTACAAGTATTTTCATAAAATCTATTCTCAAAATACTTGATATCATTATTATGGACTGAAATTGTGCATGTACGCACAGAAGAATAGTGACTAAAGATGATTATCTGTATAATAACTAAATTTTCAAGATTTTTTCTCAAATTCTATATGAGCTGAAAAATGATTGAAAAAGTAACTCCAACTGGCATATGAAAATCATAATTCTCTGATAACGAAGAAAGAATGCAGATATTCTAAAGAAGTTTTTTGATTTGGGATATGCGTGATGATCCATTTAATCATTACCTATTAGTATTTTTTTGGACAACTACAGAAAAACTGCTCCTTTCATTTCAGAAGTTCAACTGTGTATCACTCTCCCCAACTCGTCATTAACCACTTCTATTGTCAATGTTGTCGGTGAGTGTAATGTAAAATAATTAATACACATTTTAACTTAATTGTAGATTGGTACATGAAAATAAGGTGATTGTACCCCAAATAAGTACCTCTCATAAAATAATGATTTTTTTTGGGTGTTAAAACATGTCTAAAAAGTTACAATTTTTTTATTTGATTATCCCGTTTGTGAGCAATGTTCGTTGAAAATTTCACACAAAACGATTAATCGGAAGTGGTGAAAAAATTTTAAAAGTTTATGGGTTAAATGGAATTTTTAACCTTTGTAAAGGTCCCTTGGTTGATGAAACTTTGTTATATGATTCGCCCCCATACATTTGTTCATTGCACTTAAATTTTCCGAAAACCTGTCTTCTTATATTTCCATCTCACCTCTTGCAAATGATACTGCATAAATTTTTTTGTCCTTTTGTTGTTCCCTCCGCCCAGAAATTGTTTTCTGGTTACACACCCTGCATCATGACCTTGGTCCGGTACATAACCAAAATTACATTTTTCGTTTCAGACTCGTCTTAATTAAACATTGCTGTCTCGTCGCTATGGAAAGAACAGACTCTAAACAGTCTTCTCAAAACTACCAAAGGCAATAAACTTCTCGATTAAATTTGTTTCAAATGTTATAAAATTAGTTAAGAAACAAGTGGCTGCTTTTCTTACTTTGACGAGTGAGTAGATATTGAAATGTCATTCCACCAGTCTGAAGAATAAATTATTGATCAACCCTCTGACGATAAGCAAGAAATTCAAAAAATATGAAAACTTTTATAAATTTCATTAGATATTCGTGGCATGAATACAATTCTGACAAATTTATATATTCACTCGATGGTCTTTGGCAACTTGACAGCCACCATAAAGAGCAGTTCTCCTAACTTACTGCAGAATGATAAAATCTGAATTTCGTTGGAGGTTTTTCAACTTTTAAAATAATAAATATCGAAACATTTTATGGCAGCTCTAATCGAAATTTTCATTTTGAAAACGATAAAGGCTGGTTGGGGTTGGTGTTACCAAAAACAAATTTAAACTCTTGAAATAGCAGTATAAGAGCCAAATTTCGCCTACATGGAGGATCAACCGAAAATAAAACGGGTTTTCGGATGAAATTTCTCAGAATGGTTACACGTTTGAAACGTCATTCGATGTTAAAAATGAAGGGGAATATGGGTTTGAAAAGAAGTTTCGAAACGAAGGGGAAAATTCTAAACGACCAATGAATGGTGGGGGAATTGGAATTTTTCTTAATTTTATCTGCGAGTAATAACGTCTACTCTGTACCGAAGGAGGGGTACAAAAATTGAGACTAATAATCGACTTACTTTTGGCGCCGTACTGCTCATTTTCAATTCTCGTATTTTGAATAGCAGTTTCAGAGAAGTTGGCGAGAAATTTTTCAAACTGAAGCTAAAATCGAAGCAGAATTTTTTCGACGTAAATTCGCAAACTTTTCTTCGTCTTTGCTGCAGTTTACGTTATCTAGGGAAATTGTGAGCACAGTTTGCTGCTGTAGCCTATTTACTTTTGCAGTCAAAATAAAGTGGGTATAAAGAGTCTTATGTTGAACTCCAGGTTACAAGTTTGACGCTACACACATTTTATACGTGAAAATAATAAACAAAAAGTTACTGCTTTTCAGTTGCTTGATTTAAACAATAACAAATAACAAAAAAAACAGACTTATAAAAAAAACTCCAATGCAGCAATATACCTACTTACTAGAAAACCCAGTTTGCTAATTTTCATCCACAATATTTAAAAAAGTTAAATTTAAAAAAAAATACACAAAAATAAAACCATAATGAATGAAATGCGGAAAAGAGCTCGTAACCATTTGCGCCGTAAATAAAAAAAGACACTTAAAATAACACAGTCCACATACTTTTTATTTTTGTTTCACTTTTTTCTTGAAAACTGCTCGATCAATAAACAACAAACACCCATAAGACTACCTTTCGTGAAAATTTCAGCCCTTTCCTTTGTAATTCTTTCAAAACCGTTAACACAAAATTTTCTTTACAAATTTTTTGTTTTCCAGTTTTTTTGGAAAACTACAAAACTAATTGGCACCAAACTTCTGTCAGACTTGCATATGCATAAGAACGATATATCGTGAAAACTTTACGACATCTAAAAAAGTCACACAACAAACAAACAAACCAACAGAAAGGCAAAAGTAAAAAGGAGTACAGATACCTAAAAACGTTTCAGGAGGGAAAGGGAAAAACACCACAACCAACAGAACACCAAAAGAACCAGCAAAACCAACCACCCCCTCCCACCACATGCCTATTAGTTTAGGCTGTCATGTTAAGATATTGTTTACCAAATTAAAGAATAAACAATAAAACAAAGCATAAAAATGTGTGTGTATTACTGAATCAGCATCCACAATGTCGCAGCAGCCATGAAACGATGCGATCTCCGGAGGTTGTGATTCTGCACCAGTCTCAAGATGACCCCGCTGAAAAAGCCCCGTTGAAAGACGATAGGTAGGCTGAATTTAGTGAAAGTTGAAAAATTTAGCTATTACAGCATATTCAAGCAACTGCTCCTGCTTGCTCAATTTGACCAATAATGTAAAATCATCTTGAAAAAGCAATTTTCAAAATTTCTAGTGACAGGATCTCGATTCTGAATTTGGTAATTCACTTCGGCAATCGATGTGTTTAAATCGTATTTTTGAAGTTTGATGTGAAACACTGCGGATCCCAATATACTGGTTGAAAAGTGACGTGTGTTTAGGCGACACAATCTGACTAAATTTCAGTAAAAACGTCTTAAACCTTGAAAACAAGGGAATTTTATACACACAATTTGGCTGCCAAACATCAACTAAACTAAACTAGCCTAATGCTAAGGAATCGTACGTATAGGTGTATCTACAAAAACCAAGCTTCATGTCTCGGCAAATCGCATCGCTTCTAACATCGCGCCATAATTTACAGCCAATCATCTGTAACTAAAAAAAAGATGAATCTCGGCCGCTGCAATATTTAAAAATTAACGAACTTTTAAAGCTGGCAAGTGAGCAACTGCACAGGCTGCAAGAAGCATAAGCAAGTGCGAACAAGCAAGTGTAAAAGAGCGGAGCAATTGTGCATACATAAAACAGCCAAAAGTGGTAAACGTAAAATAAATAAAAAAAACGAATAAATAAAAATTCAGCGGCAAGCGCAAATCAATAAAATAAAAATTGAGTGGTGATTGAATGAATGAAGTGCGGGTGACATAGGAGAGATGACGAGTGATGAGTGAAAGACGAACAAAAAAAAAAGATAGTTAATTATAAAAACACGAGAAAAGTGGGTCAAGCATCTCAACTTTAGCCTGATACCTTTATTTGTTTCTTCAAAATCATTAACAAATCATTTTTACAGGCGTATTTTGTACTCCAGCTTTCTCCAAAACTGCCAAACCAAAAAGTACCAAACTACTTTCAAACTTGGTCCAGCATGTATAAAAATTAAATGTGAAAATTTCAGCTCTAGGCCCATATTCACAAACGTCACTCTAACCTCCCCTTCGCTTAAACTTCACTTAAAAATAACTTTTGGCACAATTTTGTATTTAACAGTGTGATAATATTTTATTTTTACAATGGAACTCTCATAAGAGATAAAATGTTCCCACATTCTTAGGTACGAAATTGTGCAAAAAATTTTTTTAAAGTGAAGTTTAAGTGAAGGGGAGATTAGAGTGACGCTTATAAACATGGGCCCTATTCGTTTTGTAGTTTTCTCAAAACGGTGAACCAAACATTTTCTTAAAAAATTTTTTCTTTTTCAGTTTTCTCAGAAACTATTGCTAAACTTCTTTCAGAATTGGTTCTATTTGAGGACTACCATTCGTGAACATTTCAGCCCTATCTCTTTTGTAATTTTTTCGAAACCGTGAACGAAAAATTTAGGCGATATGTACATATATACAAACATAGGTACATAACTACATACCTATATACATAATGTATACACAAGGTTGGTGAGTCTATCTCGCAGCGTAGGAAAATCTCATTTTCTGCGTGTCAATAAAACTCAGCAGGCTTAATACATGTATTTTCACAACAGTGAGTCATCTTAAGGTGCAGCAAGAAGATATTTTTCACAAAAATTTTTATAAAACAGATTTTGACAAAAATTTATTTTAGTGGTACAATTAAATTGCTATAGGCTTACAAAAGTTGTGTAATTTGGTTCTATGAGAGTTTTTAACTAAAATATGAAATTTAAGAATAGGTGCTGAGTATTTCGTCGAGAAAATTAAGCCTAAAATCTAATTATTTGTTCAGATAACAGTGAAAAAAAATACAAGGATGTGGTTGTAGCTAAGTATTCTCATAAAGGATTGACGTTGATGCGTAAACCTGAAAAACCTAAACAATACTAAAACGTCAAATTTAACATCAGTTTGGGTTTTTTATTTCGTCTATTTTTAAACTACGCTAACGACAATAGAAAAAATTATATGGATAGTAGATTTATGCAAATTTTCTTCTCTTTCCAATGATACCAACTTCAGTTCTCTACCTTAAATAGCAGCTGAGGAATCGTTGAGTGAAAGATGCGAAGTTTCTAGAAACCAAAAAATGGTAAATTTTCCATTGTCGGCCTTTTTTTTGTTTCGTTTTTTTATTTCCAAATCTGTAAAGTTGATTAAAAAATCATATAAAAATTTTGCAAATTTTTTCCTCTTTCTAGCAATACCAATCCCAGCTCTCTGTTTTAAATAGAGGCTGTATAATCATTGAATGAATCATAAGTGGTTTGTTTCAAAATTGAAATGTTGCGTTCAACTTCAATTGACGAGGGACACGCACGCAACAACACGCAACCACACGCTACTACACACACTCACACACACACACACATATATATATATATACGCGCGCACACACGCACATGTACATGCACACACGCACACGCCCATAAAGACACAGAAGTAAGTCTTATGATCTGATGGTAGCCCCTACCGAGAGTCATTAATATTTTATGTGTTCAGAAGGTAAGTGCTCCCTCCCCCTAAGGATATGCATTATGATTCTTCAGTGCTCATGTTAAATTTTGTGGATTTGACTCTAAATTACCGATGAAAAATATTGAAAATATAATTTGTACTTTTGTAGTTAAAAAAGAAAGTTAAACTTCACTCAATTGTACAGTTAAGGTTTTAAGCCTGAGGTAAATTAATTATGGTTGAAGCTAATGGGATCATTTGTGTATTTATGAAATTTTAGGGTTGAAACAAACATAATTTCGAAGTTGAAGTTTACTCAATGTTGAATAGTCATAGCTCTGTAAACATGCAATAAGCAGGTGAAAAAAGGTGATTGAGAGAATAATACATAGAAAACGAAAATGTCTCGGCAGATTTGGGTTGACTATGAAAATGGTTTTTGCAGGAAATATAAACGTATGCACGTGTTCAAGTGAACAGGAAACAGAGATATTGGTACGTGAAGAAAATGCATGTACAGGGTGTCCAGCAGTGCATATTAAAGTATACTTAGTTCAAACTTTGTA
Source organism: Ericerus pela (assembly GCA_011428145.1). NCBI lineage: Eukaryota > Metazoa > Arthropoda > Insecta > Hemiptera > Coccidae > Ericerus > Ericerus pela. The sequence goes on along the minus strand of WOFM01000519.1, from coordinate 961,434 downwards.
ACACTCGAACGAGTAAAGATATCATAAAAATTGTAAGAACCAGTTTTTTATAGTTTTTTCTCTCATTTACATCGATCTAGTTCTTTATATAGATATCTATTTATGAAAATCTACTGATTGAAATTATTTCAGTTCAATTTGAGAGGTTGTAGACAGCTTGATGGTAATGGTGAGGGGTCCGTGTCTTTACGATTATCCATTCTGACGTCTTTGTATCAGTAGCTTGTTATATACGAATTTGGGGCTCGATCAAACGTTTGTTGTACTAAGGGTAGGAGTAGGTAATGATTATTGTTTTTTATGCTAAGTTAGTTTTAAAATTATGACTATAGGTACAGTTCGTTGTATTGAGGTAACGAGTCATTTTTTAACCAATATGAAAACAGGAGAAAGTTCTATGTTCGTCCAGTATGCTATATATATACTTTTTTTAAAGATATGTAAACTGACTACTTAGTAACGCCTGAACCAATGTGGATGATTCAGGATTTATTTAAAAGCGGTTAGTCCAGAGGTAGTGCCATTAAATTTTTGTTAAAATCGATTCAATAAGGTATCCATACCGGATTCGAAATTATGAAGATAAATTCTAAAATTCGACCAATTTATGTGGAAATTGGTATCTAAGAGTTTTTTTGGTTGCTGATTACAAGTACACTGTCGGATTTTCAAAATTTAAAATTGCAGATCCAATATAGTGGATCTAAAATTCCAAATTTAACCAATCTGTGTGAAACTCAATATTTTTATTTAAAATTTAATGCCTATTTGAAAACTTTCATTATTTAAAAAAAAAACAAAGATGGTGTTTCAACATTCTCGGTTTTATTTTATTTTTTTTAGAAATACCTTTTTCTTGAAGAAAATTTAAAAATAAATTAGACCAATGTAAACTGGAGAAAGAATTTTACCTAACAAAATAGTCCTTGAGTATTATTTTAGAGATACGTATTTTAATAATGTTTTAAATCATTATGCATAATGGTGGATTTAATGTTCGGCTCCTTTTTTTCACATTTAGAAAATTGAACTTTTTTTTTTTTAAATAAAACTAACCGAAAAACTGGTAAATCTCCATTAAAATAATGAACGAAAAAAATGAACTATTACTTAAAATTTAGTGCTAATCGAAAACTTTCAATATTTAAGAAAAAAATATGGTTTTCCAACATTCTCGGTTTTATTTTTTTATTTTTTTCAGAAATACCTTTTTCTTGAAGAAAATTTAAAAACATGCTAGATCAATGTGAACTAGAGAAAGAACTTTACCTAAAAAAATAGCCCTTGATTATTATTTTAGAGATAAGTATTTCAACAATGTTTTAAATCATTCTGGAGTAACGGCCATTTGATCCATTTTAAAGTGGACAGTGGACACCTTTTATACAAAATAATATAGTCAAAAATATGTACAGTTGTTCAGGCCTTGCGGTTACATATGCGCCGACTTGCCAACCTTAAAATTATTTTTTCCATTCTAATTAACAGTCTCTACTCATTTACAGATTACAATTACAAAATTTGGCAACACTGAAAAAAACTCAAGTCAACACTAATGTACGGTTAACTATGTAAATAAAAGGTAATGGTTCCAAAATACGGTTACAAGACCTCACCAGATTAGGTACCTGCTTAAATCGATCCAACTTCTTATCGTCTAAAATTACTTAGTGGGTACTTAATTGAGAATTTTCAATTGGGTTACTCAATTCTGACTTTCTAAGCTATTGCCCATTTCTTTACCTTAGTTCAATGGGATATAAAGCATTTTACCCTTCATTTTTGTTCTTATTTTAGGTTTCGATTATGAAACACATACAAAGTTTCAGTATTTTCCTATATATTATTATTTATAGGGAAGGAAGATAAGCGCGAAATCATTAGTATGTGATTAAATTTGCTCGCGTCGGTATAGGCCAATAAATAGTAATAACGGTTTGGTTGTTAATGATAAAAATCTGCTTGCGTGTTACTACAGGTAAAAACTCGTTGACTTATTCCGTTTTTTTTTTTTTTCATTTCGATTTTTGATTTTAACGACGATATTTGGGAATCTGACATAATTTGAAATAACTATTTTCACCCTTTGTTGGAATTGTTTTGGAAAAGAGCGATTAATACCTAAGTATATGAGTGTTTAAAACATACCTAAAGAGAGAGGTTTTTGAAAAGAAGCAGCACGGTAGTTGATATTAAATTTTTCGAAGAGAATGTTAGTGGGTAGAAAGGTAGGCTTTTGAACTTTTTTTTTTTAATTGCTAAGAAGATATAAATTTTATCAAATAAGTAGGTAGTATTATTCCTGGAAAATTAAGTTTGAAAAAATAGAAAAATCGTACAAAGTTTTGGTTTACTTAGGTCATTGTCACCTTCTTAATTAACATGCTAAAAATCCTAACGCGACCGGTGTACGCTTTATTCCCCAGGGGGCAAAAATGGTGGTACAAAACAGTTTATCGCATTTTCATTTTTGGCAAAAAAATTAAAATTAAATTAAAATAAAACTTGAAACTCTGTAAAAAGTGTTCCTTGTTTTTTTGTACAATGCATTGTTTTTGAGAAAATGAAGGTTACAGATATGTCGTACTCCTACTTAGATACACAATCGGTAGCTTCGCGTGCATTCTCAGGTAAATTGTTTACAATATCTTATACATTATACAGCCTGATACAAAATCTAAAAATCTTTCCCTACCCTCTTAAACCATACCCCCATCTTATTTTATGCAAAAATGTATGCAGCATAATACAAAACTTAAAAATTTATTCTACTTCATACATACTCATACTACTCTAATACCAGTTATTTGTGATACAAGTATATAAATTAGGTGATTTTGATCCGAGTGTGATTTTTGCAACTCGAGCCAAAGGGAGTGATGCTAATCACACGAGTATCAATCATCTACTATATACACGTGTGTGACACACTAATTTTTGCAATATCCTTTCCCCTCAAAAAATAAAATTGAAATAAATAAATGTTTTTGAAATTGGGAAACACATAAACGCAAACTATCCCCTGATTTTCGACAAATTCTCGTAACATGGTGGTTACAGTACTGTCTCACAAGCGTAAATGTCAGAGTTAACTTTCATGAAAAAAATAAATAAATAAGTAAACAAAAATAATTGAATAAAATGACGACGAAGGCTATGTGCAGTAAGTCGAATCAGTGTATAAAATGACGCATGCGCACTTCACACATCGGTTCTAAATGGTTATAAAATCGTCTGCTTTATATATCGTTAAGGTGTGTATAAGAATGTCGTTTATCAGCAGGTGTTAAAAATTTTTTTTTGCAACACACTTCTCAAAAGTATGTTTTTTTACGTGCCTTGATGAAACAAAAAGTAGCGAATTTCGATACGAAGTCAAACAATTATCTTCTGCACATGCACACTTGCAACTTTAATTTCTCGTACATCTCGATGAATTTCTCACACGGGTTGATTAATTTTTCACATGGGTTGGCTATTTTCTCAGTTTTTATTATTTCTTACAGGGAACTAAATACCGTATTTTTCAAAAACATTTTGAAAACAAGCAAACTGCAAAAAATAAAAATAAAAATTTTTTGTTTAAAATAATAAAAATTATTAATTATTATTTGGATTTGACAAGAAAAAAAAAAAAATTCATCGTCATTTTTTGAGGGCAGTGGGGTGTGTGTTACAAAAAAAAGTGTGTGATACACGTGCAAAGTAGGTGATTGATACTCGTGTAATTTACAGCACTTGTCTTCGGCTCACGCTGCAAATTCACACTCATATCAAAACAATGTATTTTTTGCACTTGTATAACAAATAACTATTCTATTAAATCAAATATTATATCGTTTCTACACGCTTTGGTACAATTAAGACACTTACGTACTCCAGTCCATTCAAATATTATTTTGCCGCAATCACACATTCCTTTGCAAACCCCTATCAACTGTATGTAAGACGTGGTACCAATTTTGTACAAGTAAGAGAAGGACGTATCTTTGATGTTCATTATTATTTAAAAATTATGCATTACAAAAAAAAAAAAAACACATAAATTTTCAAGTTTCTTTCGATTTAGTTTTAACTTTTTTTTCGCTAAAATGAAAACTGAACAAGATAGACACAAAATGCTGTTTAGCTCCACCATTTTTGTCCCCTAAGGAACGGAGCGTACACCGATTACGTTGGGGACTTTTATTATGTTGATTCGGAAGGTGAAGATCACTTTTATACCAAATTTCAGCTTTATGCGATTTTTTCGTTTTTAGGCCGTTTTTTGCGCTAATTTGTCCGGATTATAGTACCTACCATGGATTAGCGATGAGGAAAAAAATTAAATACATTTTCATCTCCCATCCGCAAACATTGTCTTTATCATTAAAAACGAACTGTTATTTAATTTATTCTTTTCTGGGTGAGTAAATTTAAAACAGAGCCTCTTTCTAAAACTCCCTCGAATCAATCTCCACCAATGCCCTAAAAATTATCAAAATTCCAGACACTCCTTTCATATTTTTGAATCTTTTACTTGTTCTTCTCCATACACTAAATATCAATCTAGAATTTTTAAAACATCTAAAATGCAAGTAACCCTTTTCTTCAGTTATTTACTCCCACTTGAAAAATAATGTTAAAATCTTATTTTTTAGAAGTGTTTTTTTTCTCCTTCTTCCAAGTTTCGTTGTCTCAATTTGAGTGTTGAGGTAGGCATGTTTTAAAACTTAGTTCCATCAAAAATAAGTTATTTTCAAGTTTATAAAGTCTTGAGTAAAATATCATTGTTAATTATGGTACTCGCTGTGTTTCTTAATAATTACGTATTTCTCGGTCAAGGTTCTTTATGAGTATGCAACCAGTATAACTTACATGAAGCTAATCTGAGGAATCACTACTTAATCGGCTTATTCTTTGAAAACACCTTGTATTATAAATTATTTTGCATAAATTTTTCATAAATACCTATCTCATAATTTTTCATTTTCTTTCTCCAACATTGTGCGAATGTGGTCACTAATTCTACGATCATAACAGACTATTTTTTTTATTTTTTTTTCGAACCCTCTTCAATGTCTAAAACTGAACTTTTCCTAATGGAAAACTCCATGCCATTTCAATACGGTAGAATTATTTTTATCGACGATTGTTTTGCAATGTTGAACGGTTTCATGATAGGGCTTATCGTATTTCTGAATAAAAAATTTTTTTTAGCCTTTCAAGTCGTCAGCTAGTCGATAAAATACCGACATCAAATTTACATGTCTAGAATTTTGTAAATGAAATTCAAGCCTTGAAGTTTTCTACGTAGGTGTGTAATATCGCATCGATAAACTGAATTTTTTTATGTTGTATTACTAACAAATTGGTCGTTATTTTTGATCTGGATTGAACAGAAAAGTACAGCTTTAAATGCCAAGCATGAAAATTCGGTACCTACCCACTTCTTCTCAAGGTGATAAAATTTTTCACTTTTTAATTTAATTTTTAAGATTTATCTGTGGCTACTTTCTTATTTGACTTGAAAGCGTCTGGAGGTCAGTTTTCTCAATTTGAGATTCCCAATAAATTGTTTTTCTCCGAAACATGCATTCCCAATCAAGGTCGTTTTCCAACTTTTTTTTCCAGCTACACTTTTTCTGATGAATATTTTTAATTCAAATTGTGTACTGCTTTGATAATTAGGTTAGGTGAGGCGAAAAATTTAATTAAAAAAAAAAAAATTAATTGATCTGATGCCTTTTAATATAATGGGTGGTTAGGTGAAGTGGATAATTTTTTTTTTATGAATAAGGAATTTATCTTATGCCTTTAGGAATATTGGAAGGTTATGTGAGGTGGATAATGTGAGGATGTTAATATAGACGCCTACCTTCCGCTCGCCTATTGACAATAGGGTAGTCGTTCAGATAGCATCGTTGTTTTCCTAACCTGTATGTTGCTGGTTTGATCCCCAGAGCTGACAACCTACAAAACTGATGAACCCAACGTTGAAATGGACATGCAACTGTGCTATTGTTTACGCACCTCCTCCACATAGTGGAATTGAGACATGACGATGTAAGCCTGCATTGTGAGTTTAGTGAGATTTACCACATAACAGTAGCCTAGCTCCACCCTCTAAAGTGAGGTCCTACTGCATTGTAGCTGCATCACTGGGAGGGGAGTGGCTGTGAGGATGTGAGCATACAGAACATAGACACTAACCTATCAGTGATGGTATAGCTGGGCGGTTAGCATCTTTGTTTTCCCAACCTGTAGGTTGTCAAGTTGATCCCGAAGAAGACATAATTTTTTTGGGGGGGAAAGAAGAATTTATCTTATTCCTTTAAGTATTGTTGGAGATTAAGTAAGGTGGATATTTTTTTTTTATAGGTGTGGTATGCTAGGGGAGGTCAATTTGACTATCCTCCTTCAGTCCCCACAGTATATTTTGATTCAAAATCCAACAAAACTATAAACTTTAGAAAATATACTTACATATGAGACAGTGACTACAGAATTATCACTGCCTGACCAGAATAGCCTACCAGGTGTCCTAGGAACTCAAATTTATACCATGCCTGGGTTGTAATTTTCATACTCATAAACCACAAACTTTGTTTCCAAGGAATTTGCTTACCTATTTGAACACATTAGCCTAAAGCTACAGTTAAAACCATTAGATTCAACCTACTTGCCTAATGAAAAAATTAACACGTCTTATTACAGATATTCATGTTTAATACTGCATAAGATTCACATTTGAGAAACATAGTTTCAATTATTTAGGTTGCTCCACAAACGACATGAAATGAACTGCACGGACAGTAAAAACACAAAATTAGATGGGGTAAGAAAAATCAGACTATCTGTGGAAAAGATATAGAGTGGTGGTAATAAAAGCCGGTTATGAATATACCTAAACCATCTTACATAGTTCCGTGGATAGTTTCTTTTAGCCGGGAAAGAGAGGAAAAAGACGAGAGAAAAGATACATACATTTGCGATTAATACAGAATAGACGTGAGAATAAATTTAAAAAGACAGGAAACGCCAAAAAATGAAGAGAACTCCTTATTTTACAAGGGGGTCTCTATGGAAGATGGTAGAGAAAGAACAAGATAGGAAAACTGCAAAACATGTGTGGAGTATAGCTCTGTGTTAGGCTAAAAGAAACACAATAAAAAATCCATGGAATGTATTGCGGGAAGTATCTAATGCGTATTTACGGTGCAATTTATAAGATTTTTTTTTTTTTTCCACTAGCTGCCTGTGTTGACAGCTTCAATTGACAGATGCGTTTGTTACTAACCTAAGATCTCCAAAAATTCAAACATTCATAATTTTACCACCAAGTGGGCTACGTACCTTCAAGTTAGATAAAAACGTTCCTTGAGATAACATAAATAATTCTTCAAAATTTCAAAGCAATCAGTAAAGAACTTCTTTTGGAGATCTTAGATTAGTAATAAACGAACATTTACATTTTTATAGGAGTTGATATTAAGCCTTTATGTGTAGTTGATAATGCAAATAAATTGTTAAAATGTAAACTGATAACATGTAAGTATGCAATAAGAAAAATATCAGATTTCATGATTTATATCTATTGATAAAAACAATGTGACATTGACAGAGGCATTGTAGATGTTGAAATAATTTTTTTAAATTACTTGTACGGCATCAAAATTTAGTTCGATAAACGAGCCATTCGGAAACTACTTCGCGATTGGAAAAAATATTTTTTGGAACAACGTGATTTTTGGATTTATGATTTTGGGAAAACCGGTTCGTAAAAAATGTACCCCAATCTCTGGAGGATATGCACCTATTTATATAATTATATGGTGTTAGATTGGGGATCTAAAGGAAGATAAAGTAGGAATTCAGTGGTCAGTGATCCACCAGCATGAATTTTACTATCACATATTGGAGCATCAATAGAACTAAACCAAAAATCCTTCTTTTTTTTTTGGCTCTATGATCTTATTCTCAGTTCAAATTAGAAATTCTTAGATTGTAAAATTTTTTTTTTTTGAATTTTTACTATTAAAAAATTAAAGAAGTACCAAAAATAACAGTGTGGAATACCTTGTGAGAGATATTCACACTAGAAGGTCTTCAACAGTATTTTGCATGTTCTGCCACTTCATAAGGTTAAGTATGGGAGAGCCAAATCCTCGGCAAACACTGGCTATTTTTGAGCCGGTTCTGAGAGTTTATATACAGAATTTGGCACACGCACACAGACACACATGCATACGTACATGTACGTAATTATGTCATGCGTTACATCGTTTCTTGCCTCTGTTGAGGTGATAAGAAACAACGCAGCGCGTTTGGTACCGGGCCGTGACATCACCGAGATCGTTATCTGGTAATTGATCTCGGCCCGTGCAATGTATCTTACCTGTACGTACGTACAGGTACGAACATACAAACGCACCAGTGTAAATTTGTTTAGCGTCATAAAGACGATTATTGCCAGCCTTTGGGTGGCGACTGTCATCAAGGGGTGCGAGCCCCTATTACCTCATACGAGTATTGTCCCCACAAACAGCGTCAAAGCTAATTTTTGTTGAATAGCGTTTGCCAAGTACCGTTATAATGAAGGTTTCAAACTTAAAATTGACATCCGACAATCAATCACCTTGGTTTTTTTTTTTTTAATTTTAATTACGCTTCAGTCTTCGTGAGGTAATCTGAAAAAGAAGAATCTGCTAATATTCTGATTGAATTATTGATGATTGCATCTATTTTCTATGCCGAAGAAAAAAAAATAATTTTTAATTAGAAAGTGCCGATCTGAAGAAATCCTAAGTTAAAGATATCCAGTTCATTCAATTCACAAAAGCTCAGATTTTCATCTAAAGCATAATATTTTCGAAAATTCACCAGATTAGCTATGCACTATGTCGAAGTATTCGTTCAAATTTCTCGTTAGGACCCAAATTGTAGCTAAAAGGGACGCACTTCTCAGTTTATTTCGATTTCACCAAATAAATGATGTTCGCCTTTTTTCAACTTCTTCAATGGGTGAATTACAAATGAAAAATTGGTAAATAATAGTAACAAATTTCATTGAAGAAAATTTCGACTCTTGTAGTAAGGTGAGTTAAAAATTTATAAAGACAATTATTTTCCGTCCAACTGTGTCATATACCTCAATTATTTTAAAAAAATTTAGAAATAAAATTTTTCACGAATTTTTTGTTGAACAATTTTCCGAAATGTTGTTCTGTTATTTGTCTGAAATTGTAAAACATTCAACACTGAGGTCATTCAGTGTTTCAAATAATAATAAAAAAAAAAATTGGCACTTTTTTTTAATTTTCTAAAATTGGCCTATGAAACGCGCCAAATTTTGCAGGAAATTTGTCGACAATGAGCATCTCTTCTTCCTTGCTCAATTTTTATGAAAATGTAGCTCATAGAGTTGTTCTGTGCGTTTTTACCTGCATTAGTTTCGTTTTATCGATGCTTTAGTGTTTCTGAAATGTCATTAAAAAAAACATTTCGGTATGAGGAGGAGGCTTCAAAAATTTTAGCGGAGTTTTCAGAAACGTTGGAAATGTGTAGGTGAAAATGCAGAAAATTTATCTGAAGGAATAAGAAGGGAAATTATGAATTTTATATCGAGAAAAAATTTCGGGTGGAAGGGTCGGTTGACCCTGAGCACTGCGCCTACCTTGCCTGCATTGGTATAATTCGATAATTGGGTGAAAAATATTATTATTCTTCTCTTTAATAAATGTTTTTATAGATTCATTTTAATCTTCCTCACCATCATGAAAATTAAATTCCACTGTTATTTATTATTAAGACGTCCATCTTTTATTATCTAATTTAATTTACACCGTACTCGTTTTGTATTATAACGATGAAAACACAATATTCGAGTAGAATTCACTATAAATATACTTGTAAATTTATCATCGGAAGAGAACCGCATAAAATTAATGTCCTTGACCAAGTTGTCTTTACCTAATTTCATTGATATAATAAAATCATATTATTTATTTATGTTGATATTAAATTATTAAATAAGTAATATGCAAATTAACTATAATGAAAATTCAGTGACTAAGAGTCAAGCAGCTAAGCTTGTATTTTAACGTTAGAGAATACCGCTTCTTTTTATTTAATTTCTGTATAAATTTTCGAAGAAAATCTACACATTCAAAATGATCTGGTATCGAGACCTAAGGTCGTGAATTGTTTGTTTTTCGTCTCATGACTTCAGGACACCTTTGGCACTATTAGCTGAAATTCATATTAAAGGTATAGGTATATATTGATGGAAACATTCTTTTTTAAAAGATGTTATTTGAAAAAAAAAGCAGTAATTGTTGAAAAATAAAAGAAAACTGTTCCTCATCACAACTGTAGTCGATTGAATAAAACGAATAAGTTCATTTGGTACCCCTACATGTTAGATATACGAATCCGCATAATAATCACACAGACTGATAAAGAATTAAAATTACATAAAAATTCAATTAGGTAATAGTTATTGAAAAAGAAAGTTGTTTATATAATACATGACTAGAAAGGCAATGTTTACAGTGGTATTTTTCGAGTAAAAAGTTGCTCATATCATTGATGAATATAATCTCGATATAAAGTGAATGCACCTCCATGTAAAAACGAGAAACATCTTTTTAGTTTACTTCGAGGTAGATGTTAAATTTTCTAAATGAAACGTTAAATCTGCCACAATAAGGCGGTTGATATTTTATTCTGTTTTTTATAATTTTCAAGAAAGACTCATCATTATGATAGAATTTTAACATTTCATTGCTTTCTGATCACTAATTATACAAAATATCTCCTTCAATAAGATTCAAAAGTGAGTTTACATGACTCGAGAATTGCTCACTCGCTGCACTTGTTTTGCAAACTCCTTCACATGTAATTGCTCACTTTTGAATCTTAGTTGTGTAATATACTATTTCCTGCTAACTTTTAAACAGTGTTAGGCAAGCAAGAGGGTAGATAGAACAAAATTGGTGTTACCACAATACTGGGCACAAAATTTCCTATACGAATATGTTTTCAACTTGAAAATATCCATAAATGCAAGTAACTTTTGGAAAAGAAACGCTTCTCATTATTTATATATATATTATGTATAACTATATGAATAAAAATTTTGATTTAACTCTGTACAGGTTGCAATTTTCATCCAATAGTCATAAAATTTGGTATCCTTATTAATGGCTCTAAAATGAATAATTTTTAAACCACAATCACGAATTTAGTGTAGACGTTGAATATATTTTATATAATACATTATCCAAAAGGCAATATTTACGTTTGTATCTTGCGAGTGAAAAGTAGCTCTTATCATTGATGAATGTAATCTCGAAGCAAAGTGAATGTGCCTCCATGTAAAAATATGAAGCACCTTTTTACATGAAAACACATTCATTTTTCTTCCAAATAGAGGTTACACTTTCTGAATGAAATGTTAAATCTGCCACAATAAAGAGGTTGATATTTTGTATAGTTTTTTATAATTTTCATAAAAAACTCATCATTATTTATGATGAAATTTTGACTTTTGGTTGCTTTCTGATCATTAATTATATAAAATATCTTCCTCAACAAGATTCAAAAGTAAGTTTACATGACTCGGGAATTACTCACTCGCTACGCTCATTTTGACAACTTCCTTCGCATGTAATTGTTTACTCTTGAACCTTAGTGTATAATATAATATTATTCTATCATTCTGAAAAATCTGGTTTGAATAGCCTTAAAGATTCACGTATAGAAGTGATTTGAAAAAATCTTAAACCATTACCAAAAAGAATAGATAATTCCTGACGAAATAAAAAAGCTGTGTGGAGAGCAGGCTAGATGTTATTTTATTTTCTGAGCAATCATTTAATAACTTGTGCCCTTATTTTATAACCTTAAAATACAATAATTCATTAAGAATTTCCTTGGCACTTCAATGAACATAGTTTTTATCCAGCATTCTGGCGAATTCTTTTGATATTTTCATTTTTTTACTGTAAGTATTTATTTATTTAAATTTTTTTGGTTAAGAAAATCAACAATAATTTCTAGCGTAGCTAACTGCACTGTTTATTGGTTTTTTTTTCCTCATTTGTTTCAAACTTTGTTTTCTTATTTCCCAAAAGTATTATAAACACCATGGAGCGTAGAATGTTGTTAAATTTATAATTTTTGTTTTTACGCATTTGATCATCATAATAAAAAATCTCTATTACTGAGGTTCATTTTAAACTTTTCCACATGGCCTTGTTTGCAGTCCAGAAATAAAAAAAAACCGTAATAACTGTATTAAAATGATTGCATCACGTCTTTAATTGGTGATTTTGCATCTCTCAAATATTCCAAAAGAATTTTTTCAATCACATTACGTATTACCCTTTGCTTGAGGTTGAGTTGAATAAACAAAAATTTCTTTCGTTTTGAAATTGCGCGCAAAATAATTTGCTGTCCGCGGCCTATTTAAATAGTAGGTAAAATTACTATGTTCACTGCTTGGGTAGTTACCATATTTTATTCGCGTCTAGTCAAAAAAAGAAAATGTCCTCCGAGAGTGGCAACCATGTTGACGTTTTCAACGGCGAAGATTTCATTAATTTTATTTATTTTTGCACGTTGACTCATTACTTTAGGCCCGTTTTCTAACTGAATATGTAAACTTACCTATCGTTCGATAGTTTCAAGGTGAGTTTCTATGACTGTATTTTAAATTCTTTCTTCCTATAGTTTGTGCGAAGTCAAAAGCTGGTATCGCACTAGTACCTATCACAAATAAGTATTTTCAAAATGTATCTATTCAGTACGTCCTTTTGTACGAATTATTTCTTTTATAAAAGCAAGTGAAAACTTGTGAAGACTCAATTTAACAAAATTTGACAGTTCGATTTAGGCAAAAAAAATTGTAGTAGGTATACCTACACAGCGATTCCGATCACATCATTGGTCAGAGTAAAAAAATATCGATCAATCAAATTTTGCAAAAGTCTTCATACAATCCTTAATATCTTTGGATCAAATCGAGATAAAATTATGTGAGTAGGTAGGCTAAAAGTTTGCGGAAGGTTATCGAATAAGTCTGTGTAGTAATTAACAACATACGTTATCTGTGTTTTATATCATAAAAAAATGCTTCACTAAAAGTTAGAGTTCGGGGGTATACGAACCGGGGTAAACATATAATCTCTAACAAGAGTGAACAGTGACAAGGACTTATTAAAACGAAGAAGGCATAAATCATTTTTATAGTCGACATCCAATTTTTTCCATTACCATATAAAGTTAATAAATCGGGAATTATCCTGGATAGTCAGGGCAGGTATCATCTTGGACTCATCTTCAAACATGCGATCGAGCTTAGCTTCATGCTTGAGGAAAGGAACTCACATGTATAATTCTAAATTCACGTTTATGCCATTATTCCCAAAATTGCCTCATTTTGAATTAATGAACACTTCATATTGAAAAATAACATTTCTATTGGCAGAAGCAATAAAATTCACATAATAAAAATACATAGCCTACAAAATAAATATATGTGTCTCTTTTAGATTCATGAAAAAACGAGAGTGTTAGCGTTATGTTTGATGAATAGAACATTTTTAGAAGGAAAAGTACAACTGTCTTATAAGAAGAACAGAGCAGGAAAAAAGTGTGTGGAAGACAGTTGCAAGGTCCAGTGTACTAGCGATTGGAAAAAGAGAGGAAGAAGGAGAGAACATTAAGGTAAAAGATATAAGGGAAAACAGGTTTTTGGGAAACTTCATTTCCAGCGTGAAGGTGCTTCACACTGTGGAGTGACATGGGAAAAAGGCGAGTTTGTTAGAGTGATGCGAATTGCATATTCTGGTGGATTTACAGAAAATGAACAAGGATTGGAGTTTAAAATTTTAAAATAAATATATTATAATTGTGCTAGGCTGAATGCGTCAGTTCTGGTCTTCTTTACCAGTTCTTTTTCACGTTAGTTCTTGGTTCTTCAGACTTTTATAATACGGTGACAATTCTTAGAGGTAAGATTTTAAGGAACTTAAATTTCAAATAAAGCCATTAAACTAATTAAAAAAAAAAGAACAAACTGCGAATAGCATTGTATAAAAAAGCATTAATATCTTCGCTCAAATTTCCTCGCTGAATCGAGTACCTAAGGAAAACATAAATTCGTCCCTTTTCATTAATATATAATTATATATATATATATATATATATATATATATTATATCTATACCTATCCTAGTAAATCAAACAGCGTTTTTGCTATTTAAGTACCAGACTTTTCCAAAGTAATTGATGGCCAGTTTTTTTTTTTTTTTTTAAATACAAACGTGACATAATTTTGAGAGGAAAAGTTTCTTGTTTCAGTTCAGCTCTTGTAAATCTACCAATTTCTTCGAAGTTCGAGTGTCGAACTTTACCATATTGAACAGCCAGTTTAAAAAAAAAAAAAAACATTTTATGCTGCACTTTATGCCGTAGGTATCCAACGAATCCATTGGAAAAAATTAATAGAATTCATCTAAACGATGAAGTTCGAAGTACCCTAAAAATTATTATGTATTTCCAGGAATGTCGTGTGAGTACAACTTCTAGCATAGCAATAAGTAATTCAGAATTTTGAGAAATCGTATATTATGAGGAAGAAATTAAATTCAAGACTTTCGATCCTTCTAAAATTTTCTTCAAATTCTATTCTTGTATTATAATGAAATTTTTCTTGGTTTATTTCATCGCTTTTTTGTAAACTCAAATAAAACAGATGAAAAAAAAAAACAAAAAACAGAAAACGAAACATAGTCAGACAGAGAGAATTGTATCCACCTCACCAACCAGTTATGACAGATGATGAACAAATGAGTGGAGGAGAAGTGTTTTTTCATTTCTCTTTTCTACTTCTTATCTTTGGTTCAAGAAATATTTCGTCAGTTTTCTGTTTTCACAAATGGTAAAAATTAGTAACTTAGCCCCTAGGATGGCTACCTACTTCTTTGATAGCAATAACCTTCCTCGGAATAACACAATTTTTTTGGGACAATCTTACATAAATCCTTTCAGTGGTTCTGAAGTGATAGTATTTCCAGCCATTTCCAATCCATAATATGTGATAATATGTAGAGAAGATATAGAGATGTAGAGATATTGCTTTAAATTAAGTATAAATTAATATGATTCATTGGTTTAATAAATAGGTACTTTATATAATACATGATCAGAAAATCAATATTAACGCTGGTATTTTTCGAGTGAAAAATAGCTTATATCATTGATGAATATAATCTCGATATAAAGTGAACGCACCTCCATGTAAAAACGTGAAGCATCTATTTATTTGGAAGCATGTTCAGTTTACATCGAGGTAGAAGTTACATTTTCTATATGAAACGTTAAATTTTTCATAATTGGGAGGTTGATATTTTATTGATTTTTATAATTTTTAAGAATGACTCATAATTGTGATATAATTTTAACATTTGGTTGCTTTCTGATCATTAATTAAGTACATAAAATATCTTCCTCAACAAGATTCAGAAGTGAGTTTACATGACTCAGGAATTGTTCACTCGCTGCGCTCATTTTGCAAACTCCCTCACATGTAATGCTCACTTTTGAACCTTGGTGTGTAATATACTATTTTATACATATCATTTTCCCCCATTCCCTATTCTTCTTATTTGTCACTTAAATTTATGTTTCATGTCTCAAGCATTGCTCACTCGCTGCACTCGTTTCAGAAATTTTCCCTCGCCTGTAAACTCATTTTTCAACTTTGGAGTGTAATATACTATTTTTTAACTGTACCTACCCACTAAAAAATTAAAGGATATGGTAAAATCAATCATTGTTAACTAACTAAATTAGTCAAAATTTATCTAACTTAATTCCATGAAGGTACCTACTCTTATCACACTAAGAAATAGGTGTTGAAACCAAACATCTGCTTATAGTACCTACTTATCTACCTACCTATTTATTATGTATGTAAGTAGCTTCCTGCGTAATTTATTGCGCGTATTTCTTTTGTAATTTTATTGTTTCTCGAAACAGAAACAAACTGACCTGTAGTAACTGGATCAATGCCTTCCCAAAAATGCAGTCGATGCATATCGGGAACGATTTGGTGCAAATTGAGATAAGTGTCCACAGACAAAAATTACACAACTCTCCCTCCCTCATATTTTATCTCTTGGAAAATAAACCCCTTCGTACTTTTTTTATAAATTTTTTAACTATTAGAACTTGGTTATTTCAGCATTCTCATGTTAAAGAATATTATATGCAGTATGTTTACCGTAGAAAAGTCATACTTTAACCTTGGCTACATCAACCAAAAAATTTAATATCGAATTTATCGTCAATAAGCGACCCGTGTAACGTCAACTCACGACGTTTCTCGTCACCAAATTAGGTTCTCTAAAACAATGTACGCGATTTAATCCGTTTAAAATAACTGGCTTAACATCTCCAATAATTCGATAAGCAAAAATTCAAATTTCTTCGCATTTAACTAAACTGGGAAGCGTTCATCAAAATTTTAATGCTTCGGTGGAATTCGTGGTGGCATTCATGAAATACGTAAAAGGTCACATCTTAGCATCCGGAATTATCGTTCTTAGAAACATGTGTCGATATTCACTTACCATGTATGGGCAAAAGTACGAAAGAGAGTACCTATCAGAGAGTGTAATGCGGAGTTCCAACACATTACCAGTCGTTGTCCCTTCTGCCGGAGAAATTTACGGCGGAAAGGAAAAATTCATTTTAACATCTTTTAGAATTACTCGTCGTGTACGAACAACGCTATGTTTTTATTGTTATCTCATTTTTATTGGCAACAAATTTTCTGTTTTATTTTACGTTTTGAGTATTCCCTTTCGACAGTAGGTACACTTATACTCTCCACGTTATTGGTTGGTATGTTCTGAAGTAGCTTGTCGTCGTTATTCTTGCGTAGGCATGCAATAATTCGAGATTTTTTTACTATTTTTCTGTAGGGTTACGATGAAAATCTACATGTTAATTTTGATCGCATGAAATGACACAGACACAGAGATGGGGTCAGGTACTTCTTTTTTCGTGACCCAAGAAAACTTTCGATACCGAAAAGTTCGAATTCATAACTATGTATAGTATTGTTTTCCATTTTCTCGAAACCATGGAATCCAGTGGCAGATGCTGGGTTTACTAAGTGACGGTTTTGTAGTGGTTCTATTCTTGTATAATAAAATCCAATTTTCAGACATTAAAAATTTTCTCGTTCCATACTTCAATCATACCTAACCATCACTCATTTAGATTTCTAATTCAATTTTAAAACTGCATAAAAATAATAAAAAAACTTCATTCTTTGTCAGCATCGGTAGTAGAGTAGGTAGGTATGTAGTATCTACATACTGCTGAAATAAAAGTACCTATTATTCATTAGCTATCTTACTTAGTGAAGACAGAGTCAACGATCCTTTCCTTTTAGAAATCTCTACAAACCTTATCATTAAAACTGACAATTTCATGGGCGTAGCCGAGGAAGGCAAAGTGAGCCATTGCCTCATGACCTTTGTTTTTTTATTTCTTCAATTTTTTTAATTCTCAAAATTAACGAGCAGTCATAAATTTTTTGCCCCCACCCTTGAAAAAATCCTGGCAACGCCCTTGAACAATTTTATTTTGATGAAGCCAATGCATTTAGATCTTCTAACGAAGTACTTTTTAAAAAAATTTTAATTCTTTCCAATGTACCAAAATGCCAATAGTATCCAATATGACAAAAAAAAAAATTACATAAATGATAAAAATAGTGTTGCGAAAAAGAGAGAAATGAATAAAAAGTTTTACTACTTACAGGGTTAGTCAGTTTATCAAGCAGCATAGAAAAATCCCATTTGCTGCTTGTTGATATGACTCAACGAGCTCAATACATGTATTTTTACTACAGCTTGAGTCATCTAACATGCAGCATATTGGGAGTAGATGCGATTTAGTTTTCTTCAGTTTGCTCCAAAACGAGGAGAGTTACAAGGAAAATAGTAAAGTAAAAAAATATTTTTCATAAAATTTTTTGCAAAAAAGATTTCGACTAAAATTAATTTATTTCAGTGGCATAATTAAGGTGCTACAGGCTAGCCAAAGTTGTGTAATTATGTTCTATTAGTGTTTTTAACAAAAATATGAAATTTAAAAATAGATACCGAGTATTCTGTGACAGAACACACCCAACAATTGCAGGCCTGTAGTACCATAACTCTGTCACTGAAATAAATTCTGTTTGATATCTTTTTTGTAGAAAATTGTACGACAAATTTTTCTTTACTGTACCAATTTCCTCGCAGCTCCACCCGTTTTGGAGCAAACTAAAAAAAACTAAATCGCATCTACTTACAATATGCTGCACTTTAAGATGACTCACTGTAGTGAAAATACATTTATTGAGCCCGCCGAGTAATATTAACATTTTTCTGCGCTGCGTGATTAACTGACTAACCCTGCATATTACAAGTTCGAAGAACTATTTCTTTGCAGCTCACACTAACATTGTCTATTTTAAATGGCTATCTGTAATCTTACACTTCTACGCTTGCACTTTAAATCATCTTCCCATGATTATGGAGCTGGTTGATGGGCAGCTCTCAGTAACGTGTTTTCAGTTAGGTATCTTTTTCAAGAATACTTTTTTGATTTCGAATAATATTTAATTTCGAAATAAGGAATAATACCTACATTAAAAATTAATTTTTTTAATTTGTTTGTTTCAATAGCGAGGATTTCTTTGGGCTTTTATCAAGCTGCAAGCTCGTTTTTTTAGAAACTGCGTGTAATGTGAACAAACTAGAGCTAGCTTGTTTACAATCGAGATTTTACAATATAAAATTTAACATGGTTTAACTTGTAGAATGTACAATCTCGCTCGTTTAGAAACTGGATTGTAGCTTGTAAAAAAACCTAGTGAAAACCTAGGTATTTAATGTATTTTTTCAATGGGTACCAACAAATTTAAATTTTTTCCCCCATCGTGTAGAAAATTTTAGGCTTCTACAGCTTTGTAGCTCTTATAGAAGAGTCATCAATGATGTTACGACTTGAAATTTTGGTATGATTGTCACGAAATTTGATACCGTCATTAGTACTAAATCGAATACCTTCCCCGTTGATTTTAGAGTTGACCAGCCGGACCCCGTACTTCCAGAACGTCCGTTTTTGTTTATTTTTCGGAGATTTGATTGTTCGAAAGTGCTTAATTTTTGACCAATTGCTACGAAATGTGAAAGAGATACTAATTATAATTTATTTTAATATGCTACCAATTTCGGCGCACATTAGCTGAACGGTACCTACTTTAAATACGTCTGATTTTAATTTTAAATTTTGGATTTAAAATGCGTAATTTTCAAGCAACAGCCACCATATTTAGCCTTATTTATGATTTATATTCTAACTCGTTGACAATTTTTGATTATAATTCTGATATTTGAAAACCTACATTTTCTAGAGTAGCTATTGTAGGGGGTAGAAGATTATAATTAGTTTGGTTTAAGGTCCAAGGGACCATATAAAGTTGGTTGGAGTCACATGCCTGTTACACAAGCCCCGTAATTAATAACTGACATCGCCTTAACACCAGTATCTCTTTGTCAAGAGGGAGAACTCCAGTGCATTGCCCATGTGCAGGAGTCTTATGGTCGGAGACCACAATTCTGGGGGTGGTTTTGAGGGTAGCCTTTGGAGGCTACCTTCTGAAGATTCACTTGTAATCCAAAATAGATTAGACATGACAAGTACAAATAATATTGTTTATTTAATGAAAAATAATAAATTAAAAAGTACAAAACTGTAGGAACAAAAACAAAAGTAGATGATACTTTTAAAGAAACCTGAAGGGTTTTCTTGCAACTGCCAGACTAGTTGTAGAAGCAACAAGAAATAAAGTTTGGCCATAGATAATAGATTCTGAAAAGGAGTAGTTAGGAATTAGCATGTTGTGAACATTGTGAAATGTTTAATTGTGTGCGCACTCCGTCATCTATTGCCTGTGATCCTTTGTGAGGTACTTGACAACAGTCGAAGTCAAAAAATCAAAAGTATGCCTTTTTACCAATATAGTATTCAATTATAATGTGCCCTAAAGACAGTAAAGGTTTTATGCACCTTTCCTACATACCTAAGTCATGTCAAAGGTTTATCTTGTACAAGAGAAGTATAAAATGATTTATTCTAATTTGTAGTATCCTTCGATTAAGCGTTGCACACCCACACAATCACACACCTACACATCATGTAACACACACAAATGAGAGTTACAATTTTAAGACTTACCTGTTACGTAAATCTGACTATTGTAATTCTCATTTAGCCCCTACTGTAGACCCAGAGCAAAGATGTTTACATATCAAAAATGTTTACACATAAAAAATCGTATATCATCGCCCGCTTATTGTGAAATTTTATAAAATTTACATTTCACTGAAATTACTTTTAATAATATTTAAAGGCTGAATTTCCTAAATTAAATAATTATTCGTGTCGTTTTTCACTTACATTTTCTACATCAATATATATACGTCCTATAGCAAACAAAGACGTTGGTAGGTACCTAAATATTTTAAAATTATTCTTTCAATAAAAAATTTAATATGTATTGAAATCATATAAGTACCTACCTACCTTTACTGAATGTCACAAAGACCTAATGATTGCTAGCGTTTACACGAAACTCAAGCACACTTATTCTATTTTTTTATAAAAACTTTCAAATTTTTGACAAAATTCTTATAGACTAAATATTAACACGTATATTCGTAATCGTTTGTTTTGTTCATAAAATAAAAATTGGATAGAGGTCGATTTATTCTTATTTTATTTTCTTATTTTTCTCGTTGCAGTAATACGCTCAGTGCTCCGGAATAAGTATTTTGCTTTACATCCGTTTTATCCTTTGTTACAGTCGGGTTCTCGGTTTAAAATGCAATAAGGCAAAATTACTTTGCAATATGAGATTTTTATTTCGAGTTCTGTTAACAAACATAATAAGACGATGACTTCAGCGAAGGTTCAATTTTTTTTTTTATGAGTATTTCAGGCAAAATTGTATTTCTTACTCTTCGTGAGTGAATCAAAAAATGATTTCATACTTGAACGCGATATTAATATTGGTTTGTCGTGTAATTGGATTTTTTACAAAGATGACGTTTACTTTTTAGTTTCTTCCTTTCTTTTTTTTTCTTTTCTCTCTTTTTTTTTTATTTTTTTATTTATTTGAAAATACGAAACATGGCAGTGCGATTTACGTAACGGTATTTTTATTTCCCAAAGTGTAAGATGGCGTGAAATGGAATTATTTATGTACGGCAATCATGCAATCGGTAAATAACGTCAATCTTTAGACAAATTTTTCAATTTAGTTAACTACATAAGTTAGGCTTATCCAAACATTTTATAAAAATACACAGGCCTAATCTGTATCGATAACAGTGCGGAAATGAATGGTAGACCTTACGTTTGGTAAAATGAGTTCAATTAAATTAGGTACATACTGTAGCTTCAGACAATCCGACGTCGAATTTTATTTACTTTTGCACATACATCTGTTAAAATGAGACACTTTTTCGAAAATCAGAAACTTGAATTTGAAGCATTATGGTATTAAGTCACTTCTTTCGTTGGCTCAAAATGAACATTAAGCGTAAAAAGGTTATATTTCTGCGAAAAATACAAAGCGTATTGTGGGATTCCACCAGATCCCACTTGTGCGTGTCCGTTGCCTTAATAATTATAAGGCAGGCAGCCAACCATTTATCGGGACCACGCAAGCAAACGCCGTTTTTGTAGAGCGAATGCTGGGCAACCGTAGCTGATGCGGCGTGGGTATTTGTTACCCGCGCCTAGCTACGTGTAAGCGAGTGGCTACGTATTATTACGTAGCCCGCTTCCTCGGCAACCGCACATCGTCTGAATAGACGATGTGCGAGTTTGTATTTTATTATTATGATACGTCGATCAGTCGATCGACGTATCGCCTTTCGGCTGAGGCCGAGCCTCACGGTGGGGCGAATCCCCACAGCACTCCCCCCCAATTTTTGCGCCACAAAAATGACAATTGCGCAGCTATTGGGGGGATTTCGCCTAAAATCCTACCTAATTCCTATTGTTCCTTTCCCTCTCCCAGTCACGTAAGGTTGTGGCTAGGGCTGCCCCAATACTTTTGTATTGATTAGTTCGAGCAGCTTGTCGGGCATTGAAATTGTGCCGACTATTTTGTCCTCTATGACGAGGAGCTCTGCCTTGACTGCGGTGTGAGTTTCCGCGGGAATATGGTGAGTACCGGGAATTTTCACGGGATGGAGGAGGAGGGGGCATGTTGTTTAAGGCGATAGGCCTGTAAGCAACATTACCCTGTGGTACAGGAAGAGCACTAGGAGGTGGTACCCTATCCACAATTGCAGGAATCGATCTTTGAACTTCAGCAATAGGCTGTTGTAGCATGACCATCTGCATAGGAGGGGGGATAATGGATCCCACAGCCTCGTTAACAGGGGGGCTAACATCCATTGGGGATGCCAAGGAATGCTCCACCTGTTGTATGTTCGCAGCTTGTCGAGGGGTTTCCTCGGCAATAACTCCACAAACAGGGCTCGCTGGAGGAGAAGGACCAAATAGTTCTTCTTCCAGGAGAGCTAACTCCCTCTCATGGTCCACATTGCATCGCCTCCTCATTTCATCGGAGAGGCGTTCTGCATCAGACTCAACATGTTTGGGGTCAGCGGAAGTCGACGGAATATTTTCGGAAGACATTATCGGGAAGATAGTTTCAAAATTAATTGAAACAGTAAACGATGTCACGTTAAATGACAAAAACAGGAAAGTTTAAGAAAAACAACAAAGTGCGGATCAGGCAAAAGAAAAATAGACACGAAAATTTATAAGACGAATTTATAAGACACAGTCAGTACGAAAGTACGAAAGCGAATGAAGCCTTGTACATATAGTTTGACTTTGGTCGATTTTTCTCTCGTCTAATCTTTTCGTTTTACATTCATAGAGGGAAGCGTATTGTCATAACTAGAAAAATGATACCAAACTCGATGTATTTCGGTATTGTAGTTCATGAGAAATTGTCAAGTTAAGATTTGTCGTTATTCAATAGAATTCTGCATTTACTCATTATGAGCGTGAGATTACGCGTGCAGGTAAAAACGTCTTAATTGTCGTGGCAACGAACTTTGTTACTCACACAAGCACATGGATATGTTATTGGAGATTCCTTTTTATACCTTCTTCGTAATTTGGAGGTCGTTTAGCACGTGCGTAGCACTGGCTTTTTTCGTAGGAATCTCGTTTGAGTTCGTTTGTTTCCGTTTATTTATTATTTTTTTTTACGAGTGCATTTCTACGCACTCAGTTATTTGATTGGGAGAACTTGCGAGATGGGTTCAAACCCTGGGTCAGGCGGAAATCAAATTTTATTTTTACGACTTTGATTTATTTTTAAAATTGTATTGACGCTTGGATAGTTATTTTTGATATCCCTGCTTATTATTCAGAGTGTTTTTGCAATTTTCTATCGGAGCTCTTTTGCTCAATAATTAATCTTTTGTGGAGGTGATTGTTGTGTCAACCAAAATCATTCGTACATTTTTGATTATGATTTTGGGATTTTTATATGGAGTTAACCATTTAGGGAAATAACTTCAAACCACAAAATTACTCGTCAATTTTCGGTTGTAATTTTGACGAAGATGTTAATTTCTTGACGATTATTGTCAACAAGAATTTTGCATTATGTTTTAGCATTCGCATTATTCCTGTGAGTTATTTTGACGCTATTGTTTGTGGAGATTTTTCTTTCTCCAAGTCCCTCAGTGCTATACGAGCAGATTTTCGAGTAGGACGCATGTTTTTAATTTTGACACTTCCTTTAGGCCTACCTCTTTTTCGTAGGATTATGGGCTCATCAGGAATGTATTTGGTAACCAAAACGTCGTCATTAAATTTGACGGATTTTTTTGTTTTATTACACTTCTGAGTGACCTGTTCTAACCCTTGTGAATCAGGTTCAGAATTTTGTTGTAAATTATTTTCGTGTAGTGATTTATTTATTGTATCACTATTAACCTGTCCGTTTGTTTCAACTAACTTATTTTGAGAGTTAGTCTCATCAAGCAATTGAGAAGGCAGATCATTATGTTTGATCTCAAGTTCTCTCTGTCTAATGGTTGCATTTAACCTTTCCTTATCGTCACAAATCAGGAATGCAGGTTTAAGTCTATCAATTGAGACTGTTTTTTGTTCACCTGCTATCAATATCACGAAGTTTTTCTCATCGCGTGATATGACCTGATATGGGCCGGCATATGGCTTTTCAAGTGCACCTTTCAGTCTGTCGTCACCCACCCACACATGTGTTGTGGTGGCCAAATGCTTTGACACATAGACTTTAGGCTGGCCATGTCGAGCTGCCTTTTGAATGACGCTATTTGCATCATCACGGATGTTCTGAACCATGAGCTCTGGGCTCACATCTTTGGATGTGGTGAAAAAGTCACCTGGTAGGCGTAGCTCTTCGCCGAGCGCAAGTTGCGCAGCAGAAAATCCTGTGTCTGACTGTACTGCGGATCGTAAACCTAATAAGATGGTAGGTAATACATCAACCCATCTTTTTGTATCTGCGGCCATAATGGAGGCCTTCAGAGCTCTATGCCACCTCTCAATCATACCATTAGCTTGAGGGTGATAGGCTGTAGTGCGATCATGTTTTGCACCCAGCTTGGATGCAAGTTCATTGAAAATCGAACTTTCAAATTTGCGACCTTGGTCAGTAACAATAACCTCTGGTACACCAAAGCGGGCAATCCAAGTATCATAGAGTCGTTCAACCACTGTTGGGGCTGACATTTCTGTCAATGGGATTGCCTCAGTCCATTTGGTTATTCGATCAATCATAGTCAGCAGGTATCTGTTCCCACGAGATGGTGGTAATGGACCAACCAAATCGATGTGTATAGTTTTGAAACGCTCGGTGTTTTTGAATTTCTTGAGTGGCGACTTTGTGTGCCTTCCAACCTTGGACTGTTGGCAATTCAGACATTGCTTAGCCCATTGGTTGCAGTCGGCTTTCACTCGTGGCCAAACAAATCTAGATGAAACTAGATTGGCAGTACTTTTGGGTCCAGTGTGTGATAAATTGTGCACACTTTCGAACGCCATTTTACGATATTGTTTCGGCAGGAATGGCCTTTCCTTGCCTGTACTCACATCACAAGTTATTAGGATGTTTGTACCGGGAATTTTGCGTTGCCTCAGCTTTATATTGGTTTGCTCATTGGTTAAATATTCCTCGAGTTCCAAGTCCACTAGCTGATCTTTTGCTATATCAGCGTAGGGTAGCTGGGCTGGAGCGGAGACAGCTTCTACTCGACTCAGACAATCGGCAGGGATGTTTAGTTCCCCTTTGACATGCCTTATGTCTGTAGTGAATTGACTTATCAGGTCGAGCTGCCTTAATCGTCTTGGAGAGACGGGGTCAGTTTTCTGCTTGAAGGCGTGTGTGATGGGAAGATGATCGGTGTAAACCGTGAACGATCGACCCTCTACATGGTGTCTGAAATGCCTAATTGCAGCATAAACTGCCAGTAATTCCCTATCATAAGTACTGTAGTTTTTTTCAGCTTTAGAAAGCTTTCGAGAAAAGAACGCGAGCGGTTGATTTATGTCATTTTTCAATTGGTACAGGGTTGCACCTATCACGAAGTCGGAAGCATCAGTTGATATGCATAACGGCAGACTGTCATCTGGGTGAGTCAATAATGTTGCATTTGCTAGCAATTTCTTTACATTTTCAAAGGCTTCTTCTGCCTCAGTATCCCACTGTATAGGGGTTTTATCCCTTTTTTTATTAGTGGTACACAACGCAAATAGCTTGCTTTGTTCAGCAGCTGCGTTGGGCATGCAACGGCGATAGAAATTCACCATCCCCAAGAATCGTCGCATGTCTGCAAAATTTTTAGGTTTGGGAAAGTCTAATATTGACTGCACTCTGGTCTTCGTTGGAGAAATACCTTCGGTTGAGATTGTATACCCGAGAAAATCAATGTTTGCTTGTGCATATTCGCACTTTGCAGGATTGACAGTGAGGCCGGCAGCGTGTATACGCTGTAATACGGCTCTCACATGTATCTCGTGTTCCTCCTCACCGCCTTCTGAGCATACACATATATCATCCAAATATGCATATGCAAATGGTAGATCTCTTAACAATCCATTGATAAATCGCTGGAAAGTTTGCGCAGAATTACGGAGTCCAAATGGCATTTGAAGATATTCGAATAATCCGAACGGGGTGATAACCGCGGTTTTGTGGATATCCTGTTTGGCCATAGGTATTTGATGGAATGCCCAATTTATGTCCATTTTAGTGAACAATGTCTTTCCCTTCATATTCACGTTAAAATCCATTATATTCGGTACTGGATAACGATCAGGGATTGTTTTGGCATTTAGGGCACGATAATCCCCTACAATTCGCCATTTACCATTCGCCTTTTTTGTCATATGAATCGGCGAGCTCCACGAACTATTTGATGGTCGGACTATTCCTTCCTTGATCATTTGATCATATAGTTCTTTAGCTGCATTGAGCCTGTCAGGAGCAAGTCTCCTGGCTCTCGCAGTACATGGTTGTCCTTTTGTTTCAATTATATGGACTGTATCATGTTTATAAGGAGCGTCTCGTTTGAAACATGGCTGGTTTATGCCAGGGAAATCAGAGAAAATTTTCATTAATTTCTCATTAAGTTTGCTGCAGCTATCAATCGCTTCGTCAATTTTGTACATTAGCGATTTGCCCTCCACAAATAATCCTGTAGTTGAGTCGATAAGCTTAGAATTTTTCAAATCGACCAACAAGCCAAAATGTGCTAGAAAATCAGCACCAAGGATCGCATTTGGCACGTCCGCAATCGTGAAGGACCACGTCATGTCACGTCTCAAACCAATATTCACTTCGCTGGTCTCTAATCCGTAAGCAGAAATGTTCAGGTCATTTGCTGCACGGAGATAGTATTTCGGAGTTCGTACTTTTTGTGTTTTGCTAGCTGGTAGGATACTAAGGTCTGCACCTGTATCCACCAAGTACCTTCTCCTGGTCGTCCTGTCCTTTATGAACAGGCGGCGCGAGTATTTTTCCGAGGGGACATCAGCCGCTGAGAGGGCCCCTCGTTTTAGTTTGACTCTGGTTTTTTTACCTGCCACCATGCGCAAGTTGGTTCGCACTTGGCAGCTGCTTCATCAAACAGATTATGGTAGTAGCACCAATTTTTATTGTAAGGTTTTCGGTTGGGACTTTTTGATTTGCTACTTTTTCGAGGGGGAGTTCCTTTGGGACTCCTACCCCTATTTTGTGAACGATTTGACTTTGGATCTCTGGATCTAGATTGTCTCTCGTTTCTATCATCATGACCTTTTGGGTTATAGTTTCTACGGCTTTGTTGATTGCCGTAGCCATTGTTATGTTTTCGAAGATTTTTGTTTTCATTTTTTAGATCACGGAAATTTTTGTTTAGCTGGGCTAATTGTGCTCTCAGCTCTTCATTAGTTCCAACCTCTGATGATACTGTTGCAATGGAGGCTCTATTAGCAGTCGCTGCGATTGCATCATCAGCTATCTTGGCCAAGTATTCTAATTTTCCTTCAGTGTCTGCTCTATTAGCGCCTAGTGTATGGATGAGTTGAGATACACTGGCTGGTAATTGCTTGCAAAATTGGTTGGCAATCACCATTGGCGTGACCATTTTACCACCAGTCTTGATTAATTTGGCCATAAAGACAGATGGTCTATCATCTCCCATCTTTAGGCCACCCATGACTTGGTTGATGGCTTCATCATCGGTCTTGCCAAAAACATTTCGAATTTTTCTACAGAACCAGTCGTATTTGTCAACAACGTTATTTGGGCAGTTCATGATATTGGGTATTGTTCTCATGATTTCTGCTGGCATGTCTCCACAGATGTGTTCATACCTTAAATTGTCAGGCAGTTTTTCTTTTTTAAATTTGCCTTCCAGCAATGCTAACCAGATTTCTATTTCCTTTGGGAGAAATTCTGGTACTCGTATTTTTATTTTATGTTCACCATTACCTGTCGGAGCTCTATTCTGCTCACGAAGGCTCATGAATTCCATGAATTGTGCAAACAGTGCCATGTTAATCGGTTGCTGGTTGCCAGGGGCTCTTGCCTCTCCTGGATGTTGTTGTTGTTGTCGTAACTGTTCATTTTCCAGTCTCAATCTTTCAGCTTCAGCTTCAGCCTCTTGTTGAAGTTTAAGGGCCTCGGCAGCTTGTTGCTGAGAAATTTCTACTGGTGTAGGCATTGTTGTATTTTGATTTTGCAGAACTGTGGATTCAAATACAGAACCAAGAGAAATGGGGGCAGAACCTAAGTTTTGTGGTTCTACCATTATTTTTGAAGTTGAAGGTACAGCAGGGGACAAGTTTGCTGTTTGAATTTCCTTACCACTTCGAAGTTTGAGGATAGTAAGCTCCTCTTGTGAGACTTGGGTCTCCAATAATTGGGCCTGTTTTCTCCTAACCTTCTTTTCAGATTCAAAGGTAGACACAGTAGTTGTGTGTTGGTTGGCTGAAGGTGGAGGGGTTGGAGGATGATTTCCAACCTGGTTCTCCAGTCTGATATTTCCCTTTCCAGAATCCTAAGAGACTGGCAAATATATTTAACAGGGGGGGTTAATTTCCCACTAACAGACTTTCTATTTTCAGAATTGCTCGCAAAAATGCTTAAACAGCAATTCCCTACAACCACTAAAATTTTCTGACTCCAAAAATAATTTTTCAATAAAACATTCAAAATCGCAAAATTGCACTTTCGAATTTAGTTGTTTTTATTTTCTTCCACTCTCGAAAAGCGCTGCTAGCGCCAGCGCTACTAGCGCCTAGAGATGGGCAAAGCGCTGCTAGCGCCGTAGTAGAACGTCGGGGTCACCACTGTGGGATTCCACCAGATCCCACTTGTGCGTGTCCGTTGCCTTAATAATTATAAGGCAGGCAGCCAACCATTTATCGGGACCACGCAAGCAAACGCCGTTTTTGTAGAGCGAATGCTGGGCAACCGTAGCTGATGCGGCGTGGGTATTTGTTACCCGCGCCTAGCTACGTGTAAGCGAGTGGCTACGTATTATTACGTAGCCCGCTTCCTCGGCAACCGCACATCGTCTGAATAGACGATGTGCGAGTTTGTATTTTATTATTATGATACGTCGATCAGTCGATCGACGTATCGCCTTTCGGCTGAGGCCGAGCCTCACGGTGGGGCGAATCCCCACACGTATCGTTCCGTAGTGCGAACAAAAGACTCGATATCGTTTCATTTCGTTGAAATTTAAAAATACTTCAGCAATTTCCTTCTATCTGCGGAACCAAATTTCATCAGTCTCCTTTTTTCTATACAACATTCGTATGCCTCTATGATAATTATACCAGCATCAAAGAACAAAAGGAAGGAAGTCTAAAAATTTAAAATGCATTTCATTGCTATTTTCCTTCATAGGGATCCTTGCTCGCATATAATCAGTAGAAAATGTATATTCTAAACTCGCGAATAATGCTGCTCTTTATAAAATAGAAGAAAAAAAAAATCTAATCACGCTGGCTAAAATTTGGATTATTTCCTATTTTTCACTGAAAAAACCTTACCTTCATTCGGAATAATGTCTTTATTAAGCTGACAAAGAATCAAATGAAATTTAGTAACAATTTAAAAGTTGAAATTCTGAAAATAGATAATGACCTATACAATTTAACAAATTTGGCTTGTACTGGCCTGGCAACATTGATCAATTCGTTATTAGGATAGAAACAATGAAACATTATGCGCCATGAATTTTGTTTGAATAATTTTCGTTCAGTTTTGTCTTAATAATATTTCCGAAATGATGAAACACTTTTATTTTGACTCATTTTTGCAGTCATAATTGAGTCCAAGGGATGAAAACTTTATCATAAAATTTGAACTCAAACTGAATAAAACAACAAAAGCATTATACCCTATACCCTTTTAATATTGAAAAAAAAAATTTATCGCCTAACTTCGTTTTTTAAAAGTAAGACGAAAGTGAATTTTTAAATAAAACTTGGAGAAACGGATGTAACGATTCTCGTGTGTCAGAAAAAAGGATAAACATTTGATTCAAAGACACGTATATAAGGAAAAAACAATTTACGACATTTTTACGCTCCCGAAGCGAAAAACTGGCATTATTTTTTGGCAGAAATGAATAATTAAACTTTTATTTCGATTAATTCTGTGGCAGTCTAGTTTGAGTGTTAGGTTTATTGTTTGTGTCCAATAACTGATAGCTTACATAGTTTTTTGTTTTGAGGACAACTTTCGTCGTAAATTTTTATTTTTATGATCATGGAACCACTATCATTTAAAAAATTTTTTTCATAGCTTTTAAAATGTTATCAATTTATTTTATTAGTCTGGAGAATTTTCTATATTATTTTAAGTATAATATTAATTTATTTGAAATTTGCCTTCTTTTTCGGATATTAATTTTTATTTTTTATTTATTTTTTGTTATTTGTTTCAGTTAAACCACCGTCTGAAGC
This sequence comes from Ericerus pela, assembly GCA_011428145.1. NCBI lineage: Eukaryota > Metazoa > Arthropoda > Insecta > Hemiptera > Coccidae > Ericerus > Ericerus pela. Next base: position 930,846 of record WOFM01000519.1, on the reverse strand, counting down.
TACATTTTATGGGAAGGAGTACGTCGAATATCATTTAATAATGAATAATGAAGCAGCCACTACTACGCAAGAGACAATAAACTTCAGTTTCCGAACCAAATATTCGAACGGATTTTTATTTCATTCAGGTTCGTTCTAAATGTATTTTTCTAAACCGTTTTTAGGCTATATTTCATAGTTTTCTTTCTCTTTGACTCTGCAGAATTTTCAAATAAAACATAAAGTTACTAATAAATATCTAACTCGTTTCATAAGAGAATTAAAGCTGTGTATGCACATACGGCGAGTAGGACTAGTCTTTAGTAGCCTGATATTTTTTGACATTTTTAATCCCTTTCATTTAGCTGCATTTCGTCTTTTCATTTCTTCTCAAAGATAAAAGTATGAATTCACTCTCCAAAGTATATCCTCGATATTCTATTTCAAATAAATGAAGGATAAGTCATACGTACCATTATTTTCACTCAAAAACGGTCTCGAGTACCTTGTCGAGTATTTAAAATCGGACGCTAAAACCGCAAATTATCTCACTAATATGTTCGTCTTAAACACTTCTAAAATTTAATAACAGTATATATACAATAAATCATTTCTCTGATTCTTAACGTACCTACGAAATACTGGAGATGAAAGGATAAAGACTGTTAAAAAGTCGTTAACTGGTCACGACGTAATTTATACGTCTTACTTATTTTACAAACTACTTGATCGAATAACTCAACGAACCGAAAAAAGAATAAATAATTCTTCATTTATTACAGTTTACTAGCATAAAAATTATTCATCGCCGCTTCCTTTTAGGGAGGAGAGGAAAAAAAGTCTTATTACTATTTTACTCGCACCATTTCCGAGAGCAATGATAGCTCGTCAAGTCATTTCGCAAGACAAATATTCGAGAAAACATTTTGAAAATTTAAACGACGAAGATGTTTGAATGCATATATTCTGTACAATTGTTACGAAATTTAAGCAAAAAGCTATTACGCGTACTCTCAATTACATTCATTTTCGATATGTGGCACACTTATTGCATAACCGGAGCGCCGTAAATACAACCAGTAACGATGAACTCGAAAGCGTGTCCAATAAGAAAATCGTAAAACAATAATACATTTTTTGATACATATTTATAGCTCCCATTTTTTATTCAGTATATATTACTTCGATTTAGAAGAAGAAAGAAAAACAGAAAAAGAAAAGAAAAAATACTCCATTATTAGATCTTAAAATACGTGTAGCCTCCTTACTATACAAATATTGGATTTTATCCTCATAAAACAATACATCAAACAATTCTTACGGTACTCCGAAGTGTTACTGGGTGTACAGTTATTTATATAAATAAAATAATTTTATTAATACTGAATTTCCCAAGCTTTTTTGTTGTTTAAATGCGTTTCCACGTTGAACTTTCACAATCCATAATCAAAGAATTAGCCTACCATTACGAAAGGAATAAACCTGAAATTATTGTTGCCTGTGAAGTTATATTAATTTGACAAAGGAATGAATTTTACTATTTCTTTCCTCTCAAACTTATTTACTCAAATATACTGGTTGTACCAATTTTTTAATTTATTGATAATTTCATTTAATTTTGTGTTGTCGGGTTCAATTTTTTGTTGAAAAATATATTTTTAATTTCATTTATTTATTTATTTTTTTTAAAATCACCAACTATTTACTGCATGTTAACGTCACCGATGATGACAATTTTCGGAAGGTCCTTATCTCATGATAAATATTTCCAAAAAATCGGTATTACCCTCTATAATATAACATCATAAATTCGGTTGTTTTTTTATTTAAGTACTTTATAAGGTACATAAAGGAACGTCCAGCCACTCTTTGAGCTTTATTACGCTGGTTCTCAAAGAAAAGAGGGTTACTTGAGTAGGGTTTGCTTATGGACGTTGGCTTCACGGTTGATCTCGAACCAAGAACCTTTCCTTTAAAGAAGGCCAAGCAACAACAGTCAATAAACAATTAGTTTTCAAGTTAGTGAAACCCGATAAAACTCTAATATGAAGAAAGCACAAAAAAAAGGTACGTCAGCACCTCAAAAACTAATTAATTCTCTCGGGGTATCACGAATGCAAACGTCAAGTTGTTTTCTTAGAACAAAAGGATAAAGATATTTTCTTCACTTTTTCGTGCAAGTTCAAAGTCACAATTTGCATTTTTCGAATCACAAATTCACTACCAGATGAAATAAAATAGTTTTAGGCACGGTCCATTGTTTTATCTCTTTCAGACCAATAAATGTTAAAGGGTAATCTATGAACCTAAAACACTGCTTTTTTTTTTCCTCGTGGATAATTATTGTAATTCAAAATTCAATATTTAACTAAATGTGACCTTTTACACAACGAATAATAATTTTTCATTCTCGGTTCTTCTTTTTTAATATCGAAAATCCTTTCATAAATTTCCACCTGATATGAATAAAAGATGGAAATAGATTTTCGTTTCGTAATGTTCTTGTAGTCGATCGAAAAATATTACGATTTCAATTCTGATAACGACATAAATGAAAGAAAAAAAAAATAAATATTTTACCAGCATGCATCGACCGCTCGAAGGGGTGAGAAAATTCAGAGAAAGAAAGGAAGGGAAGAAAACAAATTGTGAACGACTTTTCTATTTTTTTTGTGAAGGTAAAAATCGTTAAGCGAGAAGGAAAGCATTAAATTATAGGAAACAGTACGTGACCTTCAAGATTAAATGAAAGGAGGAAAAAAAACGAAAAACTTTCTTAAACAAATCACGTCAACTACGAAATAAACTAAAAATTTAAAATGAAAAAAAAAAAAAAAAACACAAACGAATTCACTGGATCCAAAGTTTTCAAAATTAGTTGAGGCTAATTGAATTGAATTGAAAATGTACCAATTATAACTTTCGTTTTCTGTCAAAATTCTTAATCAATATACAAACTAAAATGAACAGACTTATGATATAATGGAACGAGATTTAGACTTGTACATATCTAACAGCTAACATCATTTGGTTTAGATAATTTAAATTTTTTTAATATATTTTTCTTCTTTTTTCTTCCCTCACATATTTATTTTGAAAAGTTCGAATGAAGAGAAAAATTATTCTTTTGATAATTCAATTTTTCAGTTTCTGCTACATCGAAATTTAGTAGCAAAGTAATAAAACTACGTAATAGTTACAGTTTTTTTTCCTTGAAATCTGTCACTATAGGTATATTTCGTACATCGTCACATCACACACCTTCACACTCACTCATACTCATGACACAGAGTCCATTTTAAGGAATATTTATATCCTTCCAATACTTCAGAGATCGAAACACTTTCATTAAGAGTCAAAGAGTTGCTACCTACCTCTCACTTCTCCCGTTTCACTTTGAACCCAACTGCAAACAATTACTTCGTGCATATTAGCCATCAGTTGGCTATCGTATAGATTCTTCTTATTCATCTGCTGTTCTTTCGTTGTTTACACTTTTCACTCTATGCCTTAGACTTGGGAAATGAAACCAACTTCTTAAAAGAATGCTTTGTAGGTACTTGATTTATATTCTCATTCGTTTCATTTAGATCCACCTATAGAAGATAAAATAATTAGTATTTTACTGAAATTTTGATCAAAACTGCAGAAAATTTTCAACTTTCTACCTAAAGTAAAAATTTCTTTCATGTTTAACCTTGAAATTCAGCACAAATATTGGTTCTACAAAATAAAGTATAACAAATTTTTTCATAATATTTTTAACGTTCTAAAACTTTTCCAGAAATAATTTTTACCTAAAAATAAAAATTGAATGAAAAACATACGAAAAACCATTTTGTGCCACCATTTTTGCCCCCTAGATGATGAAACTCGCACCGGACGTAGAAAACTTTTAGTATGCTGTTTAAGAAACCTAAATAAGGATGTGTGCCAAATTGCAACTTGAGGCGATTCATTTCCAATTGAAACCCTAACTTTCCTGGACTATGACTACATTTTCAAACTTTTGACTTAACTTGAAGCCCCCTTATAGCACGTCGACCAAATGGATGTGGGTCATATACATAGGTAGATTTAAAATTTATAGATGAGTAACTTTTTACTGCAATTTAAACCTCATGTCTCTCATTTTTTTCAAATTATTACGCAATTTCCTTCGAAAACATACATTTTTTAATACTTAATTAGTTTTAAAATACCCCTATAGCGCTTCCACAGCAACGAATTCGGTTTTATTATGCATTAAAAAAGTTCAAATTGAAAAAGAAATAATTTTTTACTGAGCTTGTGACCTCGTATCTCTTATATTTTTTGAGATATTTATCAAAAAATAAGTGGCACATTATCAACAATTAAGGTGGTTCCTCTTAAAATCCGTAAGGTGGGTTTGGTTGGGCATATAAGGGAGGAAGCTTAACGAAGAATTTTCAGCAAAGGAACCTTTGATTGGATTTTTTTCCATTCTGGGCCAATTTTTGACACACTTGTCCAGGACTATTGGCGATGATATCACTCGTAAGATATACTTTCATGCTTACCATGAATTGTTTTACTCCTTCATCATTACACTTTGGAGACAACTAACAGACATGTAAATTTCTTCAGCATACCAGACTTCCACATAAGCCTCCAAATTCGGTTAAAATTTTTAAAATTTGCAATTTCATATAGAGCCAATTCTGATTACAGGTAACGAAGAAGATTATCTGAATGTGGCCATCAAAGATGGCGGTATCTCTTTGCTGATGAAGGTTACAACCGGAAAACTAGATATTTACATCAAACCCAATCGAGTTCGATTTGATGATTACAGATGGCATAAAATATCCGTGCACCGACGAATTAAAGACGTAAGTAAATCAAACGTTGACTTAATTATACCTATGTATGTAGTTAAATATTATTACAATTTGTAGAAGTGTTGGCGGTGGCACGAAAGAAAATTTCGAACCGTTTATTACCATAATAAAATAGTAACAAACAGACTTAAATGGTTACGGGTCAGTTTTCCGAATCCATTCTATTTTCCCGAACGGACAATTTCCCAAAAATTCATTTCTCGAATCAATTTTCCCGAATCTTTTCTCCCGAATGGAATATTTCCCAAACAATACAATTATTTTTCAAAAAAAAATCCTCTACTAACCGAACCTCTCGCAATACCTCAAAGTGCACACGATAAATTATTTTTCAAAAAAAAATAAATAATAATCCACTTCCCGTAACAGCACCCATAACATCGTCAACTGAGTTTTAAGGCTTTCATTGAAGAGAAAAATTAAAAAAAGAAAAAAAAAGAAAAAAAAGAAAAAATTTTCGAGAAATTGTGCATTTGGGAAAATGATTTTTCAGGATAATGAATTCAGGAAAAGTACTGGAACCGACTTGAACGTAAGTATGCTACAGGGGATGACGTAAAAAAGGGCAGTGGGCCGGTTGCTCTCCAGATTATTTTCGTCTCGTCCAGAGATTAACTAGGCCTTCATATTTTCATATATTGATGGCAGTTATATGACGAAATATTCTCTGCTAAAATTTTGTTTTCGAGTCATTTAGAAAGATTTTACTCCTTTAAAAATTTTTACCATAGCGTTACCCTCTTGCATACCCAGCAGTACGCTTCTGTTGTTCGGCTATATGTTTTCCATCAACTGAATTAAGTTGACTTTGGCTTTAGAATTTGTCCAGCACCAAGTACGAAATTTTTTCACGTAGATAAATATTACGTTTATTATTTGTACAAAAATAAATGTTGTAAACTTTTAATTTTACCTACCATAATGAATAGTAGATATTGTTTCTTCGTCTAGACAAACAAAAACGTTCGATATTTCTACATAAAATCGGTATATGGTTCAAGGTTACATTTTAACAATACATCATATCAATAATTACGTAATTAACTCTCAAAACAAGCCTTCAGAATTTGGATTGAAATATTTATAAATTAAACACAAATCGATATTTTTACTCATTTTTTGATGTGGTTAATAAAAAAATGAGTTACCTATCCGCTAAAATGGACGTTGAATAAAGAAAAAATTAATTATGTCAATATTTTGGTCGTTGGCCCGTAATATTATAAAATTGTTTTTCGAAAAAGCCCAATCGGTTAAAGATGCTGTACAAATTTCGAAAAGTGAAACAAATGTATACTCTTGTGTCTAGGTTATACATCACTTTCTTCTTGCTTTTTTAAGTAGGTTTTCTTTCGAAAATCTACTTATTAATTCGGGTGTCATGTAACGACTTGAGGGTGGCGGTAGGTACATTTTTTTTTTTCATAACTCAAGGAAACTTTTGGCACTAATAATTCAAATTTGTATATATATATATATATATAAAAAACCTACTTTCTTGTTACCACCGTACAGGTCATAATTTTTATCCTTTAATCACGAAATTTGGGAAGAACATTAGTACTAAGCCATGGACCTGACCTATTGATTTTGCTGCGGATAGGCCGTACGGTACTTCCGGTATGGATATTTTCGTTTTTGTTTTGTCAATAAAATTATCAGTTTTCGATTAGTAGCTACTTAATTTGCAAAAAATATTATAGTTTGTTACAACTTTTAATGCGAATCGATCTCACCATACTTCGGTAACACTATTTTCGTTTATATTTCGCCTATAAAATGCCTAATTTTGGACCAAACGAATGAAATTCGGAACAAATATTTATTACGATCTGTTAATTATTTTTTAGTGACTACCTAATTTTATATTTTTCGAAAACCTATTTTTTCCAACGGAGCTACTGCTACGTCGAAATGTTTTTTTGTACGCTCGGTCTCTTCTGCCTTGAAAAATATTTTATATGTATACAAGAAAATTTTCAATAGATTGAAAACACCCACTCTCTGAAAAAACCGAAGAAGAAGAAAAAAGTGGTCGACGTTGTCGAAGAGAGAAAGATTACTTTAACAGGGTAAAAAAAGAAAAAGAAAAGAAATAAAAAAAGGAAAATGAATTTGAAAGTTTTTCCTTAAGAAGACGACTTGAGTTGGTAATGCACGAAAAGAGACTTTTATTACAAAGTTATACTTTTTCGTAGTGACGTTGGTAAAACAGGAAAAACAGTTCGATTTTAAGAAAACTTCTTTTTTCTTACCATTGACTCCCGTAAACTATTCGCACGATACATCAAGTCTTCACTTATTCTCTGCGTCGTTAGTGACTGAAGAATGATTCGAATTGGCTCCTTCATTAGACGTCGCTACAAAAGCAAACAAAAAAATTGGCGATGAAAGTTCTCTGTGTGGTGTAGCATTTGTCTGAATTTCATATTCACCTAAAACAATACGAAATGAACAGATTTTTAAAATCGTATTAAAATTGACCAAAATTTTCCTCGAGTGTCCAGAAAGTCCATCACGGGACCATTATCCTTACTACAGTTTCATTTCTGGCTTTTTTTTTTTTAATAAAATAGCCAAAAATGTCATTAAACTACACGAACGATTACGAATGATTTTAGTTATTTTTCAAATTGTAATATTTCATGTTAAATCAACGAAAAAATATTGAGTTAAACGTCGTAAAATCACAAGAACTCATAAAGTTCTTAGGTATTTATTGTTCTTTCCCTTCGGTACATGCGTACAATTTGATATACTTACTGTAAGAATCCTTCTCTTCTCAACAATGTCGACCAGTTTTTTCTTCTTCGTTTAAACATTTTTCTCAACTTCTACACCAAAAAGATGTTACAGTTAGTAAAGTGACAGATTTCTAGTCGATTTGAAATGGTCCATAATGATTTTCATTACTTCACTAATGGAGTAATGAAGATTTTATTTAGCTGTCTTTTTGTTTATTTCTTTACGATGCCATTTACACGGATGCAAGCGGCAAAATGTCACCAGGAAAGAACCAAGTTCAACACACCACGATTACTTAAATATTGTCTAAAATTCTATTCATAAATGAAGTTTATATATTTAATGGAATAAATAATAATCTCTTTTTGGTGGATTCATTGAAAAAAATATCGTATTTAACTAACTAGCCATTCGTGATAATTAACTCATTTTGGCAGCTTGTTCTGCAACTACACAACTCATCAACAATCACTAGTTATGCCAACTAGTTGAGTAAATTACTATTTCAAGGCAGAAGAGACTGAGATTCCAAAAACAAAATTTATAAGTTTCACACTTCGTAAAAATGAGAGGAAGGCATTGAAAATGAACAAAAATTTAAAAAAAATGAAGAGTTGTTCCTTTTTTATTTTCTTTCATTTTTGTATTTGCTCCATAAACAACGAAACCATGTTACCACCTCCACTTTATTTTTCATTACCATTTTTTCTTTCCACTGTTTTTATCATTTTTATCAACCCCTTCTCTGACTCTTCACCCATAAAGCATTGGTAAAAATTCGGAGACGGACATTTTTTCATAAACTGACTGAGAAGCATTTTCAATGCTAAAAAGAAGAAAGTGATATGTAACTCAGATGCGACTTTCAAAATTTGTATTGCATCTTTAACCTTAGACTTTTTTAAAACAATATTACAATACTGCGGGCAAATGACCGCAGTATCGACCTAATTAATTTTCTTATTACCCAACGCTCATTTTATTGGATAAGCAGTATAACTTAAGTTTTTTATTCACCTTGAAGAAAAGAATGAAAAAATGGGTTTGTGTTTAATTTATATACTTCAATCTAACTACTGAAAGTCTGTTTTGAGAGTTAAGTTATGAGTTCACGACCAGCCAACACGTCACATTTTCGCAACTAAAAATGGTGGCATATTCGGTTTGGTTCCATTGATGCTTCAGAATGTGAATGAAAAATTCATACTTTAGACAATTGGCCACCAGATCCCAACTATCCCCATGCTGCACTTTAAAAACATTTATTTTCCCCACATGCTGGATAAAATGTGCACGTAGCTAAATCCCAATTTTAAATTTTTAAAAAAAGAGAGGAAATTCCAATACATCATATATCGAAAGTAGCGAAGATTTCTGTATGAAAAGCTTCAAGAAAACATGGCACGCCGGTGTTTAGATTTTAAAAATTTAAACTTACTCGCATTTGCAAACATTATCCACAGGTATATACGGACATTTTTCACTTGTATTATTTTGGTAATGAAATGTTTAAATCCGGTGGTAATCTTTTCATAGGGCAGTTAGGCTACAACATAATTGTTGATTTCAAACTCATTTATCTGAGGAACAAAAATAAACTGGTTATTAAAGTTTAATTTTGAAGGAGCAAAAATAAAAATAAAAACACAATTTTTTAACTAGGTATTGCTTTGTCTCTGTAACTTCTTCATATGTCTTTGAAGAGTAGTCAGATTTACTGTTCCACCAGACTCTCGTATGGCATCTCTCAATGATTTTATTTTTGAAAACATTTGTAACAGCCTCTTCGAACTTTGTTTCATTGATGGTAAACCAAACAGTCCCAATTTTACTTCATGGCATCTATAAAATAAGTGTTCTAACGTACATGACCAAATTTTGCTTCAAGATTGGTATATCATCTGAACTTTTTCAATTTTTCAATTTTTAAATATTTAAGGATAAATTTATGAGTAAATTCCATAGTACAAAAATATAGAAGAATATTTACTATTTCTAATGATATATTTTGTTTTTCACATTAAATCGCCTATTTGAAACAAAATGCAAAAACGAAACTATGAGGGACTTTACAATGGGTAAAATAATATGGTGGGAAATGATCAGTTGGCTACAAAATTGATAAGAAACACTTTCACTGGCCCATATTCTTACAATTCTTAATAGTAAAGTTCAAAAAAATTCTGTCAGACTATGCTAGTAACAGAATGGTAGCATTTATTCTAAGGTACTTCGTATTTCAAGGTACATCACTCTCCCCTATCTACATGAAGCGAATTGTCGAGTCCAATGAACAGTTTTTTTTTTTTTTTAATGCACTTTGAAGAATTAGGTAGATACAGCGGAACGGTTCGTAGAAATTTTGAGTCCAATAGTGCGTCGATTCCGTTATCCAAGTGTATAATTTTATAAAAATTGGCTTGATAATCATAGGAATGTGTTAATTACTTACTTTTTTATTTTCTAATTTTCTAATGTCTCTGACTTCACGATGAAATTTCACTTAGGTACCATTTCTTAAAAAAGAACCAATTTTTGTACCTAAATTTTATTCCCCAGGATAGAAAAAACAAACAAAAAATTGCGTAGAAAGTATTGGGAGAAAAAGTAGGTTTTCAAACAAGCACGTTGAAATTATCAAAACACAGTAGGCATAATAGTTTAATCAATCTCATCCAAAATTGGTAAGATTAATTTATTTCTACTGATGATCGTTCCAATCATCCAAGAGTAGGAACTATAAATCCAGTATTGTTACTAAATGAGGTAAGTCTGTTGAAATAGTAAAGAATCAATTTATGTCTCAAATTTTGTCACTATTGCTCAGAACTTACTCACTTAACAAAAATTAACATAATCCAACATATGGGACTGACTGTGCAGTTCTGCATCAAACTCATAGTCATAAGTCCTGTTCTTGTTTTGATCCAAATATGTGTATATAAGCTACCAAATTTCCTAAAAAACCTAAAATTAAAATTCAACGCCTGAAAAAACATGTTCAAAGATATATTACACTATAAAATATGAAATTTAGAAATTTTCTCCTTCTTCGGCACAATGAAGGTCAAAAAATGGGTCTAATGATAAAAATAACATCTAATTCGAATTCAGGCCTCAAAACATACGTATCGTGTACGCACTAAAATATGAAAATCAAAAATTCTCACCTTTTTCATGAATAGGTTAAACTTACTTGAATGATAAAATGAACGTCAAATTTGAATTCAGCGTCTCAAAAAATACGTTCGAAGATGTAAATTTAAGAATCAAAAAAACGCCACTAAATGCAACACTAACAAGTTTTCATTAATGTCTTTCCTCTCTTCACTATATACACACAGCGTTATTAATCCAGCCTCATCAATTTTCCTTTATAAATAAGTTCTCCGAAGTGATATAACAATAAAACCAAGCCTAGAACCTGCCTAAGTTCATGAAAAATGCACATACAAAAATTCATGAACATCGGTTTTGTAGATTCTGAGATTACCTTCAACATACACTTTTCCAAATTTTCCTCTTTATATAATTATATATATATATGTATTAGCGTAGATATATAAATATATATTTCTACAGGTAATGTAAAGTGTCATATTTTTTGCAACGTAGAGGACTACTTTATCCAGAACACTACCATCCATCGTTTTCTCAGAAAAAAGTGAAGATAGTATTTTTCTCCTTAGAGACTTATTGTATCAGAGGGCGAACTATACAATGTGATTCAGATTAACCCGCACCAATGTAGAAAAAGTTCTAGGTGATTCAAGTCAACTCCAAAGAATAATCAAAACAAACAATAAGAAAAATAATAAAGCTTTAATTGCAAACGGACAGGTTGGGATGCAAACATGTACAAAATGAAAAATTGTTTTTATACTGCATAAAAGTAGGTTTCCTCGCCTCAGGTTGATTTTACCCCTTCTTACAGCCCCCTAAAAACAAAACTTTGTGCAAAAACATGTTTGACAGCTTTCAACTACAAAATTATTGCGCCCGTAAAAAATGTGTAAATGACCTGATTTGTAGAAAATTTTATGAGAAAACTTTTTGCTAACTATAAACTTTTCTGTAGGATTGACCTTTTAACAAGAAAATCACAAATTAGGTCATTTACACGTTTTTCATATATAAGTATGTATATATATATATAGCCTATACTGGCACCTACAAATTTCAGCTAATAGTGCCAAAAGTTTCTTTGGGTCATGAAACGAAAAATTCATCCACCTTTCCCAAGTGGTTTCATTGGATCAATTTTAATGATAAACTTTCTTCGAAAACCAATTCTTAGGAATATGATTCGAAACCTATAATTCCAATTATTGATCCATGAAGCATTGAATGTTTCAAATAATTTTCCAACCGTTTTGATAAATACCGCAGATATTAAATCAATGTTTTCAAAGCTTCTTTTTTTCTTCTTGTTTTTTCACAGACAACAAGCCGATTCGTATTTTCATCAACTTTTTATTATTCCTCAACCCCCTTGATGCTACGCTTTTTAATGAGAATTTTTCTGCCCGATGCCATCGCAAATATATCATTTATTTTAATATCGAATTGAAAAACGAAAATACGAAAAAAAAAAAGAGGAATGAAGAAAAAAATTTTTTAAATATTTTCCTTTTCATTTGCTTACTCGTTATTATAGCTGTTAGCCGCCATTTTTTCCCCTAAAGATTTGTATCGTTCGACTGAACTGAGCCGAATTTGAATTTCGAATTTAATAGATATTATTTTCTTATTAATGTAGATATTTTCTTTTTTTCTTCATCAAAACCAACACCACACCATTCTTTCGAGCATATTACGCTGCTTAATTGGTTAATTTTCGTAGACGTATTTAATTAATTCGTTTCAATATTTTAATTATTTTCGTTTCGTCGCGAATAATGATAAAAATTGAAGGACCCATGCTGGTCCAGCTGTATTCGTTCACACAAAACTATAACACTTTTTTCCATAATATTTGCTGCGTGATTAACTTTTTATTTAAAAAGATTTTCCTTTGAATTTTATGTAGGTAGGTACTATAGAGAGTTCTCCATTGTAAACTGAGTTGAAGTAGGTATCTTCTTGCACCTAATCTATGGTTTTTTTTTTTTTCAATACATTGAAGCCCCCTCTAGAATAGGGATATTTTCATCTAGAAAATACTGTCAATGTTGCTGCAATTTGTTCAACAGATATTTTCTCTCATTGGAAGTGTACGTTGGCCTTGTGAAACTTTTTTTTGTTTTAATCTCACGTATACATCATTATAGCTCTATTTGGTCTCAAAATATGATGGTTTTTGTGTGAAAAGTTAATAAAATTAGAAAATCTCATTTCACTTATATTCTACCACAAATTTGGTCGAAATAGACTAGACAAATCCTGCAAATGTGAGCTCATTTGACAGTACGTAACGTCCAGTGTATTTTAGACCTTTGTACGTCATTACAACTCAAGTTAATTGTACCCATCAAGATATTCTATTTTTTAGAAGAAAAGTGAATCTAATTGGAGAGTTTTATTTAATAAATTCTAATGTAACTTTAGTCCCAGTGAATGGAACTGAATAAAAGAAAAACCATTCAATAGTTCCTCATTTTAAGCCTATATTCGTCATTTTATGTCAATAAGTTCCCAAGATGTTTTTAAGTAAATGGTGGACAGATTTTGCGAATTATTTCGATACATATATAAGCTTACCTATAAATAGGAACTTCTAAACGGATATAGATGTGATCGAATCTTCGCATTTGATGAAACTTAATTTTAAAATATTTGACAGCCTACATTTCTTCATTCAATTTATTTTTCAGTTTTTTTTTCTTTTTTTTTTTTTTTAGATAATTAACTTCTTTTATTCTTGTTACGTTTCGAACCCTCTTCATGCAAAAATCAATAAAATAAAGATATTTATCAAAATACAAATACAATCATAACCAAATTAAGATATAATATCGACATAATCTATCGTTTCTTAGTCATTAAACATTTATGGCTTGAATTCTGCAAGAGACTGGAAATATTACTTAAATCTCGATCGAATATTCAACATTAATAGTTGTTGAGGAAGAACTTCTCTTGTTTTGCATCTGTAGCAGCAATGACTGTTTGTTTCTTACGTTATTCTTTTAATATTTCGTACTTAGTACAGGTACTCGTCACACTGATTAACTTGATGACTAAATTACCTTTGATAAACCATGCCTTGTGTTGCATTCGCCATTCGTGAATAAACTATCATAGTAAACGTGAAACTTCCTATACTTATTTCTTTAAAAGATTGTTTAGCCTATAACTTTCACAGTGTTCGCTCCAAAAATTTGTGAGCAGGTGTTGAGAGATCAATCCTCTCCTCTTACATCTCTGGCAACACTGAGTCTATTCATTACATATGTTATTCGTTTACTCATACTATTTTGTAGTTTATATACTCGTCACGCTGTAATATTTGGTGATTAAATTACCTTTGATAAACCTTTCGAATAAACCATCATAGTAAGCGTGAATCCTCTTACTTATTTCTTTAAAAGATCGTTCGACCTACAACAATAATTCCTTTCAGCATTCAGTGGGCCTAATTATTCTTATCCTTGGTTTCGTCTCACAAATTGACCATATTTATGGACTTGTTTCAATCCTTTTTTCGACTTTATTAACTTTAACTGGCCATTCTGATTTCCATCTAATAAAAAATAATATAAAAGTACGTTGGGCACATGTTTCGAAATACCTATTTTCCCTCATTTAGTGAATAAAATTTACAAAAGACCAAAATTAGGCGCAATTTTTCATTTTCTCCGACAAAAAACAATTAACTACCCACCTAATCTATAGTTACGCGAGCATGAAATTAAAAATATCAAACTATTAGTCGTACCAGTGTTACTGACAACTCTAATTAGCCCATCCACTTAAATTATTTACTCCAAATATGGCGAGTATGCGATGGTTCAAGAGTTTTCGTTGATTAAATGGTGTCTTTGAAGTATTAGTATAAATTTGTCCCAGTTTTTCTCTTGTTTTTCTTCATCATATTTTGTTGTCTGCTTTAAAATGTTCTCTAAGTTAAGTTTTTCCAGTAGGTAGGTTACCTACCGTGAAAAAATGGTAAATTTTCAATACTTCTCTTTTTTGTAATTTCTACTCGAAACTCTCGAGTTCAATTTAAAAAAAAGTCTCTCGTTAAACAATTTTTATTTCCAGTATGTACGTTTCTCGAAGAACCATACCTATAGCTCCTGTTGGGATTTGGGGAATAGGAGAAATTTTTGTGTGGGTTAACTTTTCGTAGAAAGTTAATGAAGTTCAAATGTTGAATAGGAGGCCATTGTGTTGGAGATCAGATTTTAACGAGAGAGAGTTTTATTGCGAGGCCATGGAATATGAAGTTTACAATAAAAGTTCAAGTGTGGCAATGAAGGCAGTTTTGTGGTTCCATATTTGAAAGTATATGCGGTAAACTATCTACGTATGAAAGTGTTCAATACGAAAATCAGTAAGTTAATAAGTTAAAAATGTTTCAGAAAACTGATTTAATCAGATGAGAAACGTCTATGGCTTATAGACTTTTTCATTTTATGACGTTGACTTGAGAAATAAGGTTTTCCCTCTCATCTTACAACAGAAGCAGGATTTTGAGACAAAACCAGTGGCGTACATCAAGTTTGTGGTGGATGTAATTTATGAGCTGCAGTTAGTAGTTTTTCGTTGAATAATTTGAAGCGAAGCTTTCTTATGTACCTACTCACAGAACAACTTTCTGATAATGCCATTGGTCATAGACGATTGAACAAAAAAAAAAGGTGTAAGTTCCGCTAGGACTATACGGGCTATATTCGTGAAGGATTGATATGTAAACACAGCACACACACAACCACACACCTATATGTCATGTAATACACACAAATGAGAGTTACAATAAGATTGTAACAGTTACAGCTACATGAATCTGATGATTGTAATTCTCATTCAGCCCTTACATTGACCAAGCACTAAGATGTTTACACATCAAAAATAAACAAAATTCTCAACTAATTGTTTCAAATTGAGTCCGATGTCATGATTGCATATGTGTTTTGAGATGCTGAGTTCGAATTTTCTGTTCATTTTCATATTGAAACACTCACTGGGTCTCAGGGACCCCAAAAAGAAAAGGATAATTTTTCAAAAAAAAAGGGAGAGATACAATATCATTAATCATGTTTTAAGAGTGAGGTGCTGAGTTCAAATTTTCAGTTCATTTTTGGACTGAATCATTCAATTGGCTTCCTATGACATTAAAAAGAAGTTCTGATAATTTTTTCATAAAAATTGAGTAATACATTGTCGGATCTGTTTTGTAAGGTAAAAACTCATTTCAAATTTACAGTTCATTTTTCAATTGAACCACTCATTGGGCCTCTGCCACCCAACGGGAGATGGTTAGGCCAACGTTTTGCTATTTTATTGTGCGATACATCCTTGGATATGTTTATTGAAGTGAAAAGTTCCACTTTTAGAATGTTTGATGTGACCCAAGTACATTTTTTTGTGGGGTAGAGGTTGTTTTAGGTAATGCACTTTACTTCAGCTATGGTTCTGGGGTTCATTTGCGATCCGCGAATCCTACCTAATTTTGGGATTTGTTTTTCGATGGTAGAGACAAAAAAAAGGACCTACATACTTATTATTCGAAAAAGCAATGAAGCAAAGGACCAAAATTTCCCTACTCATGAGCAAATTAAAAATCTTTTAGATGTTTTCAAAAAATACAATATTTCGAATTTATCATTACATCCGTTGGTACTCATACCCTCATCCAGTCATTGTATTAAGTACTCGGGTACTTTTGGGAACTGAAGTAGTCTAATTCGAATTATATCTGAAATAATTTTCAGCATTTGAATTGCAAGCCATATTATGGCTAATGAAATTTCACTTTAAGGGTAGGAGAAGGGAGAATATAACTATAATTACAATCTATAACTCAAACTTCAAAATTTATCCAATATCTACACCAAGATGGTGATTTACAAGTAACTTAAATTCTGAGTCCGTTCAACTTCGAATTACATGAAAATATAATTTAAGTTGTAGGCTATGCCGTATCGAGTGGAAAGTTTTTGTACGTACTTCTTTCCAGTTGGCTCACTCGTACATCGTCTTTTTTTTTCGTAAATGGAAATTCACCTAAAAAAGATAGAAAATAAAGAAAATAAATTTTGTAAGATATCTGCAAATAAAATGAGTTTTTTGAATTCGTGCTCCAGTAACTCAGTTCTTTTTTACTGAGAAATGCTTACAATTTTTTCCTTTTTTTTTTTTTTTTTGTATTGACATTATTTTATTGTTTTTCTTTGAAATAGAAATGTATATTTAAATAAGTGTGAAAAATCGTGGTATAAAAAGAGAAGAAAAAAAAACCAGACGAACATTTATTCAGACTTTATGGATAAATATTGAATGCGGAGAAAAGTTTCTTAGCATTTTATTCTTCGGAAAACCGCAGGTTATGAATAACGTGTTCGTATCCGAGAAATGGTGAAAAAGAAAAGAATGGAGGCATAGACGTAGAGTGCAGGAGATGGGTTGGTTGGTTGCTCCCAAAGCAATTCATTTTTATCTTCCACGCAAATTTCTGGAGTACTAATTTTTCCATTCCATCCACATATCATTTAAGTTGATTATTATGAAAAACCCCTACACAGTTGAAAGGTAGGTACCTGCAAAATTTTATTTCTAATCATATTCAAAATATGATTTTCTTTTTTTAATTCAATTATCTAAGAGATAGTTTTTATTTTTACCCTCGTCAGAAATTTTTTCATTCCAATGCCAATAAAAGAGGAAGGGTATCGGTACGGAACAAGAAAAAATTGAAATAGGCTACGTTTCGTTTTGAAAATATCTTTAAGGTTCTTTTCATTTTATCGACTAATGTTTTATAATTTTTTTTTTTATTTCTGTTCACAGATCTCAGCCGTAACCAGTTTCTGTCGGGTAAGCTTTCAGAAGGTTTTATCTTTTAGCATTTTCTCATCTCAGAAAACGTAGAATGTGAGATAAAAAAAATACTACAGGTTAAGGGACGAAATACAGATGAAAGTGATAAATAATGAGGAAGAATATTCTACCTTACACCTGTCCATAGGCGCAGACTTGGCCTTTTTTGGGAAGCCGGACCCCCTCCAACAATTTTATCAAAACGTAGCCGCTGTACCTGTTCCAATTAAAAAAGCAAACAGTTGTAATATCTCATCAGATATTAATTTTTAACGTCTCTGTAACCTTCTCTTTAAAGCATGCAGCACCACTGATCAGATACTAGTGATAGTCTTTTGAATCGAGATACTCCATGATACCATGAATAAATGTTTGACTAGTTACATTCCTCATAAATTATTCAAAGATTTAAAACTATCCTTATGTACCTACTGCATGTAAAATTTAATGCACTAGCACATGAAAATATCACTTATCTTGGCATTATTTTAGATACAGATAATAACATATAATAATAAGAATATATAGGATGACAAGCGAAATATTACTGTCAAAGTTGAAGGTTATTTATAGCATTACGTGCCTACATAAGAAATTCAGTTCCCTCCTTCTCTGCTTTTCAGTGGCAGTTTGCAAAATTAGTTGAATAAAATGTAAGTAACACTCCCATTCATTTGAGTAAATATAGCCAGCACCAGTCGAAGATCCTTCATACCAGGGCTGCGATTTTGAACTTAATTGATAACTTGATAAAAGTTAATAGTCTATATCAAAACCAACGTTATTTATCAAGCCATTGAACTGAATGAAAATCGATTCCTCAGCACGCTTCACTTTTTTGGCACTTATGACGAATTACATCATTGGAAATAAGGAATTTTAAAATCAATTAAAAAAATTCCAGTTCTGGCAAAAATCTGTCTCTCTGGTATCCATTTGCGACGCTGCGGTTCTCACTTCATGGCTTGACAAATAAAGTTGGCTTTGCCTATGTATTTCAAATGGGGTAGCAATATTCAATCTCTATCAATTGTCAATTCAGTTCATGATCGCTACCAAGACTAGTGTTAGACTTTAGACTACCAGCTTAAAATGTTAGTAGTTCCAAAATATTATTCACGTGGAGTTTTTAAAACGGCCACTTCTTAATAATTTTAATTTTTGATGAAAATTATAATTTTTTTCAAAATTATGTTGTGTCGTAATATGTGTTAAAATTTTATCATTATTCTTTAGAAATTTACTTATAGCCTATTTGGGTAACTTTGTAGAGTGCCCACTGGTATCAAGAACCTACACAGGCCGAATAAATTGATAATATCATTTTTATAAAAGACGTTATTCAATTAATTATTCCACCCTCCAAATTTAAGGATATTTATCGTAATTTTCGGAGGGAGGGTAAGAACAACGAATCTTTGTCCATATGACTTCGTATCTGTGAACGTACCAATGATGTAGGTCATTATTTTTTCACATTTATTTTAAAGGTGCAATATCCAATAATATCCACTAATAAAACCTTGTATATAAAATTTCTCCAGTTCACCACCATTTAATGTTTCGCCTACGTTTCCTGGACCATCTTACTGTACTTCGATGAAAAATAATGTACTACGGCAGTAATATACATAAGCTAATTCTATACATGTTGTAGGTATCGCTAACAGTCGATGGCATCTATACGGAGCATGCCAGTACAGCTGGCACCTTTACCATGTTAGCCTCCAGTAAACTTTACATCGGCGGTAGTGAAAACACGCGCACATTACCCGGTTCCAGTACTAATCAAAACTTCGTCGGCTGTTTGAGAAAGGTTTGGCACAAAAAAAAAAGAAAAAAATAGTCATCTCTCTCTTCACTTTTTTTTTATTTTAATTAAAAAAGTTTTTCTTACATCCTTCACCAATTTATATCCATTCGAGAGTAAAAGCTTAAAAACATGCTGGTAAGAAGGCAAGAATAAGGAAAGAATGTCGATAAAATATTTTCTTCTCTAGGTTATAAGTTTCTTGTCATTAGTCACCACAACGGTTGTATTTTTAACCAACTTCAAAAAAAGAAGGATATTATCAATTCGATCCTTATATATATATATGTTTTTTTAATAATTTCTTTTATGTTTGTTCCAGCATAACTTTGATGAAAATAAATTTTTTCTTATTTGATAAAAAATGATTTCATAGTAGTCCCATCAAATTTTTTTTTGAATCGCTGTGATAGTTTTAGATTAATTTTTAGATAAAAAATAATATTGCCGCAAATGCTAAAAACGAAAAATTATATAAAAATTTTTCTATCAAAAAAAAAAAAAAAAAAAAGAATAAAAAATGTTCTGAAAAGAGAAAAATAATTTTTTTGATTTCTCCAGTAAAACCTACCGGAAATAAAGTGAAACAAAAAAATATTATGGTAAATAAATAATTTTTTTCAATAAATAGAACCGACATAAAAAAACAATAAAAAATGCACTAAAAAGAGAAAAATAATTTTTTTTTTAAATTTCACCAGCAAGATCTAGGTCAAGGGATTAAAATTATTGAAGTCGGCGCTGATTAAAAAGTTTTGTCATAAAATCGGAAAAAACTCATATAAAGCCTACTTGGTAAGGGAAAAAAGCGCCAACTTCAATAATTCCAGTCCCTAAACCTAGATTTTGCTGGAGAAATTTCAAAAGAATTATTTTTCTCTTTTTAGTGCATTATTTGTCTTTTTTAGGTCGGTTCAATTTTTTGAAAAAAATTATTTATTTACCATAATGCGTTTTTGTTTTATTTTGATTCTAGTAAATTTTACTGGAGAAATTTAAAAAAACTATTTTTTTCCTTTTAGAACACGTTGTTTTTTGTTGTAACTTATCATTCAAAAACGGATATTTTCGAGAAAGTTAAAAAGTTACGAATACGAGTTATAAGAGATGAGAAAAAGAAAACCTGCTAAAAAGAATTGTTTGAAACGTAAGATAGAAACACAATGAAAGATTGTAATCATATTTTCGGTCGATAAACTTTAATGTCACCTCTTAAAATATTCGACTTTCTGAAACGTCAGTTCTGTTCTGCTTTCTTCCTTTTCTTCTTCTTCTTTTTTATTTATTGGATGCTTATACACCAGCTGCGATATTATCACAGAAACTCTTCTGTGAAAAAGAAAATAAGTTCCACATTACAAGAGTTAAAGTTTTTATTTTTTTATTTTTTCTCCAAACGTTGTTGAATAAATTCCCCATTATTGACCTATTTTATGGATAATTTTTTGGTAAACTCTCGATTAATGGATACCTTTTTAAGAATTATTTTTCCGCTTTAATACGTTTAGGAATGGGTTGACCAGAGTTGCAACTTTTAATTAATCTATCTAATTGTTTGGTAGGTAGGCACTTTATACTATTCGGAAAAAAAGTTTAAATTTAAATTAAAATAACGAGTGTTAACTATTTGTTTGTAAAATGTAAATACGAATAATTTGACGATTCCTATTTAGTGACTGCTTTAACAAAACAAATTACCTACTACCTATTAATTTTCTCGTAAATATTTAAATTTTTGTCGAATTTGAAAACTTTACAAAGTTAAAATACCCAAAAGCCATGACAGAAAAAAATTAAAACGTAATAGGTAATTTATTTAAAAAGTTCCTGTTACAGGTGTACCCCTTAAAATAGAGACTGTCACTTGACCTATAAATAAAACTACAGATAAAGCTGAAAAACGCTCTTTGTAACTGGAATAAAAATTCGTAATTATTTCCTTCAGTTACTGTTCCAGTCAATGGCGTATTTGGATCTTCGAAAAGGGATGCTCAAACAAAACAGAAAAAAAAAGGTCTGCACAGAATTACGTGCATTAAGTATCTATATTATTTTTATTGATTTTATTATGACAAATTTGTTTTTTGGGAGACTAATAAGCGGTGCTTGAATATCCATAAACGTGAATACGCCACTGGTTTCAGTTTTGCAAGTGATAAAATTTTTACATAAGTTTAAATTCAAACATCAATTAATCTGTAGAACCACAAAAACTGAAATAATTGCAAAATATATATAAGATAAAGCATTCAGTTGATAGGAGAGAAGAGAAAAAGGATTCGATAAACCTTGGCCAGCTACAACAGAAAAACAACAAAAATAATGATTACGATATTGTAATTTTATAAGAAAGAAAAAAAAAACCTTTTATTAAATTTTTAGTACTTGCCTTAATAAGTTGTTTTTGTCACTGAAATTTTTTATGGTAGATAACAAGGTTAGGAATATAAATTCATGTTTTCGATCGAATTTTTCTTCCCTTAGAAAACCCAAAGCTCAACATTTCTTTCCACACATGAGGACTGCCACATCCGAAATCAATATAAAAGGATAAAATCTGAAAATGATAGCCCAGATAATCGTTGGCGTAAGGTTTATTGGGATCGATGATTCAAAATTTCAGCCTAATTTGGGACCATGGTAAACGTAATACCATTCTTATATTCATTCCTATCTTATCAAACCTCTACATTCATTAATGACCAGTTCCTACATTCGAGCTGTCAATATTTTTGTACTGTAGTGTTGAATATTTTGCATACCTATTTGTTTTGAGAAGCTATATGTCATTGAATAATGATTTAAAAATAAAGTTTTTTGCAATTATCTCGTTTCTGTTGGTTCTTAATTAAAAGTTTATAAGAAATAAAATTAAAGCACATAAAGTTTTATACGAAAAAGATCGATAATGTTTTTTCATTTTATGAAATAATTAAAACACCGTCGAATAATCAATATTTGAATACACTCCAAAAATCAGCACAGCTACCAACCAGACATTATAAATTCAAATTTTTCTCCAAAATTCTGACAGAGCCCCAATTTGTATTTATTTTTGCTCCTTTGACTTGATCATTTTCATAATATTCGTAACCATATCCTTTTGCATTCATTTTCCCATAGTGTTTTCAAAATATTTATTGAAAAGTATGGAGTTGCTTAAGCCGCTACAATTTAGACGAATTTAAAAAAAAAAAAAAAAAAAAAAAAAACTGTTTCATCAAACAGAGCGAAAGGCTAAACCAAACTCCAAAACAGAAAACCGTTTCTTCAACTATTCGACGATTCACATCTTTGTTTTTAAGTAATATTCGAAGAAATTGTTTATATTTAAGCTAATTTTTCTTTTGGGAGGTACAATAATTTTACCCGAATTTATTCGATTCTTTACAGTCAGATGTCTATTTTTAGAGAACGTTTTAACTTAATGAGAAATTTGCAGAAAACCTTATTTTTAAACCAATATTTGATGACATATAATTCCTTAAAACAAATGGGTACGCAAAGTGTTCAACATTACTGGAAGAAATTTCAACAGCTCGAGTGTAGGAACTAGTCAATAATGAATGTAGAGGTTTGGTGTGATAGAAATGAACTGTAAGAAAGGTATTATGCTTACTAGGCTGAAATTTTGAAAATTTTGTAAATTGCTAACTAGCTAAGAAATGAAAACGGGGAAAAATAATATATGATTTTTTTCATTATTCAAGTGAGACAACATTATGATACAACTCTCATTTCGATCTGAGTCGGACACCTGTTGACCTTTCTTGTGGCTGTCATGAGTTGACGGCTAACACGAAAATGAATGTTAATAAAGAATAACCCAAAACTTTAGAACTCTCCACCTCCCAAAAAAAAGCAGTATAGTGTGTTGATTACATATAATATATTTTTTTCAAACAAAATATATTTTAATATCTAGTTGTGGGGATTAGACAACACTTGTATGAGGATATAGGCTCGGCCTATCGACGACAGTTGTCACCTTTGGTGACAAATACTTGTGCATTGCACGTTAAACAAACATGTATATTTGTTTGTTTGTACTTGTCTATCTTTGCAAGTAGACAAGTTACAAATCTCGGTCCATGACGAATTGAGAGATAACAATCTCCGCAATGTCACAAACCGATACAGAGATGCATTCTCCATTCTTTAACATTGCCATAGCAACCGTGAAGTATGATGAATAATCTACACATTAGCCTATGTAAATAGTACCTCTACCTAGGTATGTATGTGTGCGTGTAGGGAGCCGTGTATATAAGACCAGAAAATCTTAGGCTAAATCGCTAGTGTTTGCCGAGGATTTAGGTCCCTCATACCTTCTTGGTATTTTGGCTATAAACACGCAAATTGTTCTGTTGAACACCTTCTGTTGTTGGTATACTTTCCACGATGTAAGATATTCCACGCTAGTCTTAAAAAAACAAAATAAGTACCCATAATAAAATTTACAAAAAAATCACCCTGATGAAATATGATGTAGCTAGAAACTCTGAATAGAAAAATTTGAACGTTCCAGTTCCATTTTGTTTGCTCAAGAAAATTACAAAACACAGAACTGGCATTAAAGAGATGGGAAACTGCAACATGGTTATATTACCTCCCTCTACTAGTCTAAATATTTTATTTTGAAAAAAGAAACGAAGGTATAAAATGTACAATATTTTATTACTAGATTCAATTGAGGGAGGAAAAAAAAGAGACAAAATTGAATTGAATTAAGGTAGATAAAAAGTGTACGATATAAAATTTCAGTATACTAGGAGGCCTTATTTTTCAACTTTCATCAAAGGTATTTGAAAATCTAGGTCTTTAGTTTTGAAGCCACCTCAATGAAAATTACTTTTGTGTTTGAATAATACTCGATAAGAGAATTTTTCAGAAATCTGAACGACTAGTGGTCCGAATTTTTTTCTATACACCGAACATATGCAATTTGAATCCTAATATAGCCGAATTTCTCAACCCAGAGCATAAAAACTGGTGGCTGCCGACGAGCAATCTGATTACAGCCAAGTTTGACAGCTGACCAACTTGGAAACGCAATTAGCATCGAATAAAACTGCAATTACAACCAAACTGTTTCCCCTGCTAGCACCCGCCCATTTCCCCCTAGCTTAAAACATCCGATAATTTCCACTTTTCAGTCACACCCCCGATGACTCTAGACAAATTAAATGACGAAACAATATCATAATACAAATGATTTCCAGAATTTTTGAATTTATTTAAAAATACCTAATTATTATTTATTTTAAAAATATCCAAACTAACGAAAATAAATATTTTATTTTCCCGCAATTATTTCTAAGGAACTGGAGGTCCCATTATTTTTTCCTCAAACTAAAAAAAAGTAGAATTATTTTTTTGTTTTTCTAGACATTATAAATTTTTGAATATTTTAGGTGACTTCCCCAGGTTTTGGAGGGGCTTAGGCACTTCTTTCCGCCACGCATAATTCGCGACTGTTTAAAAGAACTTATTCCTAGAAAACGAAGAAGAAATGTGGCAAATATTCGTTTGAGACACTGTAAACGAAACTAAGAACGTAATAAATATAAAATATTTTTCTTTTTAAGGTAGGTACCTATTCGAGATAAATCTGAACATATTTACTGTAGGTCTACTTCACTCTACTGAGTTACTATGGACAAAAATGCATCAATTGTACTGTTTTAGTGAACGGCTAAAAAGCATAATTATTATAATATATAAAAATACGTAGGCAACGAACTGAAATTCGTGCGAAGTGCATGATAAATAATCACAGCTTTTTACCAAACCACAAAGAAACTTGATTCAGTACGGTTATGTGCGCAAATTTTCAATTTTTGATCATTTTGCTCGAGTGAACACAAATTTTCTCTTAGTATTCAGACGAGAACGTGTTAAAAATGTGAAAAACTTACGAAGTTTTGGGTTACAGATGTTGAAAATTTGATTCGTTTTTCCTGACATTTCGAAGCAGATGCGTACAATATTCTTTTACGAGTACTGATTAGGGACAAATTTCGTGAAATCTCAGCGAACTAAAACAACAGCTGAATGTGCTTCTGAAGAAATAACGTCTTCAGTTTTTTGTTTTTTGTTTTGTTTAAACTTATGGTACCTATTCGAATGTTGCATTTATGTGTCTACTTTTTTAGTTATGTCGTCAAATTTTATTGTATTTTATTTTTATTACGTGTCGAGTAAAGTTAGAAAGTTACCATTTTACAATTTCATCGTCGTCTACAAAAATGTTTTTCATTATAATTCGAAAGATTACGTTAGTCTGCACTGCAGTATATTAAGATCATACTTGAGAGCAAGAAATAGTATTTTTTCTAAATTGTACGAATTATGGAAATTTAATTTAAAATTCGAGAAAAACGAATTTCAGCAAGTTTGGTGAAATTTTATAAATACATTAGCCTACATATATTTTTAATTGCTTCAGCGGAAGATTTTTCTAAACTAGAAAATATTTGCGACCATGTGTAAATTAGATTGGAATCATAGAAATAGGTTCAAGATGGTAAAATTCAAAATTTTAATTTTAAACCAATAATTCCACCAATCATCTCTAGACTGACGCGTCTTCCTGAAAAATGGCCGAGATAGATAATAGCTTCACTATTTATAACGGAATATTAAAATATTATGAAAAAAGGAATTCAAAAATGCGAAAAAATAGAACCTACTTAAAAAAAACGCGCTCTAGGGTGTCAGCGAACTAGAACATTTAATGTGGTACACATTTCGTAAATTCATTAATGAAAATTGAAGTTTAAAAAAATGATAACACAATATAAATGAAACACATATCGATATCATATCGATATATCGATCAACACCAATTCCTTCATACTCTTATGATAAAACATTACATATCCATATTAATTTAATTGATATTCCCTCATTTCGACTAGTGGGGAAATTGTGATTGGCTGTAGCACCCTTTTTTAATGAAAATTTAACCAAAATAATTTTTTTCGAATTTACTCTGAATTCAGCGTAGTGAAAATAGAAATGTGTACCACATTAAAAAAAAACAATAAAAAATACACTAAAAAGTGAAAAATATTTATTTTAAAATTTCTCCGGCAAAATCTAGTTCTAGGGACTAAAATTATTATTGAAGTCGGCGCTAATCAAAAAGTTTTATCATAAAACTGGTAGGAACTGACGTAAATATAAAGTTTGCATGGTAAAGGAAAAGAGCGTCGACTTTAATGATTCCAGTCCCTAGACTTAGACTTAGATCTTTCTGCAGAAATTTAAAATGGATTATTTTTCATTTTTAGTACATTTTTTTTTTTTTTAAGTTGGTTCTATTTTTTGAAAAAAGCTTTTTTCAACCACTTTTCGCTTCTAGCGTTTGCGGCAATATTACTTTAAAACTACCAGTTTTTTTATTTGAAGATAACTCCAAAACTACCTAATCGATTCGAAAAAAAATCTAATGGGACCACCATGAATCATCCTCTATCATTTGAAAAAAAGTTCATCAAAATCGGTGCCCAAATTGAGAAATTATACTGGAACAAACATAAAAAAAAAAAGAAAACGTATAATAAACGGATCGAATTGATAACCTCCACCTTTTTATTTATTTATTTTTTTTTGTAGTCGATTAAAAATGCCAATGCATGGCAGTCGCGAAAGTAAATTTCAGACAGAATTTCAAATTATATAATTATGTGTATTACAGGTGGCATTTATTATAGGTTTTAAGAATTTTGTAATTAGGTAATATACATATTATTATACTGAAAACTTCAAACATCCGCCATTTGGAAAGTGAAGCTTTTTTTGATAATTCAAAATTCTTAAAACAAGTTATGAACGCAACCCCCAATACACATAATTCAAAATTCCCCCGATTATGCACGAAATTCATCTTTGTGACTGATAGTCATCAGGATTTTGTTGTTTTTTTTTTTTGAACCCGTTGTTACATATACTGAGAATATTATGGTTGAGTTTATTTAATTAAATTATTTCAAATAGGATGAACGAAGGTATTGAAACTGAAGTGGAACGGAGAGTTATTCTGCAGGAGGCCTGTATAAATAGAGCAGGAGAAGATGGGTTGCAGGGCAAGTGGTGAAAATAAAAAAAAACTGATAGATCAGCACACCATAAGAAACTATTAATTAAAGGGAATAAATTAGCAAATAGAAATGTATGTGTAATGCGGGTGTGTTCGAGTAGAAGTCAGCCAAGAATAATTTCCTAATGTTTATTTCTTCTTAAGGAGGTCTGCTCATTGTAAATAATACTTCTAGATTTGTTGGAAAGGGGGTTCCTGAAGTTGCTGCGAATCCCAGTAATTTTGTCGTTTGTGAAAAATATCGTGTCTAAAAAATAATTTCTTTCTTGAGGTTGAGGAAATGCTTGAAACATTAGGAGTTAAAGAGGAGTTAGCTAGTTACTGAAGCAACTCAATAATTTCTTAAAATATCTGTGTGGCTCGGAAACCTGAAGAACTCAAGAAAAAAAAACAAAAGTGTGAAGAAATTTCAGCGATTGTCGTAGGTAGAGGATTATCCTCTGAATAACGGAGTTTGAAGTGTAGATGTCTGAAAGGGAGGTAAAAGCATCGACAGAGTAGTTTGAGATTACTGGTCTGTACTATATGTATTAAAATATGTATTTTGGGAAAATTATATAAACTGCAGTAACTTTTGAAATTGAGTAAAAATAAAAATACTGAAATTGGCTATGCTGCCACACGGACATGAATGTTTTTCATGCAGTAGGATCTGACTGAGAGAAGGCGAATGATGATTACTTTGAAATATATATGTATACGTATATTCCTTGAATAAAAAAATTTTTCAATTCTTTCTAAAAACCGTCCTATTAGTACTTATGCTAAAACTTGATTTACAACTCGTATCGAATTAAGTTTTAAATGGTGATTCGTGAACATTTGAAGTTTTCCACTATTCTATGTTCGCAAAAACACTTTTATCAAGTTTACCATTCAGCTACCTAACTACTTAATCAATTTTTAACCCTATTTGAAATTATTCTGTTTCAGTTGATTTACGAAATTGATGGCTATAAATTCGATATTTTTAGCGAAGCCAAAAATGGTAGCAAATTAATAACAGTGGGCGGTCAGTTATCATTTGTCTGCCGTTCATCCGACGCTTCTGATGCTGTCAGTTTTACAACTCCAGATTCATTTTTGGTGAGAAGCAAAAAAAAAAAAAAAGAAAAATTAATGAAGATTTTTTTTTATTCTTTAAATTGAACTATTTTAGCTGTTTGTTAAATAAGTAGGTTCCTAATTAATGTTGTCATTGAAATTTTAAGCATTAATGTGCGATACTTTGCAGACATTACCTGACTGGGAGGCAGCCCAAGCTGGAACATTTGCCATTAAATTTCGTACCACAGAGCCTCACGGATTGTTGGTGTTTAGCAAAGCTCAAGGATCATCTTTTGTAATAACATGATTTCTTTTTTTGACCCATCTATCTTTTTACATCTTAGTCCAGTCATCACAAATGGTTCTAGACAGACATTTTAGAACAGATTTTTTGACTTAAAGGATTAGTTTGGAGGCGTTTGGAGATGAACATATACAAATTAAAAGTCTAATTCCAGAGCACTGTAAAATGTGTGCCTTATTTTGGTTTTTCGCCACTATCTCGTTAACTGTTGGTCGTCGTGAACAAACAGTCATGTACAAAAATTAATCCAACAAAATTTTCTACAAGAATGTTTCCAATTATTTTTTTCATAACTCTCATCATTTTTGATAAATCTGCTCATCAAAATGTTACTCTGTTCCTTGTTTTCAAGTCCACTTTCAGGTTGGTAGGTACCTAAGAACCTATACTTAAACTTCTATTTTATGCTATTTTTTTCAAAAAAAAAAGTACGATCTTGACAGGCAGAATTTGCGAAAACCCTTATATATCCGAAAAAAATGAATGAGAATGTTCTTATAGAAAATTTCATCAGCTTTATTATTATTCTCAACTATTCATAACCTGCAACCAACCGTTCTCGAGATATCCGTAAAAAACTAAAGGAACATAATTTGTGATACACCGGAGTTAGCTCACCTTGAAGATTTGATCACGTTTACTATATTCATCGCTCAGTACCTCCAAATAAATCCCCCAACACAAAAAAAAAATCGTTCAAAAAAAATGTCGAGAAATCCTTCGTTGACTGGTCTCTCTCTTCAGTCTCGTTTTTCAGCAGAAACTGTACCCACAGTTCTTTTCTTTCAGAGTGACGTATTTGCCATTGAACTAATCGAAGGTCAAATATATATGATAATGGATCTTGGAGCTGGTACAGTTAAAGAACAAGTTGGCATCGGTAAAATGAATGACGGTTTATGGCATTCGGTATTGTTACATCGAGAAGGTCGAAATGGTAGAGTGGCTGTGGATGGATTTGGAATCGAATTCTCTTTACCTGGTAAAAGCTTATACCTACATTTTTTATCGGAAGTAATTTTCATTCGCATGATTGTTTGATCGATCATCAATTCTCATCGTCCGTCATTTTCTACACCAGGTGAATCCAGACAACTCGATCTTGGAAGTGGACTTTTTATTGGTGGGTTACCTTGGCAACACTTTGTGGATGAGAAATTTTCTGTACTCATTTGGAGTGGCGTATTGAAACGTGGCTTTGTCGGTTGCATTCGAGAGCTAATATTAAATGATGAACCTGTAGACGTGGTTCGCTACACTGAAGATCAAGATATCGGTAAGTGTGGAAAATGTATTTTGGAAAACTTCTTCAAATTTGAGACAAGCGAAACCTGTAAAACTCTGTTTTCATTCATTCTGGTCATCGAATAGCAGTATTTTAAACAATAGTTTTACTTATATTTTTTAATCAATAAATTATATAGGCTACCTGCTCATGTACTTATGATTATCTATGCCATGTGAAATATCTGAATCGTTCCACTGAAAGAAGACTACTAAAAATACTTAATTTTCGTTGTATCCCATGATTTATTCTCAAAAGTTTTAAAGTCTCGTTTTTTCAATGTTACGAGAGAGCAGAATCGATCTTCAAATTGTATTTTTTGCCAAGTGCAAGACCAAAATCAAAAGCAAAACTACAAAAAAACAAACTGCAAAATTTTGAAAATCATAAATTACCTACCTATTTAAATAATATGCTCTGGTTGGTATTTAATTTTTTTTCATAATACATGATCAGAAAGGCAATGTTTACTATCGTATTTTGGGAGTGGAAAGTTGTGCTTATCATTGATGAATGATGTTAACCTTAATGTAAAGTGATTCATCGTTAACTTAGAATTTTTATTTCAACTCATTCACAAGTCCTACTATGATGTGAACCTATAACCTCTGTGTTGCTACACCAACACCATACCAACTATGAGACAAACGCTAGTTATACATTGGGTACAACTTGAGTGTTAAGCTTTTAGAATTTCCAGGTAAAAACGCTCAACTCCCACACTCAGCATCAAAAATATTTGATAATGAATGTGAGCGTAAGCGTTATCGCTCAAGTCATGTCCGAAGCCTTAGTGGAAGAAAGTCTCTACCTAAGGTTATATTTGTTTATTTTGATTATTTTTTTCTCTTTAAAATGTTTATTTAATGATTACATTACTTTCTGATCATTCATTATAAAAATATCTTCCTAAACAAGATTCAAAAGTGAGTTTATATGACTTGGAAATTGCTCACTCCCTATGCTCATTTTGCAAACTTTCCCTCACGTTTGAATGATTACTTCTGAACCTTGGTGGATAATTATACTATTTCTTCAAATTTTGAAAGGACATGTAGGTATGGTAAACTTGACCTAAACATCAATAATAGTAAAACTCTTGTTAACAAATACCAAGACTGACTGTAAGCATAGGATCAAGACCAGGACATGACTAGGCATGGCCAAGGCAATGAATACCTCCCCAAGAATATCGATCCAAGATGAAGAATACCATAGTCTTCATCTTAGTCTAATTTTTATTCTTCATCAACTAACGCTATATCCAATAAAATTCTCATTTAAAATGGTCTTATATCATTTTTTTCATAGTTTGCGATGAATCGTACTGAGGTTTGCGAGGTGTGAGAGACAGGTTAGATGGTTCAGGACGAGGGAAACTATAGTTTGGTAACTACAGTGGGATAAACAAAATTTTCAATAATTGCAGTAAGTGCACTGCAAACAGCACTTGTGTCTAGATTGGTCGCCATCAGATGCGACTCTGGTCAGGCCACAACAGATCACTGTAAGTCAATTTGTTATGAATCCCTCTTATCAGACTGCCCACCAACAGTCTATAATTTCTTAGAATAGAACTAGAAATGCTATGGTGATTTGAATCTCCGATGTTTAGATGTAAAGCCAAATTCTAACCACCACATTCCACTTATCACAAAATTTTTCACATAATTTCGTAACTAAAATTAAAAATTTGGGGCTCTTTTCAAAACAAAATGTTTCTTCGGTTATATTTAGCTTTACCTGCTACACTTGAGCATGGAAAAGAGGTATTTATATAATATTAAAACAAGATGAATGAAAAGATATATAATTATATTTAATTATTTTTATTAATTCTTCTTTGTATAGTGCCGGGTTTATATTAAAATTCATCTATAAAATAAAGATTAAAATGGTATAATCTTGTAATTTAGGTTCAATAATATAGTAGAAAAAAGTTCAAAGTCTTTAAAATCTCCACAGGTCAGCTAAGTTCGATACAAACAAAAATACAACCGGAAAAACAAATGACGTCGCCGGTTTCATTGCCTGTAACTCATTCTCTATTGGTTGTTGATTCCACTAATTTA
This sequence comes from Ericerus pela, assembly GCA_011428145.1. Lineage (NCBI taxonomy): Eukaryota > Metazoa > Arthropoda > Insecta > Hemiptera > Coccidae > Ericerus > Ericerus pela. The sequence goes on along the minus strand of WOFM01000519.1, from coordinate 898,657 downwards.
AATTAGACCACATTTAGACAAATTTTTGGTACTTTCAGAAATGAGCAAGTCATTAATGTATCCGACAGAATTGGAACAGAAGACGCCACACAACACAAAACCAATTTACGCCTCGAAACTTGGCCAACCTGTAGAGACTTTAAAAATTTTGGATAATTTCATTCAACTCTCTGGAGCTATTAAATAAGCTCATGTTCTGTTGAAGTGATTTCTTAAAAGTTCTTTGTTTCCTTGTCCCATGGACTAGATAATTTGGACTTCAAACCTTATAAACGCCATTGGGAAACTAATTAAAAGCAGCTTTGCATAATTTCTAACAAATTCGTTCCCACCTTTTTTCATACTGCAGAATCCATAGAACCAGTTTGTAGAACTGAAAATGACATGTGTGTTCCAAATCCCTGTTTCAATCACGGAGAATGTGTCACTGGTTGGAACAGATTCACCTGCGATTGCTCAAGAACCGAATTTAATGGTCCCACTTGCAGCAAAGGTAAGAAGATGAACCCATTTTTCTAAACCAACGTCAATTAAACGTGAATCAAGAAAGGTACCTACCTAATTTATTTTATTTTCAATTCGCAGTGTCGCCAGTTCTACATTTCAATGGTACACAAACGGTTTTAGTGAAAATGCCAGCCAACACGAAACATCAGGTTGAGGACATTACCATTCGATTCAAAACAATACGACCTGTCGGACTTTTATTGGCCACCACTCATAAATCTGGAGATATGGTTGAGATTGGTGTATTTGGAGGAAAAATACGATTATTAATGAAAATAAGTAATCGTGAAAAGGTAATGCGACGGGGTGTCTTCTTCTTTATTAGGCTATAAATTCTCTCGACTGGATCGATCTGATTTTAAAAGAAAAATCTTTACTTATAGGCTATTGTCAACGGAGACCAGCTAAACGATAATTCGTGGCATACCGTGAGATATTTAAGGTATGGCGCCTTTGTGCTGGTTCAAGTTGATAACAGAAAATCAGTGAAGAGTAAGTATAACATTCAAGTACATAGAGACGCATTTGAAAATTAAAATTCCTTTGTCAAGTCATAAAAGATACTATATAAACTAAGAGCGAGCTCTCTGTTTATAATAGATAAATATTAGAGCTCTTGTAGAGGCACAAACTGGTGCAGGCGGTTCAATAAATCTGACGATATAAAATTGATTTTTAAATTTTCAAAATTAAATTTATTTTCTTATTGCAGAAAATATTGCAATTTCTGAGAAATATATGTATAACTGCTGCTAAAAGTAAAAATAACAGAAATATTCAACATTTTCTTAAAACAACTATTTTTCACTACCACACTCTTTCCTATTCTGTCGATGATGGCTGAAGTGACTTTCGCGAAAATTAAATTGTAATATTTGATGAAAATTTGTAGCTCGCTTTTTCTTTCCAGATTGAGTGAGAAAAGATAGTAATTGTTACGTACCTACGTCAAAATCTACGTTTTGAATAATAGAAGAAATTCACAGAATTTAATCTTATAGTAGGCTCACTGATAAAAGAGTACGTGGATAGTATCGACTTGAGATTTTTTTGATGGCCAGACCACTTTAATGTATAAATTTTTGTTGGAGAAAGTGAGGGAAGAGTTTTTTTAAATGAAAAAGTAGTTTTAGAAATTTCAATGTGAATACTTTCATATATTAATTTATTACAAACATTTTATATTTATTTTGCACTTTTACGTTTTAATACAACGAATTTTATGTCATTGTTTTATTTACTTTGCAGTGGATAACATCTTCACTGAATTTGACATCATGAATGTTAACCACATTCATATTGGTGGCTACGTTGACGTGCCGGATGACGATCTTCCATTAAGTACTTCTAGACTTCCAAAATTTATCGGTGCCATGCAACGAATTATATTTAATGGCGTTGATTATATCGAAACTTCCAAAACATCGTATCTTCATGAAGGTTGGTACAGTAACAAATGAAAATTTTATTTCACGAAATGTCAGTCAGTATTAACAGGAGACACAACAGGCATTTTAAGCTGGGTGGAGGAATTCAAGAAAGAGAATTTTCTTTTATTTAAAAATAAAATAAAATAAACAACAATTCTCATTAATTCGAGAGTTGATAAGATACATAGGTAATACATTTGATTTTCACTTTATCGATTTTTGAAAGTTTGTTATTCCATGAAGTCGTTAAAGAAAAAAGGCAGCTTTTTGAGACGAATTAAATTTTACTTTGTGAGTGTTTATGAAACCTTACTTACTAATTTTACCAATCATTTTTTAAGTTTTTTTTCTAAAGTTATAAAAAGTACATTTTTCTAGAGCAACTGACGTAATGACGTGATGAGAGTGCATATCCACAGGCGGAATTCAAAGGGTTGCATAGAGGTTAAGCCCCCAACATAAAATTCTCACTCTCAAAAGTAGAATAAATATCTAAATACTGCAGTTTTGTTCAAACAAACATTTGGTAGATAATTAGAAAATATCGGAGGCTTTGCCCCCTTCCAAAAAAACTCAAACTTTTATGACGAAACTCTACCTTTGTGTACATCCTGTTTTCAGTTCTATCATCGAAGGATGATTTAACGAACTTATTTTCATTAATCAACCACACCATCTGTACTAGGTACAAATTAAAATATAGGTATACCTATCTACCAACCTACCTTTCCACCAAATTACATCAATTGTGTATTTTCAGATGACACAACAATGCCAAAAGTTCAATCCAATGCATTGTACACCAAAGAGGAGAATCTGCAGACCACCCATCAAGCATTTACGATCTTATCAAAGAATACATTCGTCGGTCTATCTCCATTTAAGTCATTTTCCACGCTGCAGATACACTTTCAGTTCAAAACCAAAGAGCCTAATGGCTTAATCATCTACAGCGGTGGCAAGAAAACCGATTATTTGGCTGTGGAACTAGCGAGTGGTCATATTTATGTATTCCTACAAATGAAATCTGAATTAATTAAAATAAAAGACGGAGCTAAAAGTAGCTTCAGTGATAATCGATGGCATACTGTGTCAATAAGGCAACCAACCCGTAAAATTTACACGCTTCAGGTCGACGACATTATTGTGGCTGCTACCAGAAGACACGACGTCGACGAGTCCCTGCAGTTAGCTGGTATATTATTCGTGGGTAAGGAATATTTTTGGTGCTTAAACTTTTCCCTCATTTTAAAGTAGGTATCTATAATTATCTGTTCCTTAATCAGGAGAGAGTAAAGAGAAATGTGGGTTTGGCAAAGGGCTATTTGTTAATCAAACTACCCCACGTTGAAAAATTGAACCTATTACTGACAAAAATATACATTTGGTTTTTTCAAAGTTGCTCTTTCAACTTTCAACCACTCAAAGTTATATATTCCCATCCATTTATAAAAGTATTCAGTGGTAGGATTTAAATGAGAGATTGACTTCAATGGTTGCAGGATGAGACTATTGTAACTTGAAAATTGACAGTTTCGAGGTTTCTATTTATTCGTGTGTATTTTTCATAAAGAATTAGATGAAATACTGAAATAACTTACATTGGAAAAACTTACAAAGATAATTGCAAAAAAAAAAAAACAGTACTTAATCATTTGATCATAAATTTTAGAATACCGCAGTACCTGCATTATATAATTATTTCAATATTAACATTACCTACATTATATATCATTTTCATAATTTTGTGAATATTGTCGTAACTTCCATTTTTAATTCCATTCAATTTATGATAAACTGTTGTGTTTTTTTTTTTTTTTGAAAACTGTTGTATCCTATACTCACTCCACTTTATTTTATGAACACTGTCTTAATTTCCAGCCCTTTTTTACAAATTTCCCCCGGGTGAGTGCTGTAAACATAACTTCATCGTCACAATACAAAATAAAATAAAGTTTAACATTGGTAGAAATAAATGAAAAAAAATTCCTGTGAATTTACCTCAATTTTGGACGTTTTGACAAAACAAACTTTCAAATTAATTTTCCAAAAAAAGTTGATTTTGAGCTTACAACAGTTTTATTCTGAAGATACAATCAATTTCTCAGCAGTTTAAGGGTAAAATGTTTGAAAATTAAAAAAAAAAGTGTTTAAAAACAATTTTCTTGTAATTTAAGAGAAGCCCTCTCATACCACTCCTCCTCTCCACAAATGTCATTGTGGAAAAATCAGTAAGTTTAAAGATTTGAGTTCAAAAGAGGTCTTATCCAGTGACTGAGCTACTCAGTTGAAGTTAAAGAGTAATGATATCGAGTAACAGATCAGAATTCAAAATAATGAAAATTACAAAATATTGTGTGGAATGGTGGTGTTGGATGAAAATTTTAAAGAAGGGAAGTCTAGATGCAAAATACAGTGAAACCTCCCAAAAACAGACATGAACGAGACTAAGCATTTTTTCAACTATTGGGAGATGTCCATTATTGGAAGGAAAAATGGAAAATTAAGCAAAAAAAAAATTTATTAAAGGTTCATTAGTCTAGTACAGGTACGAGTATAGTGCGGTTATTTTCTACAAAACAATTTGGTAATTAAATTTAGTTTTGAGATTTAACAATAGTTTTTTGTAAGGACAGTAAAACCCATTATACCCAATATTCTTGTAAAAAACGTTTTTACACATATTGCACTGTTTTATTAAGGTCCCTTAATTTGCCATACTAAACCTATGAAAAGTTTCCTGGGTGAGATGTTGCTGATTTAGTCGTTTTTCCACACATTATATATTTTAAAAAAGGTCTGGTCTGGTTTATTATTAGAAAGTTGGAAATTTTTGACGAAAAAAGTTTTTTTTTTAGTTTTGCCCCAGCAAATTAAATGATCTTTTCAAAGAATTAGTGCCGCACTTTCCAAATAAAAAGTTCATTTTATAAAAAGTGTTGGTAAGTTCCGCACTTCTGGCCATATAGAATGGACCTAATTATTAATTACACTGTAATTTATGTCCCCTTGAAAATTTTCCTCATAAGTTATTTAATAAAATAATATTCTGTTTTCTCGATTAAATTTCGAGTTTTTCTATTTCCCGTATATTATATTTTCCTACATAATACTTTTTTGGCTTTGGTCCCTTAAAAACTTATTAAAGGATGCACTGAACTTTTGGCGCTGATTTAACAATAGTTTTTTTGCAAATATATCGTACTGAACTTATGACGCTAAGTCAGCACTTTCATGGGAATTAAACATACAGTATAAGACTCCCCCGTCTGCTACTCACAGATGAAATCAGTTCACTGACTTGCTGCTGTATTTCACCAGTTGAAAAATATTCAATGTCTCACTTCACATATGCTTTTGCTGGAACTAAACACATTTTGTCCCTGAGGAAAGGTATTGCTGTTGAGAGGTGTCCGTTGAAGGAGGTTTCACTGTAGGTATATCGTTCATTATGAATACATCTACTTAGAGAAATTTTTTTTTTTTTGGAAAAAACCATTTTGTCAGTTATAGTTAATGCTAGGTAAGGTAACTTATTTCGAAGAATAAATGAAACAGCTATGTCACAAAAGAAGTTTATCCGATGAACTCTCTTAATCAGATCACTGGGAGGCTAATGTGGAATTTTAGATTACCTTTTTTTATTTGAATTTTCCAGGAGGAATATCAAATGACATTCGAAACTCAGACACGAAACCACTTCGATCTATTAGATATGGTTTTCAGGGATGTCTTGCCAACATCCATCTGAATGAAGAGTCTCCTGATTTGGTACGAGACGCTTTGTTACCTAGCACATTAATTGTGCCTGGCTGTGAAGGTATACAACGTAAATTCGAAAATTTTAGAAAAACCAAAGTACAATTAGCTGATTACTTGCTTAAAACCAGCCCTAAATTATTTGTTCACTTTTTTAGGCTCTGGAAAAAGATGCAATCATAATACGTGTGATAATAGAGGAGTGTGTGTTCAACAGTGGAATTCTCAAATATGTGATTGCTCCATGACATCATACACTGGACCGACATGCTCAGATGGTAATTTTTGATGCTGTTTATTATACGCTTTTATTGCAGTTATTGAGGCAACGAAATATGACATAATTTGGTACCCGACCACTGAGATCGCTTTCATGGAGTTTGTTGATATCAGCTGTGATTCGGTGCTATTCTGTAAATATTAGGGCAGTTAAAGAGTGTTACTTTTTATATTTACAGAATTACACCGCGAAATCCGCTCTAAACAAACAAAGCTGATTTCAAATTATATCAAATAAAAGCGTATTTTTCAAAAACTCGTTTTAACTAACTTATTTTTTAATTAAGTTAGCACATGCACCAAAAATCATTTTTTGACCTTGCCAGGTAGGATTAAGAAAATCTGCTTGAAAAATCCAATGAATTTCCTTCAAAAACTATGAAGAAAATTTAGAGACCAAAAATATTGGTAATAAAAATTTGAATTCGTCAAAAATGAAAATTCCAACTTCTAAAATTTAAAGCAACCGATAGCTTCGGCGGCGACGCTTGTACTATTAATAAAAAAGAAAAAATGCTTTTTTATATGAAATTGGAAAAATTTTTCAATTTTCTCAAATTTTTTCGGTTCCCCGGGAAAGCGAATTCGAATACCAAATTTTTTCCCTTGCAGTTAACCTTAAAAGCCTGGGCGAATTAAAGGAAAGGTAAAGGTGGTTACTAAAAAGAAAAATTTTTTAAAGATTGTGCGGAGGGTGATTCCCCTTGGGCCTGTAGGTTCAGTTCCATTACAAGGATTTTGTCCAAACATCCACAAACGCGTAGGCGTGACCGGAGGAAAATTTAAATGAAGACGTTTTTTCTCTTCGGCATCCCCTCCCTCAATTCCAAATTTTCTCTTATCAGGTTCTTTCTCTCCATTGAGAAACTGTACATCCACCTATATTTTTATGAATTTGAGTTTTTGATGCCAACATTTTATTTGAGTTATGAAACGATAAATGTACCTACCCCCACTCGCCGGTCATTCCATGACACCAAGATTAATAAGTAAAACCTACTTAAAAGTTTTGTATTAAAATTAAAAATAATTCAAAAATTAATTTTGAGACCTCTATTAAAAACAAGTTCAAACATTTCGGATTTTATTGCATTATGCTCCTTGTTCATATTAATAAAAAATTAAGTGGAAAAATACAAATCTCACTTGATGACAAGCGGGCTCCCTATACATTTTTAGTAATCTTTTAGAAATGCTTATTTAATTAGTACTACCTACCGAGGTAAAACATAGGATTACAGAATAAATATTTGTGTCATTCTTTCTTCAAATCAACAGAAATACAAAAAAAAATAATTAACATTTTCTTCAGAAACTGCCTTAAGTATTAATAAAATTCAGTTGAAAAATACGAATTTCAAATTCTTGTAAAGCGGAATTTTCGAATATCTGGAATTCACTTTTTTAAATGAAATTTTAAATCTAAATTCTAATGACATTAACTAAGAAATCTGAATGCCCGAAATCACAGATATTTTAGTCTAATATGTACACGTACGTACCTAATTTAAATTTTGCTCACCTTTAGCTGGAGCACAACCCTAAATGTTAGTTTATTTCATTTGCTTTTACTCAAATTTTAATCCTATCTACACAATTATTTTTGAAACCAAATACAAACCGATGTGAAATATTTCAAAAGTTGAAATAATGTATGAGTTTAGTTAAATCGATCCAATACTTAGTTCATATTAACATTCTCCGAATTAATAAAACTAAAAAGCTGAGAAATTGCAAAACTGAGTAGGTAAATATAAAATTTTCGTACCTATGAATTTCCTCGTAAAAATGTTATTCCAAATATTTAGTTTTTAGTTAAATAGTTGCTTCAATTCAAACAATGTTCTATAACTTACAGGCTAATCTTAATATACCTACTAATAATTTAATAAACAGATTTTCATAGAAAACCTGTTTAAACAGGATATTAAAAGAATTATAAAAGATCTGTGGCTTATCTAGAGTGGTAGGTACGTTGAACTGTCCACGTAATATATAATCCAGCAAATAAATAGTTTTTGAAAGAAAGTTTTGGGGCAGTTTTGGAGATTGACGCGATTAATAGATCTACAGGGAAGTAGTTTTCGATATTATACTTTGAACCCTAAAGTGTTTGCCCAAACTTCGAAAAAATCTCAAATCAGGTTTAAAAATGTTATTTTTTGTAGGTATGTATCTCCGTTCCAGTGCACTTTTTATAAAAATATTTATTTCACAAATTAAAGAATAATTAGTTTTCGACAATTTCGATATTTTTAATTTTTTTGTTGAATGCACGGTTTTCTCACTAGAGTGCTGCCAAGTTAGTTCAGTTTTCCAAATAAATTAAGAAAGTATTAGTTTTTTGAGAAAAAATATAGGCGTACTTTTTTGTGATTATGCCCTCCAACAATGAATGTCTTATAATATTTAATAACATAAATAAAATTAATTTTAATCATAACAATCATTTTTTCAAAGGTAAGGTCTCTCCAAGACCTGTCCATAATTACGTCTCAAAATTAATTTTCTCCCCTTAAGTATGGATACTGCAGATTCAGCCAGCTGCAGGATTCGAACCAGAATCCCCTATATTACGTCTGTCTATCCAATTGGACCACCGTATCTACAGCGCCACAGAGCCGACGTTATAAGCGGATGTAATTCTGGTACTCATGGTCGCCACACTACCCCTCCACAGTACCAATGGTATGACAAGTAGGACTGCCGACAAGCAGCTGTGTAGTAGTATACACATGAAGGGACAGCCAAACCTTGTGCACAGTTGACACTGCTTCTGCGCCCCACTTCACCAGTTATCAGAAGGTAGCAGGAAGAAGCAAGGGTGTGCAACCAGTGAGTTCTCAACATGTGCCGAGAGATAGCGTTGTTTTACTACGTTCCCAATATCACATCGGGGTCACCACTTATAGGTTTAGGCAGCTCGGAGATTCAAACTGGCATCCTCCATATTACATCCGCCTATAAAATTGGACCACCATATCCACGGCATCACGGAGCCGATTTGTAGCCGGATGTAATTCTGGTACTCATGGTTGCCACAGATACCCCTTGCGTCATTGGTATTACTATAATCATTATTATGAGACTTATTTTTGTTGCTTATCATTAATTCTCGACATAAATCTGTGGGGTTACAAGGTATTTAGCGGCTTGGACCCCCAACAACAATCACTCCTAAAAGGCTGGCTAATTTAGTGCATTGCATGTCAAAACATATGTGCAGAAATTACTAGTTGCACTCTGTAAGTAATTCATAATTTTTGGACTATGATAAACTGGCTTATCACCAATTACATCATGTTGACAAGTGCATTTGTTGTACTTTGTTATTTACACAGTACAATGTAATTAGACATCAAAACATACGTATTTACATGTATTTGTGTGAATGTGCGTGTATACAGTCAAGTATAAAAGGCGCAGGTAAACACGCAAATCAGTTGAAGACCTTCTGTCGTGCAAATCCTTTGCACTTAACTTAAGGTATTCAACAAATCTATTAAAATTAATTTTATTTATGCTATTAAATTATAAGATGTCCAGAATTGGAAGGCGGAGTCACAAAAAAGTAGGCCTATATTTTCGAAAATTAATTATTCTCCAGTTTGTCAGATAAATATTTTTTATATTTTTGAAATGGTTTTGAGTTTTTTTTTTTTTTGAAGTTTAACATTAAAAATTACTCCCCACAATCTATTAATCACGTCAATCTCCAAAACTCCTCGAAAATTTTCTCCAAAACCACCGTTTTAAATTCGTATTTCCTGAACTAATGTTGACTTTCGAAATTTCCATGGAGATATTATACCTACTCATTTTTTCAATGGGTAACTTTCTATTAAAATTTTTAATTTCTTAATTATTTTAATACCAAAATTTCTGAATTTTGGAGAACGTCTTGTCCTAAGACCAGCATTAATAACGAATAAAATCCTGAATCGATTTAAAAGAAAGCGAACTTTAAAAATCGGTAGGCCTACGCAATTTTCCCAATGAATTATTCGAATGGTACTCCATCGAAATCGCAGTAATGTCAGTAATAGTCTATATGTGTTCAAAGATCGAAAAATGAAATCCAAATACGACGACAATATTGGGTACCTATTTCTGTTTGTATTTTATTTCAGAATCTATTGCATATGAATTCGGCCCAGGCAAAGGACTGATTACCTACACCTTTCCGGAAGACCGACGACCGGAAATGAAAAGTGATGTTCTGGCCTTAGGATTTGTGACAGATAAAGACGATGCTGTGTTATTTCGAGTGGACAGCGGTTCATCTAACGACTACTTAGAACTAGAAATTGTAAGCGCAAATCTAATGTGAAAAACAATTATAGCCTAATTTGTTTACGCCTATCTACGCTCTTGCGCACTAATCAATTCACTATCATTCTTTCTTGTCGTAACTGTATTTTTAAATCGTCTATAGGTGGAGGGGAATATATTCATGGTATACAACATGGGTACCCAGGATCAACCGGTTGGCGAGATTGGCTCAAAAGTGAACGATAATGCCTACCATATTATCAGATTCACCAGAAACGGAGCGAATTCGACGCTACAGTTCGACGATTTTAACACCCACACCATCTTTCCATCCGGTAAAAATGGCGATTTTGCCTATTTTCGGTACCTAATTTCACGTAACTTTTACAACAGCCGAATTATGTTAATTGATTTTCATCGAATCACCCGCCAGGTCACCAGTTGTCCGTATTCAATAATCAAGCAGCCATTCAAATTGGTGGAAAATGGAATCGAGTGAAACAACGCATCGAACGACCCTTCGGCGGTATTATATCGGGGTTGGTATTTAATGGACTTCGAATTTTAGACTTGGCTTACGAAAAAGATCGAAGAACTGAGCTGAGAGGCGATGTGACGCGTGTAAACACGATAAAGAATCGTTTACAGGAACCAATGCAATACCAACAAATGCAACCGGTAAATAGTTGTGCGATTAATATTCTTACGTACCTACCTACGAAATGACTCAAGCAGGAATGTGAACTCAATTTTTGAAATTTGTCGCAGACTCCAGCAACTAGTCAGCCGCAGGTGACTGATGACTTAATATTCTCAGGAGCTGGTTCCGGATGCAATGTCGATGACGAGGATCACTGCAAAGTGGCCATCGACAGCAGTCCTGGTAAGTCATCGTCGATAAGGAAGTTGGATATTTGGCACCATTAAATGAAATAATCGGAGGTGTGGTGACGGTTTTTTCAAAATCGGATTTCCAATTTTTTTTTTACGTTCAATTCCAAAATAATTAATTTATCTCCCCAAAAAAATTTCCAAACCAAATAAAACATTTTGTTTTCCCAAAACAATATTTTCCGAAACTATATATATTTTACCACGTTTTTATTAACTTGTTTTGTTGTCTGTCTGTCTGTCTGGCTGGCTGTCTGTCTAGCTGTACTGTACAAATTTGGGATCAATTTTAAAGTACCTAACTTCTCAATGAACTAGAGACTTGAAACGTAAAACATAGGTCAGAACTGGATGACAGTGCAATATGTTAAAGTTTCAAGTCTTTAGCTCATCGGGAAATTACTTTAAAATCGATTGAAAAATTTATATAATTATAATATATGACACTAAAAACTAAAAAATATTTCATCAACAAGTACGAATATAAAGTGTTAATGCGTGAAAAGGAAAAGATAAGACTGAAAATTAGAAAATAATTATTTAAATTTAAAAAAAAATGTTAATAAGTATACTTACTACACTTTTAATATGGACTAAAAAATATAAAAAATAATTAATCTTAGCCTATAAAGATTCCTAACTCCGTACAGCTTATATGCAATCGATAGTAGTAAGGAGTGTAGAAAGTAGCTGTTGTTGAGAAAACTCACACAACAGTTCATATCATTTGCGGTGCAATAACATTGTTAGTAACTTAGGTGAACTATTCATGTATCAACATGTATCAATGATCGGTTGCATGCGTCTTATGTTTTTCATTTTAAATCTTACAATTTTCATAGCTATTAAAATTCACTATCTCAAATTTTCAGAACAATCTGTATGGGTTATAAATCTGTATGGAGTTATAAATCTGTACCGTGCTTGGATAAATTATTTTTAATACTTCTTAGGCCGTTTAAAACAAGTGATATATTAAAAAAAAAAAAATTTTATTAAATATTCCTGGTGGGAATGACCTAGATTTTTCAGGTTGGTCAAAACATTTCTATTCGAGACGTGTTAAGAATATTTTTGCACTATACATTATTTTGTCTATATCGTAAAATATAGCTACCTACAGCGAGTATTGAGAAATACCTAAATTAATAAGTATGCCTTTAGGTACTACAGTAAGAGGTTAGGTGAGGTGAATTACTCATTTAAAAAAAAAAAAAAAAGGAATTTATCTTACGCATATTTCGGCAAGACAGGTGAGTAGGATAATTTTTTTTCTCTTTGAACAAAGAAGTTATTTATGATTCATTCAGCAAGATTTTCAACAAAAAAACATTTTTTATGTTATACACAAGATGTCCCAAGAACCTTGACCCAGCCATATTTCTTCAAAAATATAGTCTGACATATATCGAAAAAAACAAAATAAGCCATATGTGTATCATAATTCCTTACAATTCCATCAATTGAGCAGGGGTGCATTTTCTAAAAATATGCAAAATACGCATAATGCACACTAAGTTTGTTATTTCAAATGAGATAAGGTAGGTTTTTTATTGCAAATTTGGATTATACACAATCATAAATTACAGACCAATATTATGTTGTACTCTATTATGAACAGTTTGTGGGCATTTCTATGGAACATGCACCATCCACCCCAGGGGTCTTTAAACTTATTTTTGACAAACCATTTATCTTCATCAAGAAATTATGCACCCTGTCAAATATTTTATTGGCTATTATTTCTCATTACTTTATAAGAATGAAATATGTAAAATTTTCACTCTGACACAATCTCCAAATTCCCTCCGACTTTATATAGGTACCAGCTAGCTACCACTCGCGTCCTACTTATGGTACATATACCACAGTTTGAGAACCTAAGATCTAGTCCTGGCAAGGTCAGCCTACGGCCAGCAAAGAGATTTGGAACAGTTATTGAAATTTGAAAGGCAGTTAATCGGATTGAAATTTTACTAATAATAATTTTAAACTGTATTGATTACTTATTGAATTATACAATCAGTACCATACAATGCTTGTTTTTGGAAGTTTTCGGCAAGTTCAGCGATGTTGGGACATAGACGGAGATAGTATTTCTGAACAGAAAAAGCAAATTTGGTCATAAAAATACAGGATTGGGGGGACTGGTTGACAAAAAAATAGAAAAAAGTTTTCGGTAAAATTTTTCTCTTTTTCGCCAATTGTTTCTAATTAACAGTGGGTGATAACCTTTTTTGCTCTTCTTGTATCTGCTTATGTGTAGGGAGTAGAACTTATCTGCGCATGCTTCTCCTATTTATCCTACAACAAAATAGATAAGTGAAGTATCGGCTGGATATTTCCATTGGTGTAAAAATGTATAAAAAATCAGCCTTCATTTTATTATTTTATTAATTTATTTCGTACAGGCCTAACGCATTCATGAAAGTTCAGAATGTGTGGCCTTGTGGGGAAAAAGGTTGAACCTGTCATACATTTTCTGATCGATACTGTCAAAATATGTTGTATACCAAATAGGTACACATCATATAATTTTTTTTTAAATCGACCGGTTGAACATAAGGTTTATTTTGTAAAAACATCCACACCCCCAATTCTCAGCAACTTTTTTTCCTATTTCAAATTATACGGTAGCTTATATTTTTTATTGCAGTTGAATTAAGTGCTCCTAAACATGTAAGTAAAGTAAATAGGTAATTCATCAGCTATTTAATTTCATAAATAAATAAATAAATAAATAGAAAGAATAGAATAGAATAGAATAGAATGGTAAGCTGTTCAGCAAAACTCTTTTGCAGTGTTCTAAATAATATTTTAGCCTGATATGTTAGATATTCATGAAATTTGTGTACAAACCGAACTTGCAACAAAAAACAATCCCTCTTATTTGAAATAAATGAGCTGGTGCGCTGTGCATTGTGTATATTATGTATGTTTTTTTTTTTTTTTTTTTTTTAAATGCACATTACTCTTAGTCGATAGAATTTAAAAAATTATGAGACAAGTACTTTTGGTATTTTCCTCCAAAATCAAAATTTTCAAAGAAATATGGGTAGGTCCATGCTTTGGGACACCCTGTATAGGCTGTGAATTTCCTCAGTCTGAACAATTGTTTATACTCCTATGTGGTTTTCCAGATGATCTCATTACTCCAGTATATGTGGCACCTTCACGTAGGCCCTCCTTCGCTCAAAAACCACACATTCCGACTGACATCAAGCCATGTGACGACGAAGACTGTCCAGAAGGTTCGGGTTTCGCCCCCGAAGTGATACAAGGTTCCAAAAGTTACAAAACCAGAGTAAATCCGTTCATCCATTCGTCCTCTACCTCCATTACCGTTACGGAGGTCGACTCTTCAATGCCGAACTCAACCTTCAGCGTTGCTACTCAAGCTCCATTTACACCACGGTCAAATATTACGAGCGTGCCTATAGGTTAGAGGACTATTACTTAAGCTGCATTATAGAATATTTCGAAAATATTTGAATATATGTACCGAAAAACCAATGATGGTCGAAGAAGATCGGCAATAAAACATATAATTGGAGAGAAAAGCAAAACAAAAGAAAACCAGTGACGTCCCGAAGGAATTTTTCAGTGAGGGTGAAATGTTCGAATTTGCCGACTAAAAAAAAAACAAAACCTATAGCCTACCTATTGAAATCACCTTCTTTTATGAGCCTGTTTGTCAAAAATACTCGAATTAGCTGACTCATTTCAAAATTTTCGGATTTACCGACTGATTTTCTTGGCTGGGGGGTAACTCACTTTACAACCCTCCTCGATCGGGACGTCCTTGAATAAGACAGATATTATACTTGAAAGAGTGGTTCAAGTGTACCTACCTACTTCTCCTGACATCATAATTCTAAAATTGTCCTCTCTCTGATATTTAATTGTTGCAACAAAAAGTTAATAATACTGTTTTTTTTTGTTTTTTTTTTTTAATTTTTCTTTTTTTAATAAAGAACAATTTATAAAACTGGGTTTTGTCCATAATTTGCAAAATGCGGTCAATTTTTCACGCATTTAGAGACAAAAAGATTTTAAAATTTGATGAAAAATTTGAATTATTCACCTTCAAATTCCTTTAACTAAACAATTATTAACATTATAATATTCCGAGTAATTTGAAAGTGTAGCGTGAATTTCGTTAACTTTCTCAAAATCTACAAAACATATTTTTTAGAAGCGCTGATTTTTAAGTTTTTGCTTCTTTCGTTTACTTTAGAGATTGTTTTGAAACCTAATTTTGACAACGTTATTCACAGAAAATAAAAACAACCAAAATACAATTGTGGAATACCTTGTCGTGAGGAAGATATTCTCACTAGAAGGTAATTCAACAGAATTATATGTGTTCAGCCACTTCATATTAAACATATGGGTAAGCCAAAACCTGGGCAAACTGGTGATTTTAGAGCTAGTCCGGATGGTTTATATACTGGCTTATTTACACGCACACATACACACATACGTAACAAATACGTACATTTGTGAGAGCAGCCTGGTTGCGTCATCTCTTGTAATGATAAGAGATGATGGACCAGTTTGTGTATGGATTGTGACATCTTTGCATTGTCAAGATTAATCACAATTTGGTACTCGTATATTACCTGCAAGTACATGCAATTATATCCAATCAAAAGTAATCTAGTGCATTTGGTTTAACGTCATAAGAACAAAAATAAGCCTGCCTTTTGGCGGCAACTGTCACTTGGGGTCCAAGCCCCATAACTTCATACTAGAGAGTCCCCTCCTTACACTTGTCATTTTATGTGTTTTGTAAGCTACAGCTTCTTCACAATCAGCTTCAAAAAATTGAGATTTTAAAATCTAAAAGTTGGGAAGTCCCGAACCTCTAGATTCTACAATATTGTTGTAAACAAGCAGCTTGTGCTTGTAGCTGCTTTTTTACAATTTACATTCAACTTTTTTACACGAAACGTCTAAAAAATTTAACTGTGTAGCTTGTAAAAAAGCAAAGTGAAAACACCGCTTAATACTTATTAGAGGCATTCCACAAGAAAAGGGACTGTATTGATCTAAAAAAAAAAAAAAAGAGAGAAAAATTGTGAATTCAAGTACAAAATGTTGATTATAATGTATAGGTACGGATTTGTAATGTCACTACACTCTTGAATCTTCATTGAAACTTGGGTTAATGAAGTTAATTACAAATTAATTAATTATCCAGTGAGTGTGATCGCCTCGTTGTCAAAAAATTTGCTTCCCCAAGTATCAACAAAAAATACACAAATTACACCTCCATGAATTTTTGACGTACCTTCTATAGGTTGAATATCAGTTCATGATATTGATCATATTCTTTGCACTGTATTGGTCAGAAGATTCTTCTACGTATTCAAATTAGGCCACGTGAAAGACTTATGAAAATTTAAATCCTTTCATTTCTACAACTGTTCCCAATCAAGGGTATATATAAGGGGGGTATTGGGGGTCCACCTCCCCAGCCCAAGAAAATAAAGTTTGACCTCTAAAAATTGTGTATTTTCAATAGTTTTGGTGAATTTTCGGTGTGGGGGTGGTCAGAAGATACCACTGAGAATATGTGGACCCCCTTTAGACGGAGCTGTATACGCCCTTGTTTCCAATCTTCGGTATATGGTGCTTCTCATGCTTATCGCTTAAGCAGATTTCGTACCTTCGGACTTGTAAATTTTAGGGACGGGGTGGCAGGTTGGAGAAGGGCCCAGGAGTTAGACAGGGAACGAGGGAGGAGTTTTATGGGTCCCCTGGTGAGACTCAGAGACGGGGGAACCCAGGGGTTGATAACGTCATAATTTTGGAATTGGAAATCTTACGGTTCGGGTGAGATGTCTGATGAGTGCCCTGGCGATAGGCAGGAGGGTTATGGGTTTGATGGTCACGCTGGTGATAAGCAGTGGTTGGGCGAGTAGCTTATTGGGCCACTTGGTGAGGAGGAGCGACAGTGGGCGACCAGAGGGAGTGATGACGTCATAATTATGGATTTAGAAATTTTATGGCTAAGTTGAGGTATTTTAGCCGTACTCGTACGCATGAGCCAGTGTTTTTCTTTCTTCATTCACTTTCCACCTAGCACAGCCTTTTAATTAGCCTCCCTCTATTCTCTGCCACCAGAGCCAAGTGCCCCGAATAACTCCTCTTCTACTTTATTTTTAACAGTTGCGTGTAAGAGTATAGTCTAGGTAACCTATTCGGCTGCTTCAAATTAAAGCACTAAATTTGACTTATTATTATTATTATTATTATTATTATTATTATTAATTATTATTTCAGTTACTGTCATCAGCGTGGGTGTAATACCACTTCGCAATGAAACGTCAACCATCGATAAAACTCCGTTTATCGGCGTCATCACCACCATGTTGGATAAGATCGAGAAGAAATTACACGATCTGAACACAACTTCGAGTACAACGTCGACTTCCACGACCACCACAACAGTGGAGCCGACCACCGCCCCTTCACTCACGTCAACTGCAGCCCCTGCGATCACAACCGCAACCAGACGCTATTTGACCCCCACGCGTCCGTCCTTGGAAACGACGTCCGTACGAAATAAGGCGCGAGAGGCTAGCGCCGCCATCACCATAATTATCATTAGTGCCATTTTAATTGTGATAATCGTAATTACGATACTAGTATTACTATTTAACCGTAAAAACGAAACTAATTATAAGATAGAAAGTCATAAAAATTATAACAATAATCAAAATCAACTCGAACGAAAACCGTTATCTGTGCTGCTTCCAAAAGAATCACATAACTCCAATAATATGCAATCGAATTTACTGATACCATCCTCAAATATCAATAACAATCTCAGAATGGTGAGCAAAGCTAAAAAAAGGCATGACGTGAAAGAATGGTACGTTTAATTTTTTGCCCGTCTAAGTCAGCATTTTTTTTTTGTTAATTTTTTTTTTATCCAACTTAATTTATCCATTCTATTATATTGTTCTTATAGTGTTCATTCGAATTGTTGAATTTGTATTCATGAACTCTGGCCTTTATTATAATAAGTACCTATAAGATGGTTAATTTCTGTTATGTAATATAATGCGCAAAGCTCTTTTTTTGACATAATATCCTACAACTTTTTTTACAGTTTATTTATTTTTTTGTGTATAATATTTTGCGGAACGAATAGGTATTTTACTCATCACATTATAACAATCAGACAAATATGACCCAATTTAAGTCATTTCGTTGTATACTTACATAAATTTTGAAGACTTCGAAGTTATGGGTTAAAATAGATTCAGGCGTATTTAAAATGATTCACTTTTGTAATTTTACCCACGTGAATTGTTCAGTTAAAGTTTACCTTCAACAAAAAATAAAAAACTCAGTCGTAGTAATGTTAACCGTTTTTAAAAGAAAAACATTGAATATCCTGGGAATCGACTACCGAATTTGCGTGATTAGTAAGTGCCGATAAAACGAGTAACAATATATACCTACCTGAGATTCTCTATACTTTAAGTTGCATAAACGTTATCAGTAAAAATAATTTTAAAACTCATGGAAACCACTGTCAAACTTTAGTGTTCGGTTGTACTCGATGCCAGATCGGTAAAAAAAGTTACGTGAATATGTGGCCTATATTCCATACTGAAGGAGATTTAAAATATTTAGTTTCAATAATTTTTTCAAAAAAATCATTATAAAGGCCATGCCTATGCTACGACAACGTTTCTTTGCTTATTTTATCAAGTAGGTACATATTACCTGACAAGAGAGTTTGGCAGTTGAATCCCGCGGCCAGGACACTCCATATGCGAAAATTCTCAACTACTATTGTGAAACCAATATCCAATGACGAATGAGGAATTAAAACATGGAATGTAATGTACCTTCAATCAGATGACCGAACTCACTCTAGAAAATACAAAGTCAACCAAGAAAATGGGCCTCCTTCACAATTGTAAAACAATTTTTATGAATTTTTTTCCCCGTTAATTTTACGTCTTGTTGAAAAATTTTCCTTATTTTTCAAAAAATTAAAGAATTTACCAATTCCTTGTTGTGAGTTATTCTAATTGAAATCCAAAGTCAGCAGACACATTTATGAAATGCAAATTAAAAAGTTACGTCGAATTTCAAATTTTATTTTATTGGTTAGATTTTTTTTTTTAAATTTCACTTCTTACTACGTTCATTGATCAAACCATTATCCAACTGTCTTTTTACGTTCAAAATTTAAACATCAGCATGCGGTCATTAATTGGGCCTAAGCCTCATCAACACCATTGGATATTGTTTTCAAATCTTGATTTCAGGGTTTCAGATAATAATTGCCGCTTCTGATAGAATTACCAGACTTGGTCACTTAATTACAGTTAGTGTTGATAAAGCAATTATCCAAAATAAATAGGTAACTGATTTTTTTTTCACGTGGACTTTCTTCTAATTATTTAGTATAAGAGTGTGTATCGACGGTTGCATTTTCCTCATAATAATGTAAAGAACATAATTGATATAGAATTTTTCACATTCTGAGACACATTACTCGAAAGTCTGATATCGTCTGCATTAACAAGTTAAACGTCGGTATTTTTTGAAACGAGTTTGAATGGTTAGACTGGTTGAGTTTTCCTATGACGTTTATTTCCACATATCATTGTTTTTATTAATTTTGCTATTTTTGTATTAATACCTGTATAAACACGTTTGGAGGGGTGGGTGTGGGAAGATACTCCTAATTTAATAAGTAAGTTGGTCACAAAGTTTTATATAGCTGCGCCTAATATTGTGTAAATGCGTAAAATTTATTCAACCACCTCCTCCTTAAAAAAACTGTTTTACTGCCTCTTTGAAAATACTTTTTTTTGCTTAAGTTATTTCACATATCTGGTAATTTTTTTTTACACATTTTTCCGTCCAAAAAACGAAAATATTTTGGGACGTTATTAATTTCAATTTCTATAAATTGAAAATTAATCTCGTTCAATTTTGATCGGTACAGTAATGATTCCAAGAATTTATAAAATTTTTTTGAATGTTCCTAATGATTTGCAACAAAGCAACACTTAAAATATTATGCGTCCTATCAAGTTGAATTCTTGCTTGACATTCGTTGTATTATAGCCTTTTTTTTTTTTTGTACATTTGTATATTCAACTGACAATACGTTCCAGCATTCGATCGAAAAAAAGTCATTCTTTGTTTGAGCAATTTGTATGATACTGTATAAAAATTATATATTTTTAGTTTTGTTACCTTCTTATAAGAGATGAATTTATTTCATCAAAATTATTAGCGAAGAACTACCTACGCAATAACATTAAGAATTTTACAAGCAATATAATTTACTTACCTTTTTTTTAATGCATAATATTTAAAGTAGAAATTTTACACGCCCTCACAAAGCTCGAGAAAAAAAAATACTAAAAAGTATTTTGCATGACATATGAATCAGAAACCTGCCTTAATCGAAAGCACACTTTGTGGTATTTATTTTTTCCCTTTATTGTTTTTTTTTTTTTTTTTTAGATGTAGATTTAGTAAGTTATTTAAAAATTTTACATTTTCTTCTCGTTAAACATCCAGAGACGATAAATTATTTTTATTATTGCATTTTAGTATGACTGAAAATAACAAGATAATTGGGCATAAAGTTGGTGTTCATAACTTTGAAGTTCCACATAATTTTAGTGGAATCTCTACTGTTCGAAATGAAGTCGTTATGGCTCGGTTTTTTTTCGATTTTTGATTTATAATAATTTTGTCAGTCACTATGGTCCAAATAAAAGTTAAAAATTCGAGAAAAAAAAAACAACAAAAAATATGCGGTAATACGGAGACACAGCACCTATATTTACGCATTTGTATTTTTAGCAATTATCTACAGTTCTACAGAATTTAACACCGGAATGCGATAATTTATTTTCAATTCAACAGCAAAAAAAAAAAAAAATACAATAAAATTTATGCTACGTACCCACAGGTACAATGCATTGAAATATAAACAAACAAAAATTACAAATTTTTGGTCAACTGGAGATACTAATTAGACAAATGTATCATTAAAAAGTGTTTTGTTACCCATAACGAGCTTAAACAATATTTTCTTTTTCTCTGTTCAACATCACTAAGAGTTATTCACTCGAACGAGTTATAGGTACCTACTAATAAGAAAAGCAATATTTTCAAACTTTTTATTAAAATTAATAATACAAAAATATCACTTGAGCGTAAAGTTACTAATATTTTTAAAATTATTTTTTTACTGTTTAATACATCTG
The DNA here is from genome assembly GCA_011428145.1 of Ericerus pela. Lineage (NCBI taxonomy): Eukaryota > Metazoa > Arthropoda > Insecta > Hemiptera > Coccidae > Ericerus > Ericerus pela. The sequence goes on along the minus strand of WOFM01000519.1, from coordinate 877,260 downwards.
TTTTCACCATTATCACAAAAAACAAATCGAAATTGATCCGATCCTTCAATACTAACCAGCGTCAAATTTTAGCCGCGTTTATTGAAATTTTTGCAATAATTTTGACTAGCAGATGGGTTTCTTAGTCTATACTTTTTAGTCGTTGTGAATTAATTTGTTATTAAGTATTAATGTTGTTCGTCGAAAATTTAAATTAGTTTTTTGTAATTGTTGTGTACATTGTTCTCTCTGAAGGTTTTTGTTTCATTTTCCTTCTTTTTCCCCTCTTTTTTTTGTTTTTGTTTCAGTTCGTTCGTTTACTTTTTTTTAATTTATTTATTTATTTATTCATTTATTTATTATTTTTTTTAGAAACAATATGTTTTACATTAAATGTTAACATTTTACATGTCAGTTTTTTTGTTCATCATTTATAATCAACGTTGAATAATTTGATTACCAATTTAAAACAGGACATATCAACAGAATTCCCAAGCTTTTTTCTAATCCGAAAACTATAAAATTGTGAATATTTTAATGCGAACAAGCCGAGAAATGGATACTTTTGTGATACATGCTACAAATCTAAAAGATTGTTTTCAATCATTTTGACTATTCTTTATTCGCGAAATCTCTCGCATTAGAAATGAAAGTTGCTGATCCATTTTTTTAAACACACTTCGCTTAAAACCAAGTAAAGAGGAGTGTTTGTGGGCTCAAATCACCCTCTAAACTAAAAAATCATCCTCAAGAGTATTTTGAGTTTCTACTTTTTAATAAAATTTAATCGAATTTGTCGGAAAAAGAGAGAAAGGGTTTATTATACAAGCACAAATGTAGAAAACAAAATTGAGAAGTGGTTAGGGTTATCAAAGTACCGTAAAGAAGAACATTACTTTCTTACATACTTTCTAGTTTTTTTTTGTTTGTTTTCTTAGCTCTGAATTTCATCAAAATTATTCGATTTTATCAACAAAAACAAGAATTTCTCATTAATTTTTATTTTTTGCCAATTTTTTGTAAGTTTGAATTACTAAATTCTCTCCTCTGTCCAAACCATAGTTAAATATGAAGAGAAAAACAAACAGAATGAAAAGGAGAAACAAGATTTAACAGGTAGGCTTGGGCCTACCGGAAAATTTGGATCTTATTTATTTTTTTATTTTTTTAATGTCCTAAAGATTACATAAGAAAATAAAATATTACGAACTATTGGGGTTTTGAATTTTATTTTCCTTGTTTTTCTTTCGAATTTTTTTACTGACTCACTTTTGTTCCTCTGTTTTTCACTTTTTATTTAAAAAATTTTTTTTTTTTGGTTTTTTATTCACTTAACTTAGAAAAAAGAAGCTGAAAGAAGGAATCAAATATTATCATTGGAATGATAATTAGGTCACGCGTTTGGACGAACAAAAAATACATTACAATTAGTTGGTAGACCTATCTTCAAAATGTAAGAAAGTGGAGCTGGTCAAATGATTTCGTTTTGATTTCTATCATACTAATAATTAATATTTATCGGATGAATACCTCAAACAGTGTTAACTGAATTTCAGTTCTCGCTTACAGACAGGACAACGGTCACAGTTCAACAAACACATTCGCAGACAATCGGTGTGGAATATATGATGGCAAGGCGTGACTCGGGCGATCCGCATATCATTCAGACATACTGCGCACACATCTTCGTAATCGTCGAGTTCGGTTTTTGTCGCGAAACGAAAAATGGAAACCATAGCTTTATCTTCGTCCAAGGTTTTTAGACTTCCATTCACTAGTTTCTTATAATGTAAGTACACGTTTAGGTAAAACGTAATGAATGCGGCCCGATAAGCACCGTGCCATAAGGCGATGAAAGCGAAAATAAAGGATAAAATTTGAGCAGCACAACTAAGTATAACGGGAGCCCATAAAATTTCCAAATTATCCAGACACGAAACACGTAAGTACGCTAACAGCGAAGGAAAGACGTCGGCAAATATTTTTTCAGTCGCTAAATAGTAAGTAGCTGTGAATAAGGTGAACAATCTGGTCGGTTGAAAATAATGAAGTCGTTGTTCCAAACATAAGACGAACAGCACGAACACAATTGTGACCACAAAGGTTACAGCCTTCGTCACCTCGAGTACGATTTTTGTGGTTGACATGGCTAAATGTTTGATGTTGGAATGGTTGGCTACGTTAACGTACGGGGACCAGTTGGTTGCTTCAGCCATTTGCCTCGTATAAGCAATACAGTAACTGAGAACGTTGTAAAACATCAGCGAATACAATGCGGTTACATGTTGTTCAGGCAACAAAATTATTTCACAAATTGTGAAGAATACAATCTGCAAGAAAAAACAAAATAGATTCGATTTCAGTACGTCAATCAATAAGCTAAACCCTAAACATTAAATAAAACCAAACAAAAAAAAAAAAATTCAAATAAGAGCTGAAAAATTGTTAACAAGTTCCTGCAGGCAGTACATTGCGATACGCGATTTGTAATATACAGGCTTCGATGCTGTATTTATGTATATGTATATTAGGTTGTTTATTTGCAGCATGATACGAAAGTAGAGGTACGTGCGCTCGTTTCGTCACACTTTTACCTTAAAATATACAGAATTTTACAAATGAGCCACAGTGATTTGTTTAGCCATTAGTGATGGTATCATGTTGTCCAGTGAAATTTATTTTTTAAATTCCTTTTAAAAAAAACTCACTGAAAGGCACAAAAAAAGGTATTTCCAACCAGTTTAAGACTCCCTACCTCCTCGCAAAATAAAAATTGATGATAAAATGTAACATTTCTACGGGGAGTGGGGAGTATTTACTAAACACTACATTTATATAACAAAAATTATCAATCCATTGCTAGAAGACTTGTATCTCAAAATTCATACTTGATTTCTTAAACCTCCTCTTCCCCGAATAGCAAAATATTATTGGAAATGAGTTATATAATTAGGACGTCTTCCTCCTTTTATAAACATTCTCGTAGGCAACCACTAACATTTATTCTGAAAGCTTAACTTTTCAGAGAGATGAAGAGATGGAATTTTCAAATTTCAATGATGTGAAGAACAAAAAAAAAGGCTAACCGTTCAACATTTCCAAGCACGAGCCATAGGGGAGTGCAGTAATCACACCAGTTGATAAATTCCTCACTCTGATCGAATTGCGTACAATATTTTTTGCAACAAGTGTAAGAAATGCTGTTTTTGAGCTGGGGAAATAAAACCTGTTGATTTCTGGGCTAAATCTCTATTATGGTAGAGAAACTTTTGAAAAAACAAAAATAGAATTAATCAAAATAAAATAAAATAAGACATTTAAAGATGTGGGGGTAACTTAGGAACCAATTAAGCGTGAGGAAAAAAATTAAGGTGGGAGAAAAAGAATTTAAGAGTGAGAAACATAAAAGTTCTGAAATTGGACATTTTCATCATGCCATACATCTCAAAAACACAGCATTTTGTATACATGTTGCAAAAAATACAATTACTTGCAAAATTTTAGACTTCTCACTATTCCTTAAGGCATAAGATAAATTTCCTTTCTAAAAAACAAATTATCCACTTCACCTAACCTCCCACCATACTAAAACCCTGAAGCAGTCAATTTCATGAATTATTTACGTACTTGACTAAATTATTCTAAATTATTTCAGTCAAATAAGATCATTTGCAAATTAATTGCATTTGCCGGTATTTATGTATTTGCCTAAGCAGGAATTGTAAATTTATGTATCGTTGATATTAAATGATTAATTCGATAAATGACTGGAAACCAAAAAAATGTACATTTCTGACCAAAATTAATCATACAAATATAAGAAATGGGGACATCAAGGCTTTTTGTCAGCACTTTCCCTTACGAATGAAAATTTGCAAATTTTTCCAATTTTGTATTTTGAATGCAATATATTTAAGTAGTACTACATGTGTATGTATCAACAAACCCTGAAGCACCGTGGAATGGCGCTTTGGCTTATGCCAGCCCTGGATTTTTTCTGACATACCTATAGGTAATACTATAGAATTCGTTGTTTCGAAGGAAGCAACAAACATTTTTTTTATGTCTGTGTTGATAGTGGCGCATGTGCATCGAATATGAGGGAATAATTGGCGAAATAATATCGGGGAAATAATTTTGTGAAATGATTTTAACGAATGAATTAGCAGCTTGTACGTTTATCATAGTGATACCCATGCATGTGCAGCTTAAATTTTTGGTTCACAGTTTTGAGAAAACTACGAGAAAGATAAGGCTGAAATTCTCATAAGAGGTAGCTCTTATATAGAATATAGGACCAGGTCTAATAAGAGTTTGTTGCCAATTGATTCAGTAGTTTTTGCGAAAATTAGAAAGCAAAATGTTCTTGAAAAGTTAGTTTTTCCAGAATTTTGAGAAAACTGTAAAAGAGATTGGGCTGAAATTTTCAAAATACATCATTTTTCTTATGTATGTGCAAGTCTCATAGAACTTTGATGCCTCTTTGTTCAATCATTTCTAAGAAAACTGGAAAAGAAAATCTACGAGATAAAATTTTTCATTCAAATTTTTGAGAAAATTACAAAAGGGATAGAGCTTAAATTTTCTCAATAAATAGTCTTTATATAGAATCGATAGGAGTTCGGTGCCTATTAGTTCAGTAGTTTCAGGGTAAAATGTAAAACAAAAATAAGTAATTACTGGAGTAAATCAAGTCGCCTGTGTTGCCTGAAGTATCTTTTTGTATTTACGGGCGAATGTGGTGGGGTTATAGGCATTTTTTCTGCTCTGAATTAATTTAGGTTTTCGATTTTTTTAAATTGTAGATGAAAAATGTACATCTGGGTTTTCTGACGAAGCATTGCTGCGCTAGTTTTTTTCTTATCATGCTTGACAAAGGCGTAGTTGTGAAGGAGGTGTATGGGGGTTTAACCCCTTTCTCCCGCCGAACGCAAAAATATGTATTCAATTCAAAGATTACCCGTCAAATTAATAAATAACGTTAATATTCGTGTTTTTTTTTATTTTGCCAGTTAAAAACTCTCTCCAGAATATTAAGTAATCTACCATACTATAATACTCAACACAAATGAGTCAAATATTCTGACAAGAGAATATTGGCATCAGCGTGTCGGGGGAAGCAACACTTCAACATACCCATACCCACAGTTTACACCATAAAATGATTGACTTAGGTATATTATAGGCAACCTTCATTTTTACTTCCTTAATAAGTACCTGAGATAACGTGGTGCCGATATGATTCAGTTTGAGAAACTTGTATTCAATTTTTTCCATTTGTCTATACATCAACTGACAAATTTCTTTCCATAATCCTGAATATTGAATAATTCTTCCTGATAAATAAGAATATAAAAAACAATAACAAAAAAACATAGCTTAAAGCACACTTTTTTCCAGTTTCACCATATAGGTAGTCACTATAGGATTACTCACTTTTGAATCTCTTAAGTCCATGGCATAAAAAGTTTTTATATTTCTTGAAATAGAACAGGGTTGTTACAATGGTGAAGAATAAACCATAAGCAAATAAGATCCATTTCCCATATCGATTCGAAAGATTCATAATTAGTACCAAAGAAATAAAAGACACTGCGAAAAGAATATATCATTTCATAAAAATATTCGACCACGAGCAGGTGCGTCATAAAAACGAAAGCCCACTTTCTTAGAAATGATGACTTACCAACATGAAAATTTATATTCTCCGGATGAAAATTATTCACTTTTTTATTTATTCTGAAGTCATTGCTAAATCTACGATACTTCGTCTTCGAGCGAAACGTCAACATTTTATTCGTCAAATGATAAATCTGTGAAGTGTAAGCTAATTAATTCATCACTAATAAAAATCCACAACATAATATTTGGCCCTTCGAAAAAATACAAACAACAAAAAATATAGCCTAGTTCCTGTGGTAAATATTTACAAGTTGATTCTTAAAAAATTCTTCTATCGTATTATGAACATTTTTTTTCTTTAGAAATTTGAATGTGATTGTAAAAAAAATTAAGTGGTGGAGGAGTTGGTGAAATATCGTATCACGTTATAAAAAATCATAAAAATTATATGCTTTATTACTTTCAGATTAAGGTAAATAAAAATACTTTTTTTTGCTATGACGTAAATTATTTGCAATTTTTGGTAATAAGGTGGCGGCGTTTCTGTGGACGACTGGCTGACTCTTGGATGTCAGCCAGACCGAGAAAATAAGCCACGTGCTCTAAATTGAATTCTTTTGTCTGACGTTTCTTTCATGATGAAGATCAATGAAACCGTCAACTTTAAGACGTAATAATAATATTACAGAATTACACTACATTTCCAGATGATTTCATCTTTACCCTTAAAAACTGTTAATGGAATCGAGGCGAAATCTTGAAATTTACTGCAAAGGAAAGCATATTTTAATACACCATACCATAATGATCTATCTTTAGATTTGAAAATTTCGAAAAAATCATTAAAATTTCATAAACGTTGTAACGAACAGAATTTTCGGACAATTCATGCCATCAGCTTCTTTCCTAGCATTTTAACCCGAATTATTTTTTAACAATAATGACAACGAAAATCCAATATTCTAGCAGTGAACAAAAACCAGTACTTTTTTGAATTCATATTGGCTTCGTTTATTCTACCAGTATTAGTTATTTTCAGTTATTACAAAAATTAAAAAAGTTTCCTCGACGTTAAAAAAATAAAAATCTCAAAAAAGGAGGAGAAAAAATGAGTTTTGCTAGCTCTCCTTGGAACATAATATCCTACAGAAAACACAAAAGCGGCACAAAATACGAAGGATTATAAAAAAGAATTATGATTTTATGTTTATTTTTCATACATTTAAACAACGTAAATTATAAATATAGTCTCTGGAGGAATAAAAAAAAAAAATTAATTCACAATTCAGATAAAACATTCTCATCGACAATTTACAACGAAAAAATGAAAATAACTTTTACTTACGAGAAGAAAAACTGACAAAACCTAAGTTAAATAAAATAAGTAATGGAAATCAAAATTCAAACATATCACCGACTAAATGCACAAAAATATTCAAACCACATCTCGTTTCTGCGAACACTAAACAAATAGATGATCATTCAGCATATGCGTAGAAAGATATAAATGAAAATTTTACGATTCACGTGGATTGACGGGCCCCCTGCAAAATACGCGTAAAGCTGGCACATGTTTCTTCTCTGTTTTTAAGTAAATACGTTGTTCCTATTACGTTATTCTTCAAATGTTGAAGGGACAGTAAGAAACACTATCTTTATAAACAATACAAAATTTAAAAAAGTTCTCTAATTCGAAGCTGATATAACTGGAATTATAAGAGAAAATTTTACATTCAGTGTTACTCGCAAGTACAATCACGAAAGTTGGAATTCATTTAAGAATGTTTTTGTTTGCTCTACTGAAAACAACGAATTTTTTAGTTAAATACTTAGGTATTAAGGTAAATTTTCTGACGATAAAAAGATCGCACAATTAGAGAATTAAAAAAGATTTCAATCGACGAAAACATGAAGATTGAAAAATTACATTTTTTTCTATGTTATTAAATCACAGTGTTATTAAAACTTTCTTTTCCACGGACGATAATAAATTATTTGATTGAGCTGACAAAAAAAAAAAAAAAAAAAAAGAGATATTCAGCGTAATCTATACAGCATTTTTCTTTGCATTCTGTGTTGTAATTCGCCTCGACGAATCATGGTGAAAATGACTTTGTAAATAGCTCGTTCCGTGTATTTCTAAAAAAAGAAAATGTTTCAGTGAAAATGAGGTAAGTTTCGCGTACGTTACAGCAACATAAACACATACCTGTTTCAGAAAATCTTGAACGATAGTACTTTCAGAAATTTGAGAACCAATTGGAAAACGACGCTTCAACTGTTTCTCTATTCGAGTCAGTAATTCAAGATCGTCTTGAGTACTGAAACCATCAACTCCTGCGCACAACATTAAAATTCACTACGCTTCTTAAAAATAAATCTGTGTACACCTAAAACTTTTAATCGTATCGTACCAATTAGAGACTCCGAAATAGCCGCATCAAGTGTCGAGACTTGGAACAAACGTAGAGCTTCGGCGACGTGTGATTCGTTAACGAATGACTGTAGCTGCATTTTGGCTAAAGACTCGGAGATACGAATAACAGCCTCAAGTTGCCTACAATTAAAATAATTCTTTACCGATGAAAGTTAGGTTTGACGTAGATATTATAAATCGCCATTTTTACCTGACTGTTATAGGTATCGGTAGTTTCTTTTCACCATTTTGCTCGTCAATTTTCGCACGCATTTGCACGTAACGATTCCTCAATGTTTCTCCCGCTTTCTCAGAAAGACGAGGTCCGCAATTTCTACAAAAAAATAAATCCGTACTGGTTTCAAAGAAATACTATAAATAAGAAAGGTAACTTAAAGAGTGAGAATTACCTTTTACAAAAGTTTATGAACTTTTTAATCATTAACAAAGACATTTCTCCATCATTGGATTCTTCTACTTCTTGTCCAGCGTTTAAATGAACTTTAATAATATGTTTTGACATCATCTGCCAAAAATCAAAAATTAAGTCATGAGATGTGTACATCCACTATTTTTGATGAGAAAAAACAGATATACTGTACTAACAATATCTCGATTAATATCGTGCTCATCTTTGATAATAAAAATCATGTCGAATCTAGAGAGAATTGTGGGCATGAAATTAATATTCTCCTCTCCCTTAAGATCATCCCATCTTCCGAAAACACTGTTCGCTGCAGCCAAAACTGAACACCGAGAATTCAAAGTCGTTGTTATGCCAGCCTGAAATTTAAAACAAAATAATAATAGAAAATACATTCACACAGAAAACACAATACGACCACACAAATACATACTTTAGCAATTGATATAGTTTGTTGCTCCATAGCTTCATGAATGGCCACACGATCATCCTCTCGCATTTTATCAAATTCGTCGATGCATACGACACCACCATCGGCTAAAACCATAGCACCACCTTCTACTACGAAGTTACGCTGCGCATGAAGAATAGTTAACAAAATCAATCGATAAAAATGTCCCAGCAATAACATATCATACCGAAGTCGGATCTCTCAAAACAGACGCCGTGAGACCAGCGGCTGAAGATCCTTTGCCAGATGTATAAATCCCGATAGGCGAAACTCTTTGAACGAATTTCAATACTTGAGATTTAGCAGTACCGGGGTCTCCAAGTAACAATAAGTTGATGTCACCTCTTCGAGTTAATCCGTCGGGTAAACGTTTTCGCGAACCTAGACCAAATTAAAATATACAATTCCCTCGGCAAAAAGCTTTCGAATAGTTAAAAAAGTTATGTGGTCTGCGTGACGAAGAAGTTTGATGCTCGGTCATGAACTTACAGTCGAAAAGTAACAGGTCCAAAGCTCGTTAGCGTCACATTTTCGGCCCGAAAAGGCGGTGTGTTCTGTTGGTTCCAATTGGTGCACCATCAGTTGATTAAAAAATTCATGTCAAAGACCATTAACCACCGGATCCTAACCACTCCTTCTCCTACATCGATATAAGTAATCTCTAAACGATGAAAAAAAAAAACTTACCACCAAATAATAAACAAGCAATAGCTTTTTTCACGTCTTCAAACCCGAAAATGGAAGGAGCGATTGATCGAGCAATACGTTCATAGATATTTGGAGTGGCACCCAATCTTCTAAAAAATTCTTCTTCTTCCTGAGTCGTAGGAAACACGGAACTGAATCCAGATCCCTGATTATCAACAGTAACTCCAACTACTCGGATATAAGGAACACGTACACCAACGACTGATTTTCCATTATTATCAGCTTTCTGTGAAAAAAACATTTTTTAAAGTTTATAAACTAACGATGAGAACGCAAAATAATAAATGCAAACCTACCGATGAAAACGCAGCATATTTTTTTATGGAAAAAATACCTTCAATCACTACTTTATTTCCAGGAACAACAGCATCGCATAAATACCTGAAAAATTGTTCATGCAGAACATGAAACTAATAAACAAAGTTTACTGAAGTTAATCGAAAAATACAAACCTATCAACAAATAATTGGACATGGCGAGGCATTTCACCCTGAGGAATGGATTCGTGCAATTCTTGAAGCTTCAGTGTTTGAAAATCAACACAAGTACATTTATCAGGAATAATGAAGTAAGGATCCAGAGGGCAAGCTGGTCGTCCGGCTTGCTCACTGAAATAATTAATTATGTCAATAATCACAAACACGACATGTTTTGCAAATAACACTTGACTTACGTGGTACATTTTCTTGGAAGAACATAACCCTCTAATCCCGGCTTGACGTGTAAATTAGGAATAACATTTCTGCAAGATCTGCACTGAATGGCCATTTTAGTTGCTTTAGCTCGAATACCGGTAGCAGACACAATGATACCAGAAACTTTCACCAGACGAGAAACGAACTCCGACTAAAAAAAATATAATTTCAGTAGAATTTAATACTTGATGCGTGTATGCATGAAAAACAAAAAGAAACTTACTTTCAAACTTCGCAACGAAAGAGGCACAGCATTTGAAATCAGCAAAATTTGAACGTCTTCGACATGTTCTTCACCTTCAGGTCGCGGATGCGTTAGTTCACCAGCAACTTCTCTCGCGACCTCTTCAAACTACGAAGAAACGCAATATAGCAGCGACGCAAGAATAAATTATGAATATAAAATGAAGTGGAAACATTACGATAGGTAAATGCTCAGTAGGTCGTTTAGAAACTTCGTCGGCTAAAATATCATCGAAGCATCGAAGATCATCAAGGTGTACTTCCAAGAAATACTTTCCCAGATTGTAATTCCGCTTGAGATTGTCCCTGTCACACGCAAACATTATTATGAGATATTCAATTACCGAACATGGTCTGTACAAAACAATGGAATGGAAACAAACCTGTATTTATAATTAAAATTTTCTTCATGATATGTACGTAAAAACTCTGTAAACTTCTTTTTTTTGTAACGTAAATTGGTTTGTACTGTAGCAGTATTGTCCAGGTTGTTGATATCATCGGAGAAGAAAATTCCTTGATCATCGAACGTATCCATGTTATCTTTAAATCGAAAATTAAATGGTAATATAGATCGAAATAAAAGAAAAAGAACTTGATGTTGTACATACAATATGAAATTAACACCGTATGCGGTATGCCCAAACTCACAGTAAGTTGTCTGGAAATCTTCTATGTACCTAAATAGCGATCGACAAGTGAAGTATGAACTTCACAAGGTTTAAAGAACAACGAAAGAGAAACGAAAATAAAGAAGAAAAGTAACTTACCTTCAGAATTCCTTTTTAATTTTTCTCTTATATTGCCCCTTGTGCCTCAAACTCAACTCGACGAAACGCGGGAACTCCGGATCTCTTGTCATACTCGAACAATCTTCGAGAATATATATATGATGGAGACGACACAGAACAGTGTTAACATGGGGTTGAGTCTATAGATGCCGCGTGCTGGTGTACGAAGTACCCCAGACTGAACACCCCAACCAATCAGAATTGAAAATCGGTGTAAAAGTGAGGTACTTTGTACGACAGTGTTTATAAACAAATGCACGTTACGAGATTTACCTCCAATCAAATATCTAGTTGGAAGTACATGTGATCGTAGACACGCTTTCTATAGGTAGGACATCGAAACTGCCTATGTGTCGTCTTCATCATATATATATATATATACTCGAAGCCAACAATCAAAGGCAGAAAAATAAAGTATAGAGATGACACTTTCATAGATGGTATATTTTGTGTGGAGTCGCACCAGCCCACCTAAAGCCCTACAGAGTACAGATAAGAGTCAGGAGTATCTGTTTTAAAATGAAACTGTTAAAGTTAGGAGTTTTTTGTCGCTGTAAAAAATGCTGGGAAATGCGAAAAACTTCAAACTTATTGATTCTCCCAACCGCAATTCTTAAGAAAACTCACGGTATTGTTGATAGTCGAAGAAAATTTTTATTTCAATAATTTTCATTGGTATTCTCGATACTAAATAAAAGATCATTATAGAGTTTCATCTGTTGACTTGTTATAGACCATTGAGTATGAACCTTTTCATTGAGAATCACTTTTTTTTTGTGAGTGTGTATATATGAACACACAAGTACATGCTAACAAAAAATGATTTCACAGCAATAGCAATTTGGCTGTTATTCTGGGTTTTTTGGAGGAGCTTCAATTTAATTATGAAAACTATACTCTACGTATAATTATTTTACAAAAACAAAAACTTAATTTACGTAAAAGTACCACAGCCCAGCACCTACAGCGTACCTATTTAATAGCAGGTTAAAATTAATTCTTCCTCATGTAAGGTTAATCTAAATTCACATGTCACCATTCAGATTTACTAACATTGAGCTAGGACGTTGAGATTTTATTTTGAATCAAAATGTTCCTTAATTTTATACCTATTCATCCTTAAGGCTTTCTAGTAATTAATTTGTGCAGAGCACTAATTCATATAAGAAAAATAATAATTAATCTTCTTAATAAATTCTGTTATATATGAGTAATAAATGGGTATTCCTTCATGCCTTAACTTGTTGATGCAATCTTTTTTTCATTTTCTTCTTTTTTTATATATAATTTGCACTGTTGAGGCACCATACCAGTTTAAAGCACCACCTCACGTGCACCATCACGGCAAAGCATGTCTGGTCTCTATTGTGTTCTTTGACTATATAGCTTAGATTGTGTTGCATTCAGGTGCCTCAGTGATGTTTGCATCAACTAGTGCCACAACATACATTAAATTTTTTTTTTCTCAAAAATGCTCACAAAAATTTTATCTTAAAATCTACTTTATTGATGTTTGAAAAGAACTTGTTTTGTTGAAGAATGACGAATATTCTTATCAACTTCCGAAACTTTCTTACATAAATGTCTTATTCTAATTCTGATGTACAACTTAACAATAACATCAATCAAATGGGGGTCCCAAAACTCAAAATTACCTTTCTCTTCTAAAGAGGCCAAAATTTTGGACTCAATTTTTGAAATTTTGCTAGCATCGAGTAATTCAGTTTCATAGATCCTTACTTGCTTTTCTATTTCTGAACAAAGATCTATTATCATAGCCGATGGAAGTATTAATCGCCCACAATTTTTCAAATCAATTAAATTTGATTTATTTTGAGGATCTTTCAATTTTTGTAGCTGTTCCTTCACTGTATCCATTTTCTTTTTCTCTAGTCGATGTATTATGAAGCCAGAAATGTATGCTACAACATCAATTTGAAATTGATCCAATTCAATGTCTTCTTGTGGTCCTAAAATTTTATCAGCAGAGAAACTGCTCAACATTTCTTCTGTCAGTTGATGGAATGTAGATAACTCCTCTTTGTTTGCTGATCTGGAACTTACTTCAAGAATACTGATATTGTCAGCAGCACAGTTTGCATTTTCAGATGTCCGCAGTTCATGGTGAATGAGGAGTCTTTTGAAGGTAGCCTTAAATTGTTCACAATTTGGGTTATTATTATAACCACCCTTACTCCGTACTGCAGAAAAAAAATTCTCCAAATGATCTTGAGACATTTTGTAAGTCAGTAAGTATTTAAGGCCATACCTCTGGAGGCTCTTGAACAAAGGAACCAAATTATGTAGACACATTAGAAATCCTAGGAATCCAGTTTTTCGCGAATGGTCCAAAATTGGTGTATCTCGGATTTTCAGTGTATGAATATATGCTACTGCAGATTGGCACCAATTTGTAAATGTCTGAACATTATTATCTTGCAACGATACATTATATTTCTTCAAAGTCCGAGGAAATTTGCTGCGTGTGTTTAGCATGTCAAATATCTGGTCAAATTGTTGGCAAAATTCAACAGTACATTCACAAGTTTTAAATTTTATAAAGTTGTTATTTTGGGCATGTAGCAAAGCTGCACACACAGAGGAGCTGAGGACCTGAGCAGCTAACTTGACACGCATCTTATTTTCTCGCCAATTAATGTGACGCTTTGTCAATTTTGGAGCTGAACTCAAGCCTTTTTCTTGATGCAGGTAATACAGTTCTCATATGTCAGAAAATGAAATCAATCTTTCTGCACCATTAGTCAATGTATAATCACCAAATGCGTTACGAACAAGTTTCAACATATGAGATGGATCAGGAAATAAAAAAACTTGTTCGCCTTCATGGGGGGGGTGTGGGAACCATGGGCAAAAATCAGGACCAATCTTCAAGTTTGCCCCCAACTTCTTGCAACAAGTTAGATTGGTAGCGCATCCATTAAATATTAATGACCTTACAATGGCACCACAATCATTTGTAAGTTCCAGTGCCATTTTTACCAATGAACTCAATTCTTGCCCTGTAATGCTGTCAATAAGGAAATAGGCAAAGGGTAGTTTCCATCGACCATTCAAACATACCAACATAAAAACTAGTGCCTTTTTTGCCAGAGGTTGTGAATCACTATTTGAGGATTCTCCAAGGCTCATCTCAACATAACCATGATATTTTTCATTTTTGAAGGTAAGTTCTGTCCGGATATCCATTTCATCCATAACGAGGTTACAGATTACTGTCTCAGAAATAAGACTTGTTTTCGCACGCAATGCTGTCATAGCCTCTTGACAAAAACCAGGATTACCATGCACCTGGGAATACCAACTTCGTAATGTTGAGGGTCCTGGCAACAATTTCTTCCAAAGACTATAGACATATTCATATGCTTTTGGCGAGTAGAAATTCAATGTCAGGGCAAATTTTCGTATTTCTTTATCAAATATCTTAGTGGCAGCATCTTTACCACATAATCCAATTTTGAGGAATGATGTTGGAAGGCCATTCTGTTTATTAAAAAGAATGAAGTGTTGTAATTCAAGTTTAAAAAATTTTAATCAGATAAATTTACAGCAATTTTCAAAATAAATCATATTACAGTTCATAAATATTTCACAAAACATTAATATTGAAAGAGACTTGCAGCTTTTATTAAGATAACATCACAGCCACAGGTGATAAACCATAAATACTATTGCAACAAAATTTGGAAGCATGTTAGGTCCATCACACACCTGAGCAAAGCTACATTTTAAACATAACTGAGCATCTGAGGTTCACACATCACAGCAAATAAATTGGCTACATTTTAAATTTTAAGCAATATCATTGACTTTTGTAAAGTTGGTAGAAGTTTTAAAATGTAGCTGAGCTACATTTGTTTGATGTTGTTTGTCAATGTTTTCATAAAGGAAAATCACAATTTTTAGCATAACAGTGGTCTGCTATAATGAATGAATATCAGAAACTCAGCTACATTATAAACATAGCTTTGCCATAGGGTGCGATAGGCCTTTGAATTCATTTACATAAAAGTATTTTCGCATTATGATCTCTATTGCTATAAAACTTTTGCTCTCATAAGTTCTGTTTGATAGGATTACACTAACTTACACCAACCTACACTGGTAGCGATATTCCACAAATATTCAAGTAAAACTTGGCATAAAGTCATATAACATTCCTACATTTGTGGAATCACCCTCCCGGTGAAGGTAGGTGTAGTCCTATCAAACAGAGCTATTCTCTCTAGAAAACATACCATCAAATTATCCGCAAAATCAGAAGATATGTGACCCTCATTCTGCAGGTGGTCTATTGTCTGTTCCATGGTTGATATTTTATTTCTTAAACGATGAATTGTCTGTTGTAATGACCTAACTTTCTTCTGTTAATTTCGAACAGTTTTTTGACCCAACTTCAAATTAAGCTTAGATCTTCGTGGTGTGGCAACATCTTCACTGTCTAATAACATGAAGCCTTTCCTATCTCTTAAATACTGTTTCAAGGAAGGTGAAGCATTCACATCTGAAATATGAAACATTTGTATGAAAAATAGAAAAATATGAGAACTATAAAAATACAACAGCATTCTGAACCATAATTCAGGATTATTATATCTACTTTCATTAAGTTAAATTAAATTATGTCAATCTTACCAAGAAAAGTATTACTCTCAGTTGAATGGTTCATTTCTGGAAACAGATCACTATTGTTGAGTGAATTTGATGAACAGGGCACAGATGTATCCAATTGTTTTTCAGCTAAAAATATTTTACCATTTTTGTAATTTCATAGTTATGAAGTATTTGGAGGGGTGTCAAATTATTAATTGCTTACTTTTAAACTGCAGTGTTTTGTTTTGGGGAGAATGACTCTGATAATTCTCGCATTCTTCTTGAAAGACTGACATCGATACTTGAGTTGAAGTACTCTTTGCTTGCAAATATTGATTTTTTCCAGTACAAACTTCTTCATGTTGATATACATTGCTCTTCCTGGTAAATGACTTTTGACAGAAAGTACAATCCTGTAAATTTAGAGAATTTGTTTGTTGAGAATGTTTAAACCAATGAAAATTTACTTTTCAAAATAATTATGCATATCTTGAGCTAAAACAATAGTTTTTTGCGATCAAGCTAGAAAAATGGATTAATGACATAGATGGCAAGCAGTCAGTGAAGATGAAAATTATGAAAGCAGGAAATGTCATTGTGATTGTTTGAAAACCTTATAGCCGAAATAATGTATGAACTGGAGGAGTACAAATACAAAATTCAGTTTTCTTACCCCAACCTGAAATAGTGGCATAGAAATAGGACAACAAATAGTTCGACATCATATTCTTACTGTACCGCTTTGTATGAAACTTACAAATTTAGCTTTAGTTAACAACTCCAATTGTTTTGCAGACATCTTTGCTTTATGTTCATCATGATGCTCCTTTTGTACATGGCGTAAACGGTCCTTTCTTGATGGAAACACCAACAGGCAATAAACACATTTCACTAGGTTGTTACTCTGAAAAAGTAAAATAAATGTGCACAGACTACAGATGAGGAGACGTTGTTCGCACGTAACTTTTTAGCTCCTCGTTGGTTGTGCGTATGCACATTGATTCGTCGATGAATTAAAGCTCTTAAATGCACATGAATTCAATTTGATTCGAGTGAATTTAATAATATTAATTTGCTGATGAATTAAGGGCTACAGACAAATTAATGCCTTGTGTTTAAGAATATTAATTGGCCGATAAATGGAAAAAAATACATCGACAAATCAGTCATTATTACTCACAAATCAAACGGAATTTGTCGACGAATTAATCTCTATAAACAAACAAGAATCAAGGGGAATTCAAGTACTTATATTTAACGGCGATTTGTGTGCCTTTAATAACATTGATAATTAATTCGTCGATGAATTGAAATTCTTAAATGCACACGAATTCCCTTCGATTCGTGTGAGTTTAATAATATTAATTTGTTGACGAATTAAGGGAGTTAAATGCACACAAATTCCCTTCGATTCATTAGCGTTTAAGAACATTAATTTGCCGATAAATCGAAGAGAATTCATCGACAAATCAGAGGATAATCGATTCTGTGGAATCATTATGTTTGTTTATGAGATGATAAGTTAATACAGCTTGAGAACAAAATTTCTCCTTACATTGTTCACATTCCTGTGTAATACAAAGATAAAATTTTGATAGAGTGTACTAGCAATTTAGATTTTACATACTTCCATGATTCTTTCACTCAACTATATTTTATGATACTTGCCAGTGAAGAAGTAACTCCATGAGATTTTTGAGCATGATATGATAAACCACTGACACTCTGAAATTGTCTGCTACATTATGAACATTTATGAACCTACACATAACAAAACAATTGTTGTGCATTGGGGAAATATGACAGTAATAGTAATAACCAAGATATATAAGCAGATAC
Organism: Ericerus pela; assembly: GCA_011428145.1. Taxonomy (NCBI): domain Eukaryota; kingdom Metazoa; phylum Arthropoda; class Insecta; order Hemiptera; family Coccidae; genus Ericerus; species Ericerus pela. The sequence continues at coordinate 859,481 of WOFM01000519.1, read as the reverse complement.
TGGTGAAATATCAGACAATATCGTGACAGTATTTCCTCCAGTAACATGAAGACTTCTTGGAATAACTCAGCAAATAAATAAATGAAAAATTATAATAGGAAAAATACAAACTTTTGTAGATGTATCAGTATCATTCCTTACTCCAACACAAACATTCTTTTTTAAATGCTGAATTATACCTTTTCTGGTATGACATGATTTATTACACTTCGAACAGTTCTGCATAATTGAAAATCAGAGAGTATAAAATTATGAGTGGAATGAAGTTTTAGTAAACTATTACATATTTATGTCATTAATTATTCTATAAACTTACAAATAATGCCATTTTATCATGTGTCAATGGCAAAGTAGAATAATAATAAAATTAATTATCATCAAATATAATTTTAATTACTAAATTAACGAATTATAAAAATTAATTTTTTTCTAGCCAGAATTGGAAATTTGGAATCGCTAACACGTATCACCAAAGGTTGTTTTTCGTAAAAAGAACGCCTGTTAACAGTGGTTTCAGCGGTCTTCCATTTAACCCTATGTATTTCTTATCAGTTCTAGCAGTCCATAAGCTATATAGTCAAAGACACCAACTTATACCAACCTACACCAGGAGGGCTATTCCACAAATGTAGAAATGTTATGTGACTTTGCGCCAAGTTTTACTTGAATATTTGTGGAATATCTCTACCGGTGTAGGTTGGTGTAAGTTAGTGTAATCCTATCAAACAGAGCTGGTGTCTCCATATAAGCCAATGTTAATTTTATCAGTATGCGCAATCCATTATGTATATGGTCGAAGCGCAAGACGCTCTTCTTGTGTTCCATAATAATGATAACATTGAGTGGCCCATCTATACGGAGTATACCTTTTACTATATAGCTTATGGACTGCTAGAACTGATAAAATCTTGAAGCCGAACACTGCAGGCGTTACTTTTCGAAAAAGGTACTTTGTGTGAAAACTGAATTTGTATCAGGTAGAATATTGTGAATTTTATATTTAGACCTAATTATTTTGTTCTGTAATTCTTACTTTTTTTTTATACAGAACGTTTTAATGCAAATGGGATTAAATGTTATTAATGTCGATGGAAAACTAATCAAAGAATTACGTTCTTATATATTGAAATGTCACGCTTGTTAGAAAACAACTGCTAATATAAGAAAAATCTTCTCCTAATAAACAACAATTGTTTTGTTATGTGTAGGTTCATAAATGTTCATACTGTAGCAGACAATTTCAGAGTGTCAGTGGTTTATCATATCATGCTCAAAAATCTCATGGAGTTACTTCAGGCAAGTATCATAAAATATAGTTGAGTGAAAGAATCATGGAAGTATGTAAAATTAATTCGTTGACAAATTAAGGGCTACACACGAATTAATGCCTTGTGTTTAAGAACATTAATTCGCCGATAAATTGAAAAGAATTCATCGACAAATCAGTCATTATTACTCACGAATTAAATGGAATTTGTCGACAAATTCTATTCGATTTGTGTGCATTTAATAACATTGATTTGTCGATGACTTAAAGCTCTTAAATGCACACGAATTCCCTTCGATTTGCAAATATAATTTTAATTACTAAATTAACGAATTATAAAAATTAATTTTTTTCTAGCCAGAATTGGAAATTCGTAATTGAAGTGAAAAGCTTTAATCTCAGACCTATCTGATGATTAAGTTTTCTTGGCCGAAGATGCGAATCAGTTTTTCGAACGAACTTTGAAGAAAACAAATTAACGAACGAAAATATGTAACATGAAAAAGAATTTGTTTTATTACACAAACTTCAACAACATAATAACAATATAAAAATATTCAACAAAATGAAGTATTGGACTTTAACTGAGATCGTGACTAAATGGAATAAAAAGCAAGAAATTAATATGAGTAATCTCCTTCTAGTTTTGTTTGATAAAAAGTGGGAAAAGAATGATTCAGTGTTACCGTGTTGTTAGGTGACGATGTGAGTGAGGTTGCATGACTACCACCACAACATTAATCACCATCATGTATCACCAAAGGTCGTTTTTCGTAAAAAGAACGCCTGTTAGCAGTGGCTTCAGCGGTCTTCCATTTAACCCTATGTATTTCTTATCAGTTCTAGCAGTCCACAAGCTATATAGTCAAAGGAGTATACTATTACTTATCTATGCTTAGTGTGGAATCGTAAGTAAACAAACAGAAGTAAACATAAAATAATTAACAATTTCCATAATTATTAATTTCTCAATTTTCTGTTTTATTAAATCGGTTTCTAATTTCTTTTCAACATTTTCACTTTTTCTGTCTCGTTACTAGAGTGGAGTGAATAATTATTTTGACAATGCTTGGAAATATGTTGTTGTATTCTTAGGGCGCAAATCACCAAACAAGACGATGAAGCTCATAAAGTGATGCATTTGAGGAAATGGAAAATGAGAAATACGTTACTGTTATTCCTGTAGAGTATCCTCGACAAGGAAGACTGTACCCTTACCCGCCTCATCAGTACCAGTAAGAAGCCCCATTTATTATTTTTGAAATGTATTGTTTGACAGATTTAAATTTTCGTTTTACATGTCACAGTGAATTTATTGAAAATAATGCATCTGAGAAAGTTAATAATAATAGAGCTCAAAATGTGAATCATTCGAGCACAGGAACCATGCATCGCATTTTTGTGCCCAACAAATCTGAGTCTTGTGGTGCTAGTGAATTTGAAATATCTCGTCACGATTTCCATCCTCAAGATTCCAATCAAAGTAGTTTTCTTTTTCAAATATGAATTTTTTGCTCGGTTGATTTTGCTTATCATTACTCTACATTGACTTACAGATTTACATGTCTGCCTTTACTTGATGAACGATGTGGTCCTTGAGATGGAGTTGGAGGATGGAAAAAACACGACAGTTTCTGATTTAGTTCAGTGTATTTTTAAACTAGAAGAATTACATCTGACAGACTGTGTCAAAGATATTTTTACATTATGGATGAGTTCGAGTCTTCTCGGTTCGGTTTTTCATTCTTAATCTTTCATAAAGCCATTGAAAATTTGCCTTTTTATATTCTTTACCCTTTCAGAATTGCAGTTGAAATCACACCACAAACCGTTATTCGTCCGATCAAAATGGATGAATTTACTCTCTCGTTTTGCTCATGCGACTTTATCCAGACAACTGAGAGATGAACCAATTCTTTCATTTCAAAGGAACGTTTTCTATTCGTTAAGCGATGAACAAAAATTAACGTAATAATATTAATTTTTTTCTTTTTCATATATCCTAATAAAATATCATGGCTCATTTTATTTTGCATTGTAGTGATTTTGGAGCTTTGGAATTACTATACGAAGAAGCTAAATGCAATATTTTGGAAGGAAGGTATCCATGCGATGTGTCACAGTTTACGATGTTAGGTGGAATTCAAGCCAGACTTGAGTTAGGGTCTTACAACCCTCAAGTTCACACTAACAAATATTTACGGCAAGTGATATTTGAATGCTCTGGAGAGTGGAGAAATGGCGTGAAAAATTATTTATTCCGATTTTATAGAAGTCAAAAAAATCGGTTTTTACCTGTTCATGCGAGACACGATCCGATTACTTCTTGGCTTCATTCGCGCATTAAAAATTCCGCGGAAGTACGTCTACTGGAACATTACAAAAGAATACCGAGTAGTGCCACTGACCGAGTGCTGCAGAGGAGATACTTAGAAGTTTGTTGGTCCTTTCCTTTTTACGGGTATAGCCTTATTTTTTGAGAACCGAAGCTGTAGTGTTTTAGTTTTGCATGTTAATTTTATTCGTGAGCTGTTATTTGTAGGTGTGCTTTCTTCCAAGGTCAAATTGAAGAGCCAATTCGTGGACTTTCATCATTGTTATTACACCAGGATATGCCCGTATTAGTTGGTATTAATGAACGTGGAATTTACATCATTGACAATAATGATGCTGTGAGTATAAGCTATTTTGCTGATCGATGTTTCTGATGTAAGTAATAATATGATAAAAATAATGTTTCTTTGTAGAAATTATTATTGGGATTACAATACGAGGAATTCTCTTGGGAACTCGGTAAACCGTGTAAACAAAATCCTGATTGTCTGTCCTGTATTTTTGTGCAATTTGTGATAACCGAAAACGGAACCCGCGTGTCTAAATTAATGCAAATATTTTCGAAACAAGTATGTTTTGCTATATGACTCCGGTCATGTATTTTGCCACGAATGTACGATGTTAAATCTTGTATGTAGGCTGACATGATGGATGCATTAATAAGCACATTTGTTGCGCAAGTTAAAGAGAAAATATGTTCTTGTTCAAATGACGAGTTCGATGGTCTTAAATCCTCCGACATTAGTGGTAAGTTTTTTTTAAGTTTGAATTTTATTTTTCATCAGTGGTAACAACTTGTGCCTTGAAAATTTTCAGGAAATTTTTCTAATAAAGTTCAGTTTTGTAAAATTCCAAATAAATTAAATAAATTAACCTTGGCTACTTTTAATGATGAAGGTATGTTGTATTTATGGTTTAACTAAATTTTAGTTTTGTTTCAATTTTTTTTTTTTTTCTACATTTTCTTATTGTTGAGTTTCAATATTTCTTCTTTTGTTTTCACGATTGACTTATTGGCGCTTATTTTTTCTTGATATTTGCTGAAAATCTTTCTAGATTCTCATGTGATATAATAATCAGCGTCACAGGTGTTTTTAATTTTTTAGTGCTTGTTTATATTAATTGAGTTTTTTTATTTATTCTAGCCAATGCGTATTAAAACTAGTATACAGTTGCTTTCATTTTTTGTTGTGCACTTTAGATGCAAGCACAACCATATGATGCTTCTTCCTTCATGGCCTCACCAGACAGTTTAATTTTATTTTATTCTCAATTTAAAGTTACCATGAGACGATGCACATATGTATTATAGGGATTTCATTTTCGGTAAGATTCACTCATTGTAATGTAATTTATTCAGTCACTAATATTAGTAAAATCCATTTGATCGACCTTAAAGCTCGCATTCATAGTGATAAAATGACAGAATATTTGATTCATTTGTTTCGGTTGGACTAACTTTTTTTTAAAAGGTATTCCCCTAAATAATCAGTATTTTTTTCAATGCACACTTTAATTTTTTTTTATTATTTTCTGTTGAAGTATCAATCTTCCGATTGCTTTATACCCGCAATTTTTTTAATTATCTAAAACTATTAAAGCAGAGTCGTGCGTTTTAGGTTTACATGGAACTGTAATGGGTTGCATTCATTTAATAATGCAATGTCAGCAAATTTTTTGCTCTTGAAGAAATTATGATTTTTGATTCATTTGAATATTTGAAAAACTAAATAGATTCCTTAGTGATTAATATCACAATTGTCCCACTGTGAAGTTAGAATTTGACCTTTGTTCTCACATTTTCCCATTTTGTTCTTTTGTGGGGACTCAACGACGAGGCACCTAACAACATATGTGGGTATATGCCATAAAATTATCTGAATATGTCACTAAAAAATACCTCCCCTTGTTGAGGAAAAAGTGCAATATACTTATCGATGGTTTTTGGTGTTTGAGGCGAATAATTCGAATCCTACAATCGTTGTTTAATGAGTTCAATCTTCGGCGTCAAGAAATGGTTTGAAGTTGAATCGAGGAAAAAGTATTGAAAATTTACTTCATTTTTTCGGATTATATTAATGTCCATATGTTTTAAGGTAGCGATTTTTAAACTTATTTCTCTGACGAACCCTCTGACCTTAGCGCAGAGGCCATTACTTCGCAACCCCACGTAGCTTCTTTTATTCAGTTTTTCAGTTTAAAAATTAAATAAAAAACTTTGTCAAGACAATAACTGGTCGCAAATCCCAGGTTTAAAAATGCCGTTTTAAAGTAATAAATCAAAATTTATTTTAATTTTTTCATTTAGTATATTTCTGACTTCTCATTATGTCTCGATGAGTCATTTCCTAAAATTCTTTTTTTTTCCTGCATCTTTTAACAGCGTATGTGCATGCCTTATGAAGCGCTTAGTTTGTAATTTATAATAAATTTAGAAGATTTTTATTTTTCTGATAGATTTTCTTGCCCAATTTTTGGCTCAGTCATACTTGACCGTAATGATTTACACGGTTTTTGAGGTGCTGAATTCAATTTTAACGCCGGTTCTTACAGTGCTTCTGCATGCTTCTTTTTTCCGGGTTCAGAATGTCGAAATGAATGATGAAAACCAATTAAGTTGTGGAAATAATAATAATAATAATAATAATAAGAAGAAGAATAAATTCGATTTTAAACTCATTTTAAAGGTATTTTTCTTCTAAGCCTTTGTGTGGCTAAGTCTGTAGTTTTAATATATTTTAATTTGTTATTCACTCTTTCATTCATTTAGTTTGTTTTTTTTTTCCTACGAGTGTCTTAGTATTTTAGTTCAAGTTTTTGAAAACTGAATCGTAAAATTATTTTACAGGTCATTGTATTGGTCAGACGGGATCGTTGAAATTCATCTTCTGAAATTTTTTTCATGAAGGATGAATTACCATTGTACAGAATCAAAAGATGTTGCATTTTCAGTTGGCTAAGGATTAATTAACATTTATACTCGTTTTACGCAGAATCTCAACATTTCAATACATACTTCAATACTCAGCTCGAATCTCAATATGCTAGTAATGTAAAATTGTACCCATATCCTTGCAGGATTATAATTCAATAAATTATCTTATGCATTATGAAACATTCATTTAATCCGGTATTCAACACAGACGTTACGCCTCCACAATAATTTGTGGAAAAGAACGTGAAAAAGAAAATCAGCGACACAATGTTTAAGAAATTAAACATTTTCTCCAGATAATTGTAGTATTTTTAACGTCAAAATTAGCTGTACAAAATTATAAAATCAAAAAGATTAATCAACTTCATCGTTTCGTAGATTTTGCAATTTGCTCCTTCAGCAACATTATACTTTGTCGCTGTTCAGGAGGTAACATAGCAATTTGAGCATCGGTCAATCTCAAAACTTGCATTATCAATGCAGCCTGAAAATAAAGAGTTGAAAAGATAAAAAATGAAATAACTCCCATTTTCAAATTATTACAGAACTTCTCGGCCATACCTTTTCATTATCTTGCGAAGAAGTGGTCGGTTTATTTGTTGTAGGAGTAACAGATGGAGCTGCGGACGTTAATCGAGGAGCACTTGGTGCAGGGGGCACAACAAGAGGTGGAGCGTTAGGAACAGGCAAAGGACCTACAAAAAAAAGAAGAAAATAAACTTTTTCAATTCGGATCAAGTGTAATTATAATTTGAAATACAGCAAAAATACGAACGTGATCCGCTAGACTGTTTCGAATCCTGCAGTTGCAGCCGTGGATCTCGTTTAACTCTATAATAACAAAATTAAAATTAAAATTAAAATAATGATAATTTAAAATTTTTCGAAACGCAGGTCAAGATTAAATAATTTACACGTCAGATTTCACTCGATCACTATCCAATCGATTTGATGACAACGTATTCTTTGAACGCATATCAACATCAAGAACTATGAGAGAAAATAAACCAAGTTAAAAATCACACTAACTGTGAATGCATGATGATTGTGAAATTTTGACTCACCGACTGGTGCAGGAGGAGGAACAATTGGAAAAGGTATTGATGGTGCAGGAGGTGGAATAGGCTGCGGAGTTGGTAAAGATCGAGAAACAGTAGTTGTGAAAGGTAAGCTGGATTGAGTACTTGGAGTTTTTATTGCAGTTTTGAATTCCGAGGAGCCAGAATGAATTAAGGGAGTTGAAATTCTATTAATCATGTTAGACGCAGAAATACTAGAATCTAAATTTGAATTGGATGATGTGTACGGAATTGAAGCCGCAGAAGTGGAACCAGAGTTACTCAAAGCATTCTGAAAAGTAAAAAAATTGTTCGAACAATCTTCTCATTTTTTCGCTAAATATAAGATTAAGAGATCACTCACAAACGCAACTTGAGGATCAACGATACGCATGACGACTAAGGCTTGTAAAAGAGCGTAAGCTAACTGAGGATTTTGTAATAACATATTCTTTGCTTCACCAGCATTATTCTACAAAATAAATTAAAAATAATATATACAAGGAAATGGAAAAACTATGAAACAATATTCAAATAATCCTCACTTGAACACACTGTTTCATTTGCTTAAGTAACTCGAACATTTGTTCCGGTGGTAAGGACGCCACAGCTTTACTAATGGTTTCTGGTGTTTTCTCAGCAGAATTGTTTGATTCAGAATTTTGACTGCCTTGCATTACAGCTAAAATGACAAAATTATCGCTTAAAAAATTTATAGAACTGCTTGGAGAAGACAGACATCAACAAGACTTACAAATCATCTCCAATCTCGATTTTTCATTCAGAGCATGATCTACTTTCAAATTTCTTCCACCCAGCTCTACATTATTTAACGTTTTTACGGCACTAAGGGCTACTTCTTGATCTTTATATTCACAAACAGCACATCCTCTTGACTTCCCTGTCTCTTTATCATAGATCATTCTTAAAAAAGTACAGAATTGAGAAATTATAGGTAAGAACAAAAGATCCCCGACGTTAGAAACACGGTATTAAAGACGCTGAGCAAAGTGATGGCATTAGATATCCACTAAATAAAAGCGTAAAACCCAAAAAAAAAATTATTTTACTTGAAAGAAATAACCGGTCCAATCTTCCCAAAAAGTTCTTTCAATTTATCTTCAGGTATTTCAACCGGTATACTTGATACTAGAGTAAAAAGTAACACAACACATATTTCCACAATTAATTCACATGGGATAAATTGAGAAATAATAGAAAAGACTTATTGAATTCTTACCAAAGACGATACGAGCGGTTTTGTCAATTATTGATTGATGAGCCATGATTAAATCTACAGGCGAAATGACTTGAAATAATTAACCCAAGATCGTGAAATCCAAGCTTAATTCGATGAAACTTAAGAATCTAGGTCGAAATATCTATCTACAGAAGAATCACTTAACGAAATACAGCAAATGCCGGAACGCGATACTCACATTCTGGAAAATTCGTTCAATGAATTAATTTTCAAGTCTGCAGCTCTAAGCTGCTGTATTTTGTAAGTAGCTAGGCTTCTCAAAATTGCTGAAATCACGAAATCAAACAGCAAAAAAGTGTGCAAAAAGCATAGGTAAAATAAAATAAGTAAATTACCCTAAGAACTATCCCAAATACCAACTTCCAAGTGATTTGGACTAACAACTTAAACTTAACTAAATGAAATTTAGATTGATATTATAAATTTATAAGTTTATCGAAGAGTGAAGAATTTTTCAAATCTTCAGGAGATAGCTAGCTCCCAATTGCAAAATTCATTACTTTATCTCATATATATATATATATATATATGGATGAAATCGGACAGAACTGTTCTGACAAATTAATTGCTTTTGCTAAACAATTCTCGTAATTTATTTTATTGTATTTGCTGTATCTATCGTGAACGACGGTGTCGTACACGATTCGATAACAATAATGTGACACAATATCGTTATCTCACTGACGTCATTGATCAACTCTATGACGTCAGTAGAACAGACTAATCAAACGTTACCAACTTACACAAACACAGACAACCCAGACAAGTTTGTTACAAGAAATAACGAACTATGTCATTCGGCTAATGGCGACGAATGGGAAACACCACGTTCTTTTATATTTGTCTCACTATATGGTAACAGAGCAAGTACGGTCCGCGAAAAGTGTTTTATTTTATAATTTAAGTGAATTTGCGTATTGGTGTTCAACAAGTGTTCGGTTGCGAAACAGTAGAAGGAATAAAGAAGATACACACGACCATCAAACAACGCAAACGTATGTCCACAACGGACACTACAGAACAAAACAGACGTAAGTAATTAAACACAATAAATACAGTGAACTTTTATTACAGAACATATTCATAGAACTTATATATATATAAACAAGTGAGATAAATGTGATAAGCTAGATCAAACTCCACGTGCGCAAAACATAAATCAACGTCGTATATTAACAAGATATTTGTTTCGCAGATCCAACAATGGGAAAAAAGAAACAAAAAACCACAGAACCAGCAAACACCCAGCAAGAAAATCCAGACCCAGATGTAGACGCACACCCATCACCTTTAAGAATTCCAGAGCAGCCCAGACAACATCCATCACCGCTCACCCGTAACCTATCAACAATGATAACAAACCCACAACAAAAAGCAGTAAATCAAACAAACACACCAGGAGCAACATTAGAACCCAACAAACCCACACAAGTAGCAAAATCAATTATGATAACTCTACCAACTACCGTGACACACAGTAACGAAACCAAATCCTCAACAGACATACTCATCCATAACATTCACAGACAATCAACAGGTATCAAGGTACAGACCTACGACAATGGCATTACTAACAACAGCTAATAAACCATACGTAACACTACCTACACCTAACATAACGCAAACGCAACCAATTCATGAACCACAAAAACAAACCTACTACACTACAACAAACCCACAGCACACACAACAAACGTTTAAAAGCCCACAACGTACATATATAGAAATATCAATGACAAGAGCAGAAAGCAAAATACAACAAGCCAAAACATACAACGTAGCCGTATACCAATCGGCAGATATACGTATTTTTCTCAGTACACTACAATTTCAACTAACAGACCTAGATAACCTACCTACAGATGCTGACACACAATTTTATCAAAAAATTTACAACATTAAAGAAGAACTTACAATTCAAATTACTAGACTTAATAACGAATTTGAAGAACTACAAACTGCGAGAAAACTACAACAACAAAACGCCCAACAATACTTACAAACCAAACAACCTCCTGAAATTTATTGCGAAACAAACATCACCAACTCACCAAGCAAACGTCAAAGAACGGTACCACAAGCATCCAGTGAGGGAATGCAAAGTCCTCGTTCCACTGGATACTACCGCTCAGGATCTGGGGACAGATACAGACCCACAACACCTCCAGGTAATAACCCAGATATTCCCACAATAACCCTTGAACAAACACCAATAAGAAAAAGATCATCAAAATGGACTTATCAAGACGATCAAACACCACAAACACCGACCATAGAAACAAAAAAATCAAAAATACGGAACACAACAGATGAAACAATACCACTTAACTTAACTCCTACGAGACGAAATATTCCAAAGGACATGAATATAGTACCACATAAACGGGTCATAATATATAATACACACATACAAACCCCGAATAAACAACCTACAAACGCTATTTCGCATCAAACGACAGAAACACCAATGGAACAAATACCTCAAGACAATAACCAAAAAGAATATACAAAAAACACACAAAACCCAACGTTACAAAAGAGTACACTTTACATACCAAAAGTTTGGGAAATACCCACTGGAACAAAAACATTAACTCAATCATGTTTTCTCAAGATGCCAAAATACAAATTACCAAAATTCAATGGCAAATGTATATCATACCCAGACTTCATCACATCCTTTATGAAATACATACATATACGAGAAGATATTATAACACCACAGAAATGCAAAATATTAGAAGATGCTATGCCTGAAAACATCAAACAAAGACTAACAACATTAAGCCACAACGAACAAGGCTACTTTAGAAGATTACAATACTTACACGACAAATTCGGTGACGAATCCAAACTTAGCATACCTTTAGCACAAAATACGAAAGAAAGTTTACGCACCACATATGACAAAACGTGCATGTTACTAGACACAATACATGACTTTGTACCAGAATTAACAGACGATCTTACCTTTCCAACGTTACTAAGAATTTTCCCAAGAAATTCATATTCTAACAGGATAGACATATCTAAACCAAACTCAAAAGCAGTCCTAGAAGCACTATATCAAGAAATCAAAACAAGAGATTTAACGGAAAAACCTGACATAACAAAAGAGGTATACAGAACGCAAGAAACACAACAACAAAATAACACATATTATAGAGACAGAACATATAACAATCCTAACAGACGTCAATACAATAGATTGCAATACAATAAACCTAATAACAATAAAAATATAATAGAAACCCAAGCACAGCTTAAAAGCAGCCCCAATTTTCATACAAATATCGACCAAGGTAAACCTTCGCCAGAACACTACATAGATAACGATATAGATGAATTTTCTGTTCCAGTATATCATGCAAAAACAGACCAGGACACCAGCATTCCAGAACAACTCTACAGATTCCCAGCAATACCAACAAAACAAAGATGTATGTTCTGTAAAGGCCCACATTGGAGCTACCTCTGCTGCCATAAAAGCTACAATACATTAGAAAACAGACGTACATACTTCAGACAGTATAATTTATGCCCCAAATGTGGAATCTTAGCCACGGCAGATCACTGTAACCAACCACAACGGAGATGCAGATGGTTCCAGTGCCAACAGACCAGTGCACACCACTCAGCTTTATGTCCTAGAATTACGTACCCACTAACGAAACAGGAAGCAAACTGATACTTAGAAAAGGTCATAGAACTACAAACCAAATTTCCACCACATAAGCAAGAAGAAAACAATACAAAAACACACATAGTACAAGGTATTAATAATTTGACTTCCTTGCAGCACCTCCAGAACCAAGAAAACAGACACTATCCTACTACAGAGACTAATCCAAAGACAATCGAACAGACCATATCAACATCGGAGCAAATCGAAGAAACAGTTCTCCAACCACCAATACCAAGTAAGTTAAATTTATTTACAATCTTATCTACAAATAGTAAATTTCTTACATTCTGCACAAACATACGTAACCCTCAAACACTACAAACACACCCGATAAATGCATTCTTTGATTCAGGAAGCACCAAAACATATATAATAGAAGACATTGCCATACAAACACTTCAACTACCAATCATAGACACACACTCCCTAAAACTAACAGGAATACAAAATCAAACAACACAGACATTCCACACAAATATCGTCACCTTTAAAATAGAACATAGCACACAAAAATTCTCAAACATAATAGCCAGGACAGTACAAAACATATCTAACAAATTAGACACGCAAAACATAACGGAAATTAAACGAACATACCCGAAATACAAAGACTTACAATTCGCACAAACATTGAAAACGACATCACAAATACACATACTACTTGGGAACGAATATATGTGGCAATTCATCAAATCAATCACACACATATCATCATCAATACAACTAATTGAAACAAACTTCGGATTCCACATAACTGGACAACTAACGGATAACCAACAATCAACCCAAAATGAACACACATATTTCTCATCAGGACTAGACGTAGAAAACCTATGGAAATTAGAAACAATAGGGATAACAACACCAGACTTAACAATAGAACAAGAAGAACAAAAGGCAATAGAGTTATTTTACAAAAACATAAAACTTGTAAATGGAAGGTACCAAGTACGATGGCCGTGGAAAGTATATCCACCCCCATTACCAGACAACTACTCCTTAGCTTTCAGCAGACTTAAAAGCCAAATACCACATATGCGCACCTCACCTGAATTTTTCCAAAAATATGACGCATACTTCCAAGAACTATTCAAAAATGATATAATAGAAATAGTTAACAACAAACATACTTCGGAACCAGTCCATTACTTAGCACATCACGGACTAATAGACCCAACCAAACTCACACACCCAATTAGAATAGTTTTTGACGGATCAGCAAAAACTAAAAAAGCAAACCACTCAATGAATGATTGTATACACAAAGGATTAAAACTTCTCGCAGACCTTGTAAAACTATTTATAACCTTCAGACTAAACCCAATTGGTATAAGTGCAGACATTAGGAAAGCATTTTTACAATTAGAATTAAACCCATCAGACCAAAACGTCACAAGATTTCTATGGCTCAAAGACCCGAACAAACCATTAACATACCATAATCTTATAATAATCAGATTCAAAAGAGTACCATTTGGTGTCATAGCATCACCATTCTTACTTGCAGCAACATTACTATATCACTTTCAAAAGACTAACCCTCAATTTTATAATATACTAACAAATCACTTCTATGTAGACAACTTAATCACATCAGTTCCAACACATGAACAAGCACTCAAATTATATAACGCATCCAACAAAACTTTTAATGACATTTCCATGGAACTAGCACAATGGGCAAAAAACAACTCAGAATTACGAACACATTTTACAGACTAAAACGCAATACAAAAACCACCCGTTAAAATACTAGGCATTCAATGGGATTACACAAAAGACATACTCTACTTAAAACCAAAAATGACAATACCAGAACAACATACAAAAAGAACTTTCGTAAGTAATTTTTCAGCGATATTCGACCCATTAGGCTGGTTTGCACCATTATTGGTTCCAGCAAAAGCCTTTGTACGAACCTTATGGGACCACAAACAAGAATGGGACACACCATTACCAACCTCCTTAATCCCAATAGCAGAAAACATTATAACAGACATAAGCAAATGCAACGACATATGTTTCCAAAGAAAATTTTTTCAAAAACCATTCATACCAGAACAAGCAGAAATTCACATATTCGTAGATGCCTCCGCAATAGCATATTCAGCAGTAGCATATTTAAGATACAAAACAGACAATATACACACATTAAGATTCCTGATAGGCAAATGCAGACTAACACTAGCAAAAACACACACAATACCAAAATTAGAATTAATAGCAGCATTACTTGGAGCACGACTCATTAAATTCCTTAGAGAAACATTACAAATATCACATAACAAACAATCCTTCTTATGGTCTGATAGTAAATGCGTACTCATCTGGCTCACACAAAGAAAAATCTTACCTCCCTTCACACAAAACAGAGTTAAAGAGATCATAACAATCCCAAACACACTATACCAATACGTACCAACCAAAGAAAACCCAGCAGACATAGGATCCAGAGGAGCAAACCTAACATCCTTAACGCAATCGAAATGGTTCACAGGACCAGAATGGCTAATGCAAGAAAAAACAGAATGGTCACAAACTGACTTACACACACTAAAAGATGAAACCTCAGAAATCCAGACAGAAGACCAACATGAACAAACTTTCTGTACCATAGCAGAATCCTTACACGACTACGCCCAACCATACACTAATGAAACAATATTAAATAACACATATAATGACCATACATATACACGCAAACACAGACAAACACAGTCTAGAACATACAAAATCCCACATTACGAACAAATATCGGAAACAACCAACAACAACAAGACAAATCCTGATATAGATCATAAAGAAATAATTGACAATACGTCAAAAGCACAACATTCACACCCACACCTAGATCACGAAGAGATAATCACAAATTCTACATCACAAAACACGAATACATTCATCACATATATATATATGGAAAAAACCTAACACCATTTAACCTAGACCTTCAAAAATTCTCTTCACTACAAAAATTAATCAAGACCTTCCAAATTACGATAAAAGAGTTAAAACAATTTAGAGGAAAAAGGACAAACAATAAACCCTCTACGATACCATACCTTCACACAAATTATCAATTTTTTCAAATATTAACCATCTTCATAAATGCAGAACAAAAAAAATATTGTCAACTCATTTTCCAACAATTACAACAAACAAACCCACCACCATACGCAATATTCAAAAAATTTCTCATAAAATTAGACAAAGACAACATGCTCAGATTACATAACTATCTACCTCCACATACATTGCATACACAAACTTATACACCATATCTATTACCCCCACAATCACAATTAACCAAATTAATAATATTATACATACATGAAAAAGGTTACCATAGCGGAACCAGATATACAGTTGCAAAATTCAGAAAAAACTTCTTCACACCAAGCATAAACAAACTAGTCATATCAACGATTCGAAAAAATTGCTATAAATGTAAAATTCATGCAAATAAATCCTATAAACAACCACCCTTTTCAACCATGCCAGATTTCAGACTTAATGAAAAGGCTCATCCGTTTACACATACCGGGGTCGTTATATTCGGACCATTTTATACATATAATAAAATAATAACAAAACAACATTCACAACAGATTTCACCATCGACATCACCATCCAAAAGATGGATCCTCATATTCACCTGCCTCACTATACGAGCAGTATATTTAATATCTATCAAATCTCTACAAACAGAAGAAATTTGGTGCGCATTTCACTCATTTTTCGCAGACAGAGGAACACCCAAATTAATACTATCTGACAACGCTGCACAATTCAGAGTCATCAACACAAACATAACAAACTTTTGGAACAACATAACAAATAACAACAAAATACAAAATTATTTATACGAAAATAATATACAATGGAAATTTATACCAGCTAAAGCCCCATGGTATGGCGGCACTTACGAACGCCTAATAGGCATTATCAAACAATCTTACTACAAGACAGTAGGACACCACCCCATATACATACACACATTTCACATCACTATCAAACAACTACAAATAATGATCAACGAAAGACCCTTATGCCCAGAATCAGAAACATCAACATACTCATACCTTACACCAGCCAACTTTCTTCACGCAAACTTTCAACACACAATACTACAATTAGACAAACCAAATGCCAACCATACATCAACAGAAAAACATTTACAACACATATGGAAAATAGACCAGTCATACCTAAAAAACTTATGGATACAATGGAAACAAAACTACCTCACATATCTTAGGGATAAACAACCACAACCGATACCAAATAAATACCATACAAACGATGATTTACCAAAAATCGGAGATTTAGTACACGTCATAGATGTCACATCCACACCCAACAAACCACAACTTGCAGTAATTAAAGAACTACATAAATCTCCAGACCAAATTATAAGATCAGCCTCCATTATGTTTCCAAACGGAACACTTACCACCAGACCCCTTAAATATTTAGCACCACTAGAGCTAAATTCCCAAGATGCCTTGCAACATCCACACACAAAAGTAGTGGCCCAAAAAACATAACATCTACAAATTATCATAAATAATTCGTAGTTCAAACCGTCTTTAGGAGAATCTACTCTGGGTAAACTTACAAACAAAACAGATCAAGTTTGCAACCAGAGGACCCACTGTGGAACCAATATAAAGATTGGAGAAGCAGGTGACATGTAACAAACCAACAAATATAAACACTAGCCAACCATCTTTTATCCTTTCAGAAGGAAAAATGATGCAGTTGACGTGTTTATTAACAAACAATAATTATATAAAAATAATACATTTTCTTCTTTTCACAGAATCACAAATATACCTAAATGAAAGAGACAAACCAGAATAGAATAACATCAGAAGCATAACGCCGTACACGAATCAACATACAAGAAACTAACTGTGATCATAGACCTTCAAACAACAGGAGAAGAAGGCAGATCTCAACATTTACCAATAGATTAAATAAATTTAACAAATAAATGTTCCTTAGAGTCAAACCAAACATTCGCTCAAAATATGTGATAACAAACGTTCCTAAACCTTATATATGTATTATTGTTTCTATAATTAATAAGCATTGTTATTTTCGTATGTAAAATAAAGAGTTTCTAATTGTATATCTTGTTATTTATTCATTACAACATTAATAAACAATTCACAGACAACAAACATATTAACCATCACAGACATCAAACACATTATCCACCACACAGCAAACCTACAAAAAAAAACAAAACAAATAATAGACAATTCCCGATGACTTCTACACGGAAGGGAAAATGCGATAGACTGAGACTCTCCCCCCCCCCCGAGTATCGTGAACGACGGTGTCGTACACGATTCGATAACGATAATGTGACACAATATCGTTATCTCACTGACGTCATTGATCAACTCTATGACGTCAGTAGAACAGACTTATCAAACGTTACCAACTTACACAAACACAGACAACCCAGACAAGTTCGTTACAAGAAATAACGAACTATGTCATTCGGCTAATGGAGACGAACGGGAAACACCACGTTCTTTTATATTTGTCTCACTATAGTATCAACTTATCAAATCGTAATCATAAGGTATGTTCGTTTAGAGCGAAGTTCAGAATAGTTCTGTGGAATCGGATTCAGCTTTGGTGGTGCTATTCTGTAGATATTTTTGTTGTTCAAGTGAGTTACGTATCCATGTTTTTAGAATATAACCTCAAAATTTGAATCTGATTCAAAGAATCCGTTGTAAAAGAAAAAGAATAAAGCTATCAATATTTTCGTTTCGTGCATTAGCATTTGCACTAAATTTTTGTGTTACTTCGGTTGACGGTTTGGGCCTAGGGTTAGATCTGCCATCTGGCCTCTGGGATAATATCGAATTCCGAGCTTTGAAGTTTGAATTTTGAGCACCATATAACTTGTATAAGTCATAACACTTTAATGGTGCGATTGTCGAAAGTAATTTTCTCGAATTCTCCATCAGTTCGTCAAAACAAACTTTTGGTCTATAACACTATAAGTTCGTTTCTGGCCACCAAACTGTGACTGCACCCTACCAATAGTTTAATAAATTAATTTGACTACTTTTTCAATTTCCGCCACATGGATTCGTTAGTAAACTCAAATTGTATATTCTGCTCGCTGATTGCCAAGAATGAAAACATAATTTTTCAGGTTAATTTTCTTCTTTCGTACAGTTTCATGATTATTGTAGAAAATATTTTCAGTAAGTAAATGAAAAACTGTCTGTTAATTATTGTAATATTTTTCAGGATGAAAATGTTTTTGTTATAAACGACATAAAGCCGGCTTCAACGTATCATCTCCTAGTTATTTCAAGAAAACATATACTTGATGCGAAGTGCTTAACAAAAGACGACAAAACTTTGCGTAAGCTTTGAGCTCATGAAATAGAAATTATCAGGGTTGAATTAAATAAGAAAATGTGTCACTTTCATTCCTTTAATGCTGTTTCTAGTTGAAACAATGATGGATAGAGCGAAAATTATGTTACAAAATGAAAGAATTAATGTTGACGATAGCAGGTATAATTAATATCTTATTTCGTTTCATTCCTTTGTCGAAAAAAAATGTTATATAATAGATTGTTTTACTGTATAGATTAGTTTTTCACTGGCCTCCGTTTCATTCAGTGCCGCATTTACATTTACATGTTATTGCCCCAGTCAGTGATATGTCGATCCTTAGCCGTGTAATATTCAAGACTAACACTTGGTGGGCTGTGACTGTGAGTGCCGTACTACCATACTAGTTTTATTGTGTCCTGTTATTCTCCAAATAGTATCTTTTTTTGTTTGTTGAAAATAAACAATTAATTCTTATTGTTGCAGCCTGAATATGTTTTGAAAAGAATATCAGAGGAATGAAGTCGATATCCGCATTGTGACCGTTTTTTTCTTGTTTTTTTCTGCTGAAAAATATGAGCAGGTACCTATTTTTTAATTCTAAATTTTAATAGAATTATTTAAGTGAAAAATTCTATCTTCCCTCATTTTCAAATTTAAAAGATAAATCACATAAATTAAAAAAAATTTGAAAACTCGTTCATTTTGATCTCAAATTATCATTATTCAGTTAATTAAAATTTATTTTTCATTTATAAAATTAGGTCTCAAATTTTGGATAAGTTAGTTTATTTCTTAACAATACTTCTTATTGGAGCCGAAGTTATTTTTTGTTGTGTAGTTTCTTCTTCTTCGAAGGAGCTGCTGAATGTAACCTGCGTCGATTGAACAGTTTTTCGAACTCCTCCTTCATTAGTTGTCTTGATTGATGCCTGAGCCGTTTTTGCACTATCTTGTTTCTGCAGTTTGTGAGACGTCTGTTCCAATTTTTTGTCACCTTCATTTTTGGTTACCTACAAAAGTAGATAATTGTAATAAGTTGTCGACTGTATCTTGGGTTAGTGTCAATTAATCATTCTGTACTTACCGTTTTATGTGTTTCAATCTCTTTGGAATCTTCCTCGCTAGCCTTGATTGTTGCACCGCCAATTTTTCCTTTTAAATCCGGTAATTGTGGCACGTCTACTGGGAATGACACCAATGCGTTGCTATTTTCTTCATTCGCAGCCATTTTGATTTAAAATTAAAATTTTTTCTTGTGAATTTTTTATTTGCTTCGATTACTTTTTCTCGCCTTCAATGTTATTCTCAAATTCTTCCTCGGCTGCGTACTTTAATTGTTTTGTCTCTGATGTATTTTGTGCTTGTAATGGTGTAGGTTCTATAGATTTCCGTGCTGGCGATGATTTTTCGTGTTTGAATTGATTTTCTTGGTCTTGTAGTGCTTTTAAATGTTCTCGAATTTTTTTTTGTAAATCGTCTTCTATGTATGTTTCACCCTCTTCGTCGGGCAAATTTTCTTCGTAATCTAGTATATCTTCGACAATGCTTTCAATTTTTTCGTCTTCGATTGTGTCAGCTTCCTCTTTTAATTCTGTATGAATCAGAGGTTTTTCAGTTTCCTCTATTTTCGACTGTTGTAATCTCTCGAATTCGATGAAAGAATCTCTTTTTTCTTCGCTTGCCTTTTCAAGTTTAGTACTAGATTTCAACACGTGTTCATCCGATTCAACTGTCGGTGTTGAACAACTTGCTGGTTGCCGAATTTGTATTGGTCTGGTTTGAACAGATGGCAACAAAAAATCAGATTCTAGCTTTTTTTGGTGTTCGCTGGAGTTGTCTGAAGTTACTTTCGCAGTTCTGATCGGACTTGAATCTCTTACTTTTATTTCCCTGTACAAATTTCGAAAAAATGCGTATTTAATTTTTTTTTACTATCATGCATTATTTCGTTCAGTAATTTAAATAGCTTTATAATTATAATTGAACTACATGTCACTGGAAATTTGAGAAAACTTATTTTATTGTGCAAGTTTATGCTTACTTACTTCTGTACAGATTCCGCTTTGATTAATTCAGGTTTTTCGATGGGTTCTTTTTCAGTTTTTGCTTCGGCTAGTATCTTATCTACCTCTGCATTAGTCAAAGCTCCCGATGGTGGTATATTCTGTGAAATAGTTCGAAAATTATAAGCATATGCGACCGAACGAAAAAGAATTAATCGAAAACTACTTAATTACCCTTCTGAATAGTAAATTCCAAAAGTAAACCAAATAATCGCGCAAAAATTCTAACATTATTTAGCTTACATCCACGATACTGTAATTAACGGATAAAATAAAGAAATTGCTCGAAATGCGTTCGTCTTCAAGGTACCGATGATTTATCGATTCAAATTTCGTTTTTTTAAACTGCTATTTTTTACTGTTAAATCTCGCTGCAAAGCGGTAAAAATGTGTTGAGAAATTAATTTTTGAACTCGTTCCAGTTACCCCGGTACCAAAAATAAAGCATTTTTGTTGCAAACCCACCATTCGTCGTATTTTAACAGTCAGCTGTTCGGGAGTGAAATTATTTTCGTCGGTTCGGTAGATGCTACATAAGCCGTCTTGTCGCGAGGTTTATTTTAGTATTTTTGCTAACCATCATTGTGGGTTCTGGGGAAGCATTGTATATGCACTCGCTAGTTTGTGTTTAGAAAAATGCAATCAGCCTTCGAAAAAGAATGATGAATGTTTAATTTAAAAATAAAATTCTGTGTTAGCGAATGATTACGAACATATAGTTACATCTTGTGACTAATTATTGCCATGAGCTGGTTGAAGTATTGAGTGCATTTCTCAGAGATTTATCTAGACATGGTCGGTAAACAAAGAAATTGGCTCATATATTATTAAAACATTGTTTGGTGATTTATGCGAAAAATATTTTTTATTTGTGTTTATTTATTGCTCTCATTGCGTTCTGGTTTGGGCGCATCGATATTATTCGCCCATGAACTTGGTATATATTGGCTTATCCTTTTTCATTAATTTCAAGAATTACGAAAAAATTTTATTTATGCTCTTATTAAAAGGGATTTTATTCTTTTCAAGGGTAGACGAAAAATTATTCTTTTAATTTTCTAAATTATTAACGCAATTTCACATAACAGAAATCATTTTAGGTTTTCTAATTTCGGAAATAGGAAGAACTTTATTGAATTAAAAAACTACTTCTAAATTTTCATAAAAATAGCATTTCTACATTTAAAAATTTTAGGATTCTCTGAAAACATTCTATTTTTTTTCAGGTTCAATATTATTTGGAGAATTAGGATGTATCTTCTCAAATGAAATTTTTTTGATTGAAGAAAATTGAAATCGATATGTACAGCTAGTTTTTTCGATAGAAGTTTTTTTTAATTAAATTTAATGTGGCCATTACATATTCTTATTGTACGTTTATAGCATCAGAAACGTGAAAATCAATTCGAAATGTTTTGAGCGTCTGAAGGATTTCAAGTTTTTTTTTCCATTTGGCAATTTTTTTCAAATGAGAATCCATTTAAAAAGTCGCAGTTATGAAAATTCAATTCTTGACTAAAGTTTGTGATTTTGTTTTGATCAAATTTAGAATTTTGTCAAAATTTTTATTAATTTGTTTAGTGAAGGGTGAATTTTATTCCCCTTTGGATGGTCGTTGTGATTTGAGTATTGGCGAGTATATTTATCTATTTATTTATTTAGGTTTTGATGAAATCTGTTAGTTGGACTTAGCAACTCTGAGAGACATGAATCCATCAATTTCATACCGTGCCAAAATCAGTAAGAACCATATCTGAATGTTTTGGTTCCAAAATTTAACGTCGTTAATTTCTTGACTTAGTTTTCTGCTCTAAATTCTTTTTAAGTTTGCACTGTAATATTTTTGCTATTTATCCTATTTTCGGTGAAAATTTCGTAATATTTTGAATTATTTTCTCGGCCCTCTGAAAAGCAAGCTAATTAATTTATTTGAAAATATAATTCAAGTGTCAAACATGAAAGATGAGCGAGAATAATGTATTCAACTTGTTTATGTTGTGGTATAATATGTCTCTTGTACAAATAATGTTTATATTCAATTTTTTTTAATGAATGGCCTCAACTTATTTAATATTTTGGCCTTAAGTGACGTTTGTATATAAAAATACAAATGAAATAATTGTAGCATTCTTATGAATTCGTGAAAGCAGTGCTCTAGTTTTTTAACCCCAGAATGTTTGTCCACTCATTGCAGAAGTGACGCAAATTATATTTTTAGAGATCAAAATATTCTCAAGTTCGCAACTAATAACTTTTTTATTATTTACTATGATGACGTGTTTATTTTAAAATGAGGTATCCGAAGTTCTTTTTAAGTAGGTTTTCTATTGAAAATCTACTTATTAAGCTTGGTGTCATGAAACCATCTGCGGTGGGGGTAGGTACGTTTTTCATTTCATAAATCAAGGAAAATTTTGGCACTAATAACTCAAATTCATATCTCTTTCTCTCTCTCTCATCTCTGTAAGCCAATTTCTTGTTACCATGGTACAGGTCGCAATTTTAATTCGATAGTCACGAAATTTGGAACGAACATTAGTATTAAGTCAAGGAACTGACCTATTGATTTTTTTGCAGATCAGCTGTTCAGTACTTCCGTTATGGCTATTTTCGTTTTTATTGTTATTATTTGGTTATAAAATTTTTAATTTTCGACCAAAAGCTACGAAATTTGAAACAAAAATTCACTATGATATATTATAACTTGATATAAATTTTGGTGCGGATGGACTGGACGGTACTTCCGGTATAGCTATTTTCGAGTTTGTTTTAACCATAAATTTATCAATTTTCAATCCGTAGCTATGAAATTTGTAACAAATATCATAACTTGCCCATGCGAATCGATCGCACGGTACTTCTGGTAACACTATTTTCGTTTTTATTTCGCCTATAAAATGCCTAATTTTGAACCAATAGGAACATAATTTGGAACAAATATTTATTACGATCTATTAATAACGTTTTAGTGACTGCCAAATTTTATATTTTTCGAAAACCTACTTTTTCTAACGGAGCTGCTGCTACGTTAGATTTTTTTTCTCCATTCTGGCAACGATTGTCTTTTTATCAAGCTATGGCTTGAGAAGAAAGAAAATGAATCTTAACTATCAAAAGTGAAATTAAATTTCACGATTATGCTTTATGCTTGAACGGTAATGGTAAAAGTTTGATATAAAATGTTAAAACTTTATATCACATTTATGTTTTCATTTTAATGATGGATTATCCGTAGAAAAGATTACCATTTTAAATTTGAATTTTAGCTTTTAGCGCGTGAAAAAATTTTAAAAGGTTCGAATGTGTGCTACCGGTGTTATTACCGCGCCGTTGAAATGCTCGGCAATAACAAATTTGTCTCTTCCAATAATTCCCATTTATATCTTTATTTTCTTTAAATAATGAAAAGCAAATGCAATAGTCAAAATTAATTTTAATTTTTCTTGAGAAATTTTATGTCGTAATTAATGAATATTTTGTAAATGTGCTGAGGATTAATTTATAAGTTGATTTATTTTATTCTTTAAAGAATGAAAACTCAGTAGATTCCTGTTTTCACCAAGGAAGGGGAATTTTCGAACTTGGATTATTTTTCATTTACGTAGAAAATTTCAAAAATTGGAATTTTAACATAATTAAATTCTGTAAGGTGCCCGGGAGTGAAAGTATAATTCAGAAATGATTTTTAGGTAATGAAAAATCATTTTGAGGTCTTGAAGGATGCTGTTTCCGATGGTAATAAAAGTATAAGTAAAATCAATATTGTTCATCCTTGTAGTTTGCTGATTTGACTCATTTTCTTAATTCCATAATTTGCTTTAACCTCAAAATGGCCAGTTTTGAATCATGCTCGCACTCCGGGAAACCTAGAATTATATTTACATTATTCAATATTTAACTTTCTGGTTGAAAAATATTGATATTGTATTAAAAAAAAATTCATAAAATGATCTGAATTTCTCACTCCAAGTCCTTCTTTATGTCTTCACATCGAAAATTGATTGAAAAACACGTATTTCAAATTCGAAATAATTTTAAATTCAAAAAAAACTTGACCCACCTTCTTTTACCCTCAAAGTAATTTATTTTTCAGTGTTATCAATCTTAAGTAGTAGATATTGGCTCAAAATCCAATTCTGCTTCTCAAACAAAAAAAATGTTTTTCAAAAACATGTATCAAGTGCTGAAACTTTTTATTGGAAATATCATCATTCTCTATTGAATATTTCGAGAATACATCAGTAACGAGTACAAAAATAATTCAACTCATAAATCGTTAGCGCATTTAGTATTTATTTTTTGCAAATGAAAACCGTAAGTTCGACTTTACATTTTTCTCAGTTCGAAAGGTTTTGTGTGCACTTATATTGATTAAATATGTTTAATACTTGAAATTGGATTGTAATAAAATTAACGAATGCAAAATGGAGAAAATTGAATTCGATAATTTTTTTCTAATGAAAACAATACTGTCTGAAAATATTGAGTAATTAAGTTTAAACAATTGGTCCTGATTTCTTGAGATTGAGTTTTCACTTCGAAATGATTACAAAAGATAACTGGATAGAATTCGCGGGTCCCTGAGATCCCAGAACCACAGATGAACAAATTGGATTACCCCCTTACCTACTAAAGTGCGGTATCCGAACTGAAAAAGTCAAAATTTCCGAATAGTAAACACTCATCCGACGAGAGGAATAAATTTGTTTTTATACGTACATCTAATTTAGAAAATCGGGCTTCGACCTGACAACGAGCTTAGTTTGAAATTGTTGTCTGTAAAGTTCCATAAATTTTGGTTCGGCCGTGTAAAAGCAATGACGTCGTCACAAAGTTGTGTTTTGAGTGGGTACAAAAAGAAGCTTCGTTTCAATTATTTCAACTCAGTCGCTTGCAATGAAATTTTTTTGATTTTGGTTCAAATGTTATCTGAGTTCAGTGTAGTAATGTATTGAAAGATTAAAAAAAAAACTCTACCCTCGACCAATGTGTTCGAGAACAAAAAAAAAGTTTTTGTTTATGATTTCTGAAGGATATGATAAGAATCTGGTTTTTTTACCTTTGAAGTTTATAAAATTATTTTTGTTCTTTCTTGAAACTTATTTAAGAGTCGTTCTCAGAAATTCATGGAGTAATTCGATGCTTTGAGTTAGTATTTTAAAAACATTTCTGTACTTTTTTTTCACTTATAAATATTAAAAATTGCTCTCTTAAATATTTTTTACGTATAAATTATTAAGCATTGAAAGTGAGAAAATTTAAAGTAATACTGAATTTTCAATTATAAAGTTTTATAATTTTCCTCTTGGTCAATTTTTCGGATATTATACACCGTGTCAGCTTTCTTTACCCGTCTCCGATCGTACTTTACTTTTTACAAACTTTTTTCATTCATAACTTTTTGTCGGTGTCACAACTTCGGTCAGTTTTGAAACCAATTAATCTGTTGAAAGTTTTTTCTTCAACTTTGTCTTCGACTCTGGAAGCAATAATTTTTGACCTACGAATTTTCTACTTTTCTTTCATTTTATGATGACTTAAAGCCATTTAAAATAAATAAAAAATAAATAAATAAATAAAAACTATTGTCATGTGTAATCAATGAAAATTTACTCACCTAAAAATGAATTGAATTCTTGCACGTATTTTCTCAATAGTTTCAAAACAAACTGGAAATATTTAATTCGAGCACAGGTCGTTTCTCTTTCATCGGCACAAATACGATTAAAATTTGTGAATTGGGTATAAACGTTCGTTTGTGGCAGGAACAAAAAAATAAATAATGTTGCCGTATTACACAATGACGTTCAAAAGAAAGCACTTAGTTGGAGAGACGCTTCTTGGAGCATGTAGTTCATCAAAGTTTTCATTAGTGGGTTGCAAAATAAAACGGGCTCATAATTCGTTGGCACGAATTGCTAGAATTTCTATCGTTTCTATCCAACAAGCACACCTAGGTGATTGTGGTTTATTATAAATTATTGGAGATTTATTTTTTATCTAGATGAATCCTAAAGTTTTGAGACAGACCTTTGTTGATGATGCCTAAATGAACGTTTCTATCTTCACATTCGATGAATATATACGTTCGGCTCCCATTTTCTTTCATTTGTTTAATGTTTGGTGATTGCGTGAATAAATTTGTACATGTGACTAATACCTTTGCCTAAATGGTTTTTGTACGATTGTCAGTTATAATTTAACGTGATACCACTCATCTGAATGCAGAATAAAAATTGAATTATTTTTTGGTGCTCGCTAACTGTCATAGTTTAAATGTTCTGCATCGCCAGAAAAAAATAAATGGAAAGAACTATAGATAAATCCTATCCCAACTTGTTTTTCTTACACCTGAGCTACCAAGCAAAAATTACGATTTTCGGACAAATAAAGTTGATCAAACTTGCATACTTATCCGTATGATGCTATCAAACTCGGTCTCATTCCCCATAAATGTTAATTATAATTGTGATTTTTATTTTGTAAAATTAGCTAACGGTCATTAACTTTATGTCATGATTATTTATGGGGTCATTAACCATTCTGTAAAAGTTATGTTATTCAGACAGTCTGCTCTAGTGTTAATTTTGTGAAAGTTTAAAGGAAAATAATTAATCGAAGAAAAAAAAACTTTTTACGTTTGTCGGAAAAATCTGAATGTTTTTGAATAGATGAGAAGGTATATAAATTCTATTTGTTCGAAATTCAAAAACACTAAAGGTATAAAACGGATGTGTTATGGAGGGGTGTACTGGGCTAAGTTGACTCTAATCTGAAAGTTGAATCGCCAAGTTCACTCGGGTTTACGCTTGTACATTCTCAGATTTAGAGTTAATTCACCACTGTACACTTGACTCTTCTGTAATACAGTTCTTTAAACTATCGAATTTACATTTTCGCCTTCCTCCTTCCAGTAAGGAATGAAGTATTGCAATTTTCTAATGAGAGTAATAAGTTTAAAACTTGTTTGAAACTTCTTAATTTTTGGGATTAAAAACGATTGTTAATTCGTACCTATGTCACACATTTAATGGACTACATATTTAAAAAAATCACGCCAATCGTAGATTTGTAGTGTAAAAATATTATTTTATCAAACCTCTGTACTGCTGTCTCCGACGTAGTTGAAATAGAGCTCAGAATCTTGAGTTTAATGATTTAATTTTTTTTTTTTTTTTTGATAGTTTATTGGTACGATTGATGACTGCAAAATTCTACGAATTCTAATCTACAAATCATTATTTAATTACACTTCTGAAATATTGGAAATTTAAATTTGATTGCGATGAATATCCAAAAGTATTTTTAATTCTTCTAATCTCTGAAGATTGGTAACCTTTTAATGTGAAAAGTTTTGTGTATTTTAGTATTTAGTAAAATATTCCATTCGAATTTTCCCCCAGTTTGCTTTCGAATGGGGTAATAAAATTGACCTCATGGAGGGTTAGGGGTGGGAGCGATGAAAATTATCCGTTTCACGACAGAAGAAAACTAATGATCCCATTTTCCCATCTTGACATAATTTTTTTCATGTATAGTATATATCTATCTATCTATCTTCCATATTAATAAAACTCAGTAAGTATATTTGTTCGTCCATAACTTCAGAACGGCTTAGCAGATCGATATGAAATTTTCAGTATTTATTTGTGTTATTTGGAGGCATATGTGAAGCCATCGGCGAATTCTCAAGCCCCTCTGAAGACAATGCTGTCCGTTTTCACCAAAACTCGTCATTTAGTACAAAAACGAACAAAAGGGAATAAAAGAGAAAGAAAATAATGGTAAAACACAGCGCCGGTGAACCTGCGGGAATCTAATATAATTACTGTAACATACACATGTATGTAGGTATCGCCTGAATTTTTGATTCACGGTTTTGAGAAAACTACAAAAGAGATAGAGCTAAAATTTTCACGAAAGGTATTCATTATATATATATATATGTGACTAAGTCTGAAAGAAGTTCGGTGCTAATTGGTCCGGTAGTTTCCGAGAAAACTGGAGAACAAAAAATTTATGGAAAAGTGGTTTTTTTTTATTTTGCCAAGAAACTACAGAAGGGATCGGGTTGAAATTTTCGCGATAGATTTTCCATGTTATTACACGTCTGGTAGAAGTTTGTGTTTCTTTATTCGGTAGTTCTCGAGAAAACTGGAAAAGAAAAAATTTCTGAAGAAAATTTTTGGTTCACACTTTTGAGAAAACTACGTGAGCGATAAGGCTGAAATTTTCACGAAACGTAGTCTTTATATAGGATAAGGTAATGGAAGAAGTTTGGTACCTATTGGTCCTGTAATTACCTGGGCTGTGATCATGAACTGAGTTTATAATTGATAGCAACTGATAGTTTGTTACCCCATTAAAAACACAGGGGCTGTCAACTCTTATCAATTATCAATTCAGTTCATGATCGTAGCCCTGTCTCCTAAGCTGTTGAGATCAGAACATAAGTTTATTAAAAAAAGGCGTGAGTTCTACTGTGGCATACTCATGAAGAATTGATGCGTAAACATAGTAATTGTGTGGTTGGGTGTGTGCGCAACATTGCTCACTCACACTACCACACACATACTTGTCATGTAACACACACAAATGTGAGTTACAGTTACACAAATTTGACAATCTTAATTCTTGTTTAGCCCCTACAGTAGATGAGTGCTAAGATGTTAACAAATCAAAAATTTTAGTTTATCTTAAAGAGTATTTTCTACTGTTGGAAGTTCTAAAGCTCTGTGTAGCCTACATAATTATGTTTGAAGAGTTTTTTACTTCTAAGAAATCTGATATTTGATACCACAAGAGGGCAGAACTAGTGTTGTCTGGATGTGCTGAATCGTGGTAAATTAAATAGTTTGGTATGCTAAACTCTTCATGTGTCAAATTCTAGTTTTTTTAAGTTTTTGGTACATATTTGCTTTTCAAGCTGTATGAGTAAGACAATTAATAATGAATGGATTAGTGTTTCCACAAAAATCCGTAGGCATAGACCTCATCTAAATATTTTAGGATGATGCCAATTTTCGTAGAATATTTGTATCAGTACTTCTGTCACATTATCTATATCTATATCTATCTATACTTCTATACTAACATATAAGTCTTCAATATATATATATGTATACTGGATAATCTCTGAAACTACTGAACCAATTTGTTTTGTTCTTCTATCATCATCAAGTTTATCTTCTTACCGATAAAATAGGTTACCTATTATTATGATCCATTTATAATAACCTGAGCACTACTGTAAAATACGTATATTTTTCATTATTTTCATTATTTCAGTTGTCGTCAGTTGAAGGATTAAAGAATGATGGAACAAAAGAGAAATGGAAAAAATATTGCTATTTCTGTCACCCCTTTTACTACACTTTAGCTTATCTCTTTTCACAGATATGTATCTAAAGAAGACTAGATGAGTAATTTCGCAAAATACATGAAGAAAACGGTTGCCTAACTGCCCCTGAGCACACTGGCAGAAAGTTTTTATTATCCATTTATAGTAATGCAAAATTGATGATGCTTTCTCATCAATTATCTTGATAAATATTGATTTTTGGATAAAAAGTGTTAGAATGAAAATTATTCAGCATTAGATACTCTATAAAAATGTTCCTACTCAGTTTTTAATTTAATGCCTTTATTGCTCTCCAGAAAGCATTGAAAACTGTCACTTCTTAAGATACATCATAATGTGATATGATGTAAAACTTGTAGTGTTTTTTTTTTTAGCTAATGAATTGACTTTTTTTTGTCTAAGGTGATAGCTAAATGATACTTTCATATTATAAATCATCAATTCTTCAAAAAAATGTTTTATTTTCCTGAAAATTGAATGAACTAGAATAATTTCAATCAATCTTAAGTTCTTCGGTGTTTATTTCTGTATTTTAGTATTTTTATTCTGCAATACTATTGAGAGAGGATTATCTCAAAATTCATTTCAGAAGTATGAAGCCCTTAGTGCATTTTGCATTTTCCACCTTTATTTTTAGGTTCTCTAAAAGAATAAAAGCCTGTATTGACAAAGAGCTCTTCCAGTTTTTCAGCATTTTTTCTATGGCTACTTCTACTTTATTTTTGATATTTGAATGCAGAATATGAGTAGGATTACTCATGTAGATATAATATTTTCACCCAAATTTTGGTAAGAGATAATAATAATAATAAAATATAATATAGATGAAATTTATTAATAAAAAATCAATCACAAAAAAAAACAAAAGCTGACATTTGGCTGTAAATTATTATAATTTGCTACAAAAGTAGGGCTTGTAATCACAACCATAATTAGAGCAATAACCACCAAAAACTTAAAGAATAAGTAAAATAAAATATTTTTATGAAGAAGTGAGATTTATAATTATGAAAATATCACTAAGCTATCACCATAGAAAAAAAAAGTCAATTGATTTTAGCTTAAAAAAAAAAACAACAGAAACTACAACTTATGCATCATTATCATTTATCACATTGTAATGTATCTTAAGAAGTGGCAGTTTTCAATACTTTCTGGAGAGCAGTAAAGGCATTAAATTAAAAAATGAGTAGGAACATTTTTATAGAATATCTTATGCTGAATAATTTTCATTCCAACACTTTTTATCCAAAAATCAATATTTAGCAAGATAATTGATGTGAAAGCATCATCAATTTTACACTACTCAATATGGATAATAAAAACTTTCTACCAGCGCGCTCAGGGGCTGCTATACAACCGCTTGGATCGTTTTTTCAACACATGTTAAATGGGAAGTTACTCATCTGGTCTTCTTTAGATACATATCTGCGATAATATTACAGTTTTAGTTTGATATTTCTTACAGCCAATAATTTCTCTACAGTTGGTAGTATTTTGGTAGGGGAGTTTTTATCATTCCGGATTTAAGATGGAAGTTGATGACGTTGCAAATTTGTGATCATTGAGGTAAGAGTAAGACCCACATTCCCTATTCGCTAACTTCAATAGGTGATAATGGATACTTTAATTTAGTTTCAGTTTGAATTATTGAATACTAAAGATGATTTAATTTTTTTTTTTGTAAATTTGAAGACAAATGAGAATGATGTCTGAATAAATCTGAAAAAAATAATTCATATCGTTGTAATAATTAGCTTAATTTAAGCTATGAATTTTGCATAAGATCATTCACGTTTAATTTTATATTTATTTATAAAAAAATATAAATAAAAAAAAGAGTAGGATTATTGATAAAATGGTCCCGGACTCGTACTCCTGTGATATTGAGCCAAGCGAAGCTGTCACTAAGGGCGACTATAGTACATGACATAGTTCGATTTTTCGTGAAGAGTTATTTTAGAAAGTCATTCATTACTATTTACTGATTTTAAATATGAAAAAAATTTCAGCGGCGGTAGTCGTGAAATCTTATGCCTGAACAATGACCATACTGATATCACTTTTCCCACTCCGCAGTTTTTTACCATTCAGTATCGAGACTTCAGCAAATTATAAATATTTCTCAATTTTCGCCGTAAAATTTTTCCACTGGGATTTTTCGGTATTTCGTCAATGAAAATTACTCCTCCTCTTAATTTCTTGTGAGGTGAGACTAGTGCTGCGAATAATAAACATTATCATTTTACTATAACATTAACCTACTTCTAAAAAAAAACAAAAAAAACTAATCTTAATAACATTTCTACAATACCTGCTGCGTATTGAACCAGTTCTTTTTCTGTAATCGTTGATTTCGGTTTTCTGACTACAAAAGCTGTTGGAATTTCACCGGCTAAATCGTTTGGTACTCCGATCACACCCGCATCTTGTACATCTGCATGTTTCATTAGTAAACTTTCTATTTCTGCCGGAGCTACCTGAAATATGGGTATCTTCATTTTTAAATCTTGATGATATGTTTTTCTAATTTATTAGATGACATTGTGAATTTTCAAGATGCCTAATCCTTCATAAAATTTTGAAAGTTATGAAATTTGTTTTTTTTAAATGTTCACTGCGCTAAAGCCTTGTAGAGTTAAGAAAAACAAAAACTGTTTAATAAACATGTATCTTGTTCTCCACGATTAAGGAGCTAGGTATACTAATAACAATTTTAAAGTCAATCTCTATATGTCGTGCTTTCAGTATATCGTTCTCCTTAATCGTTGAGAACCGGACCAATTCTTGTTTATTAAACATTTTTCATCTGTTTTAAGGTGTACTATTTTCTGTTACAGTTTCCGGGGCATCTCAGGAAACACCGCATATGCACGTTTGATAAAGAGGCTTTACAGCATAACACAATCGGGCAGGTCATTTTGGCCCATTAATAATTCAAATTTTTATCAATTATTACCATCCATCCAGAGTAGGCCTGTAGATTGTCTTTCAGTTTGGAAAGCAGATTTCTTTATTATAGTCGTTGGTAATTATTTTAGTTGTGCATCAATTTTCAGTTTGATAACAAATTATTTTCATTGGATATTGACGAAAAATGCCATTATGCCGTGCGTTTGATGTGTGTCGAAATCATTAAAGGTGAGACCGAGCATAAACTATTAGGCCAAACTAATCACCAAATATTTCTTAGAACGTATTTTATATAAATTGAAAAAGTCGTCAATTCCGTTGAAAAATGTTACGAAAACAGCAAAAAATTTGATTACTGCCCCAATTTATATCAATGATCTAAAGATTTTGAAATTTTTTCTATTGATTTATCATTGAAAAATCTTGTATGGTGTCTATAATGATCTGATCTTACCCTCATGTGAGTTAATTTTAAAATTTTAAATGCAGTGTTGAAATAATTTATATTTAAAAATCTGATTCACATTTGGCTAGTTTTCTAGCTCTAGCCAGCTACTTAGAGCACTATTCTGTTAACAGTTGAAATCACTATGCCATTTTAGTCATTTAAAGTTAACTTTAATTTGGCAGAGAGTCTGTAAGAATTTCATTAGAATCTCATATGGCAAACTGCCAAGTTTATGTTGATTTTAAATGGTTGAAGTGGTGTAGTGAATTTTAATGTTAACAGAATAGTACTCCAATGGACTGACTAGTAGCATAAAAACTAACCAAGTGTGAACCAGGCTAAAGATAAAAAAAAAGATATGAGTTCTGCTGGAGCATACTCATGAATAATTGATGTGTAAACATTAAATAGTGTGGTTGTGTGTGTGCGCAACACTTTGCACCCACACCCAACTACATGTCATATAACACACAAAATGAGAGTTACGATTGTAAGAGTTAAGCCGGTCCCACATGACACGTGTATTCGGCAAACATTCGACATTCGTCTGCATTTGCGCACCGTGTGGGAGAAATGCCAATGCGAATAATGCCGAACATTTGGCGAACATTTGTCCAGGTTCCGGCAGTTGTCAATAAATAATGCACGAGTCAAAGGGATGACGAATATTTGTCATACGTAATTGTTCGGCACATGTGAACAAATATTTGTGAATTGTGAAGTTTATATTTCGTGGTGTAGTGTAGGAGCCGCAAAGTGGCGAGGCAAATATTTGGGCCAAATATTCGACAAATAACATTTGTCAAATACACGCGTCGTGTGGGACTGGCTTTACAGATAGCAAATCTGATGATTGTAATTCTCATTTAGCCCCTACTATAGATACTGAATGATGTAAACTATCAGAAATTTTCATTTTGAAGAAAAGTATTGTTTGAAGTTCATTTTAACTGGACAAATCAAAATGTTTTTTTTCAATTGATGAAAAAGTAATTTGCCAAAAGCAAATTGTGTATTTGTTAGTAAAATATAATCATGTTACCTCTCATTTATTTTGAAAAGTTTTTCTCTCGATATTTTCACATTTAAATTGCTTCATGAAGTTCAACTGTAGAAATATTGTATATTAATTCCGAATCATTCAAAATTCTATTTTTGTAAAATTTCTCTTTCAATTTAATTTTAGTATACCTTAACATCCACAAATAATTGATTATTGTTTTTTTAAACACGATTTTATGAGTGAACGATTTATTTTGTTTTGTATTTTGAGGGGAAATAACGGAAGTGAAAGGTGGAAAATAGCATTTGTATTACGCAACATTTTTTCCGACAAGTGTAGTTTACAAACACTGTACTTGAGCCTTAACAGGAAAAATGAGTGAAAAAATCTGAGAACTGAAAAAAAAAGAGTGAAACAATAATGAAAAAGAAGATAAAAAATGTCTTTACTGCACATCAACCACGGTAAGTGTGTATTTTCTAAAAGTGTCAAATTTTTTAATGGCTACCATTTTAAAACAGTGGACCAATTTTGATCGAATTCAATACTGAACCAGGTCTTAATAGTCTCCAACTTCCATAAATATTTCAAGCTAAAGTCTTTTAATTTACAGGAGTTATTATGGTGACAACATGGTGGGTTTGCAACACTTTGAAAACCCCTTCCTCCAAAACTAGCAGATAAATTTAAAAAATTTTACCACAAATTGTTTCATTACCATAGGTTAAACAGCGAAAGCTCTACAGATTCCCAAAAAAACCAAAATGAGTAAAAAATGGAAATATATATATTGTGTACAGAAGAATTTGAGTATTAACCTATATATTTGTAATCTACTACTCAGGATTGGTGCTTTTTCACCCAGATTCCATCATTTCACTGAATGCAATAGTTGTATTTTCTTTTAGAAAATACACTGTATAGGAAATAGGCAAAAATTAAAAATCATAAAAAAATATAATATAAAACCTAATTTTTTCTGCCCCTTACCTATCACCCAAAGCAAATTCTCATTTGCAGCTAATGCATAAGTGCAAATTATGTTGGTATACGATTCCCTCACTACCTCACGAACACGGGACATCACATTGACTAACACTGTATGTAACATACTTTTACATTTATTCGTTTTAGATGTGGCGACACTGATCGCCAACATAATATTCTTTCCACCACTGCTCGACGGAGAATGTTCTCCATTCGTCAGTCGTTGTACTAACGTCGTAAATAAACATATTTCAAAATGGAAGTCCATACTTATCTTTTCTGTGTAAAGTAATTAATCCTCACCTCAATATGTTAGCAGAGCTGCGGGCAACAGAAATAAGTGTGGTAAATTGAAATGTAATAATTGTGTATTTTATTAATATTTGAAAGTTCGTGTTTCACGCAAAGTAAAAGGCTTAGTGCCGAGTGATACCTCCACGCAAAGTGGTAGGAAAAATTTAAATTTGTAAAGAAAAAGTTCAATTCAGTGATTAAAGTAACTATCCTGAAAAAGTGAAATGTTCAATTAAAGTAAAGTAACAAATTAAAAGTGAAATAAAAGTGAAATTAATGAAAACAACGGTAAAATCTTGGGCGCCTGTGAAAACGTCAAAGTCAAAAGTCTGGAGAAAACAAATCAGATACGAAAGGATTCTATGGTTCGGTAGACCAGCGCATACAGTCAAAAACGGTTGGCAATTGTTTATGCTGTGTTCCAGGGACTGAAACAACGAAAGAAGAGTGAAAATTCAAAGGTTGCAGAGTGAAAATTGTCGCAGATTGGTGTCATTTAGGCGAGGTAGCAGAAGGAAAACTTCGAAAAATATAAAAAAAGAAACAAAAAATTAAAGATAAGTAAAAAGCCTAAGTTAATTTATATATATTTCGTGTGATTTTGCCCAAAATTAACCTGAAAAATTTAAAATTACAGTAAAATAATATTATATTTCAATATATTTCAGGAAAATTCTCAACCAGATATTAAGCAAAGTTGAGACTTGAAAGGTGGTATCGATAGCCTTCAAATTTTATCTTGCTGGTTGAGAATTGAAAGAAAGAGGAAATCTTTGTTGGATGAGAATTATCAAATCCAACAATAGAAGACTCATTTTCAAACATTGACACAAGTGACAGACTTTTTCCTGTTCACATCGAATAAAAGATTGATTCAGTTAATGTAGATTGATAGATTGTTTCCTTTTTGGTAATCATCTCTCTCATATTTGTTAAATATTTTCGCACTGTGTATTAATCTGGACTTTGATGTGTTTGATGGAGTCATCGATGCTCTGGAATAGGTTTTGGAACTTTGATTAATTTGACATTGGAAATTTTTGACGAAAATAAAATCACAGTAATTTGACTGCTCAAGAAGCAGTAACAACGGCAGAGAGATCAACTCATCGTCGGCAGTATATTTTGTAAGAACTAATTTAGAATATTGACTAGTTAATGAAAATCATAATATAATATTTTTTAATTTGCATTTCCAATCGAGCGGTTGAGACCGTGTTGTGCATTATCGTGCGGTTGAGACCGTGTTACCCCTTAGATTTAAGTTCTCGTGTTTCTGAGGTAGGACATAAACTCCCTAATACCCGAAATATAATAATAAAATGTCAAGATTCGATACGAAAAAGGTATTTGATGGGAGGAATTATGATGCCTGGAGGACCACAATGGTGTCAACACTCTATGCAGAGGGACTGTACCCAGTAATGCATGATGTTGAAACCGAAGTGCTGTATTTGGGATTGGAACTAAATAATTTTTTAAACCCTGAGTCTGGTAATGCCAGTTTGGCTAATAGGATGGCATATTTTCGTAACCAAGAAAAAGGAAAGGTTTTAATTTATCAGGGATTAAACAACAAGCTAATAGAAAGAGTAAAAGACTTAAAAACGATAAATCAGATTCTGAAAGTTTTAGATGAAAGGTACAAAAGCTGCACGCAAGTTACATATATTAATGCGAAGCAGGCCTTTCAGAGGTTAAAATTTAATAGTGAAGGTAACATGAGAAGCTATTTAGATGTGTTTTCTCGAGCAGCCCAGAAAATAAGGGACTGTGGAAAAAGCTTAGACAAACCGGAGGAGATAGAACAACTTCTTATATCTTTGAACATGGACTATGACATGACAGCTGAAATTTAATACATTAAGCCAAGATCAAAAAATGATCGAGACTCTTCATGCCATGTTGATCGAAAGATCAGATAGACTATACGACGAGAAAAAGTCTAGGAACGTTAATAATAATAAATTTCGTAATTTTAATAATAATAATAGAAATCAAAGATTCCAATACGGTGGGAATTATAATAGATATAATTACACAAATAGGAATCAAAATCATAACCAAAATATAGATCAGGGGAAAATGACATACAATAATAATCAAAAGTCAGAAATGCCTCAAAATAGTAATAATAGTTATGAAAATAGAAAATACAATAATAGTCAAAACCAAAATAATTTGCCAAATCGAATAACTTAGTATGTTTCAAGTGCCATGGCAAAGGGCACATAGCTAAGGTATGTCCGTCAAATAAAGAGGGTATAAAACCCCAAGACAAATTAGATGGTCCTGCACAAAATACGAGATACGGACGAAATAATCAAAATAATAATAATAATAAAAACAAAAAAGAACATGATGTGCAATGGTCAATGATGATCGGGTATAAGGACCAAGAACCAAATAATAACACAAATAATAAATTGATAAACCTTATAACATCTAAAGATACGAAACAGGAGTCAGATTCTGATTATGTTCCTCTTACTAAGAGAATAATGTTAGATGGTGGAGCTATGGCCCACGTCATCTCTGATTTGTCGAAATTGTCTAACCCTATAATGCTTGAAAAGCCTATCGAGTTAGAATGTGCCATCCAAGACACCTTATTCATTGCCACTCATATAGGAACAATGTTTATCAGGGTGGAAAATTCAGAGAGAAACCAGACGGTTATAAGATTAAAAAATGTACACTACGTGGATCTTATGTTAGGGATTAAAATAACGGAGAATAGGGCGCTGGGCATAGACCAAAATTTTTCGGCAGCGCATATATACATCCGCGGGACAGACGAAGTGATTTTTTCAGCCCCAAAAATCAGGGGGGTGTACATGGTAAAGTACAAAATTGTACCGGAATCAATGGTCAATATTATAGATAGGGAAGACGATTTAAATAAGATATGTCCTTATAATAATAAATCGAATAAATTGGCATGCATGCCTAACATAAATTCCCAGGATGAGTGGATGGAATATGAAATAGAAGAGGAAATTGTTGAGGAAAGTCAGGAGGAAACGGAAGAGGACAGAGAGAATATTAATAATGATACACAAGAAAAAGCAAATAATAATAACTTAGATGATAATAATATAACAAACACTAACGACGAATATAATAATAACAATACACATAATAACAAAATGAATGAAGATAGTGGTGAAAGGAATGAGGATGTAGGCACAAATGATGATAATATAACAAATAATAATAATATAATAAACAATAAACAAGGAATAAGTGAGAATATAGAGAAAGCAAAAATAGATAAAAAAATGATATGGCATAGGAGATTGGGACACCTGTCAGGGAAGAATTTAAAATTCTTGACAAAGGTCTCAAGAGGTATTCTGAACGGAATTACATTTTGTGATGACGAATTCAGCCTGTGTGAGACATGTGTGAAAGCAAACTCCAGGAGACTGGGACACAATGGAACTCGCAGCAAGCCAGAAAGAAAACTTGAACTTGTTTCATCGGACACAATGGGCCCCTTCTCACCAGGAATATATGGTGAAAAGTACGTTTTGATATTCGTGGATCATGCCACAAAATATACTTTTATCTCCACTATTGAGAAAAAGTCAATGGTGTTTGAAGAATTCAAAAAATTATATATGAAATTAAAATTGAAGTTTCCAGACTGTCCCATAGCCACTTTAAGGTGTGACAATGCTAGAGAGTATCTGGATTCAAACATGAAAACATTTTGTGAGGAAAACGGCGTGAACCTTGAGCCTGTTGTTCCGTATTCACCAGAGTTGAATGCGATGGCCAAAAGGCAGAATCAAACGATCATGGCGAGGACAAGGGCCATGCTGTTTGACTCCAATCTGGATTTCAGTTTTTGGTCTTTAGCTGTCTTGACGGCTGTTTATGTTATAAACAGAAGCCCAACTGGGGCCAACAAAGATTTTAGGACCCCGTACGAAATGTTTTACAGTACTAAACCAGATCTATCTAATATGAGGTTTTTGGATCTCTCGCATTTAGACACATTCCCATAGAAGTCTGTCAGCAGCAGGCCACAAAAAATAAAAGAAATAAAACCAATGTCGAACACCCGAAACTAACGCAAAGATCTGATAAGGGGATATTCGTGGGTTACACAAATAGTGGGTACTGTATTAATCGACAAATCGCATGTCACTTGCAACGTCAGATTCGATGAAGCGAGGAATATTACACAAATAGATAATAAATATAATAATAATGAAATAATACAGGAAAATAATAATATAATAGAAACCCCTGTAATATTAAACTTATTCAAATCTAGATATAAAAACTATATTGAGGACCACATCCCTCAAAAATAGGAGGATGTCGAAAACAATCCTTTTAAGAAAGAGTGGCAACAAGCCATTAATGACGAGCTGAAGTCACTATCTGATATGGGCGTGTGGGAAGTCGTCCCAAGAGAGAGAAATGTGAGATTAGTGGACACAAAGTGGTGTTTCACCACAAAACCCAACAACCAAGGCATTCACATACCGAAAGCCAGGTTGGTTGCAAGGGGGTTTAAAGATCTCACTCACTATTCTCTAACAGAAACATATGCCCTGGTGATCCAATATTGGTTAATAAGGTGGATATTGTCCATTACAAATAAATATAATCTAAATATAACACAGTTTGATATAAAGACTGCGTTTCTTAATTCACAAATAAAATATCCTATATATATATATATATCAAACCCTAGGGGATGCCAACTAGGCGAGAATAATTGCCTAAGATTAATAAAGTCTATATATGGACTGAAAACGTCTTCCAAAAGTTGGTACAATCTATTGAATTCAACAATAATTCAAGCTGGATTCACCCAATCAAAAATAGATAGGTGTCTATATATAAAACAAGATAATAGTGGTGCAATGGCATTTTTAATAGTCTATGTGGATGACATGTTGTTGGCTAGTAACCACAACGAGTGGACACAAGACTTAATAAATACCTTTAATAATAATTTCACACTAAAAATAGAAAATAATCCAACCTTTTTTGTAGGATTCGAGATAGATAGGGATATTTCTAAGAAACAAATCATATTAACACAAAATAGATATATAGATAAAATTCTCCGGAAATTTGGAATGACGGAATGTAACCCATCTTCCACACCTATGGAGACAGGACTAAAAATAAATAAACTAAAAAATGGATTGGACGACACCGAATATAGGGCTATGATTGGGAATTTGCTATATGTGTCAAGACTAACCCGCCCGGATATTGCCTTCGCCGTCAATTACTTGTCACGTTTTCAGGCATCCTCCAATAGCGAAATTAAAAATTATGTTCATCGTATCATTAGATACCTTAAAACCACAAGGGATTTTTCTCTGGTCTTCTACTCTGACCAAACACACATAAAAGCTTTTGTCGATGCATCGTATGCACCCGACGTAGACGATTCACCCATTGATATAAATAATCTGGTGAAAGGGTGCTCCACAACTGGTTACATGATATTCATTAACGGAGACTTGTTAAATTGGGCCGTTCATCGGCAGAACTCGGTTGCAACCTCGTCAACTGCAGCCAAATTAATTGCATTGAATGATGCACTAGACAATATATATGTGATCTGGAGACTAACTGAGAGCATTTTCTTTGTAACCGACCCAGTGCAAGTCTATGAGGACAATATATCTGCGTCCCAAATTGCGAAACGCTCCAGGTCTTTAGCAATCAAATGTTATGCAGTATTGGAAGCTTTCCAAAACAAACTCATAAGTTTTAACGATA
Source organism: Ericerus pela (assembly GCA_011428145.1). NCBI lineage: Eukaryota > Metazoa > Arthropoda > Insecta > Hemiptera > Coccidae > Ericerus > Ericerus pela. Next base: position 817,740 of record WOFM01000519.1, on the reverse strand, counting down.
TTAGGTCACCTGATCAAGTTGCCGACATACTTACTAAGGCACTTGATCGGAAAACCTTTCAAAATATTGTTACGAGAATACTCCGGACAAGTCAACTTTTCGGCCAATAGTCTTAATTGACATAACCCTCAAAATTTTTTTTGATATTTGGTTTTGGACTGCGGATGGGCGTTGGTCTTTTAGCGCCTATTGTAAACCAAGCAGTCCATACGTCGTTTCACACTTCACATCACAATGTTCAATAGGTTCCCCGTCGCTGCTCTACCTCTCTTATTGGTATCAGCATTCCCTAACATACACAATTGATTCCCACAATAGCATATTTACATTGAAACCCCACACAATTAATTATAAGGACATATACATATATAATAATATTATTTCTAGACAGCTGACGATGAGAAGATATTGATCTCTCTGAACTGCCATTTTATTTATATATTTTTTTGAAACTAAAATCACACAATACTTATAAGACATGACACAATAACAGAGGCTTAAATCTATACCTCATGTTAGTAATTACACAATATATTTAAGATAAAACACATAACACATACTTCCACAAACATTAATTGTATATTATAATACTAGTCAACGACATATTTTATTTTTTGTTTTACCATTTTATATATATATAGCAATTGTATATGACACCTATATGTAATAATTTTGACTGCTTTGCTTATTTTAATATTTTTATTGTCTATATGTTTTTTTTCAATAATACATACAATGTGTGACAAATTTTTTAATTATATGTTCGTTCGTCCGTTTTGAATCGCAGGGGGGTATTGGGATACGATTCCCTCACTACCTCACAAACACGGGACATCACATTGACTAACACTGTATGTAACATACTTTTACATTTATTCGTTTTACACGTGGCGACACTGATCGCCAACATAATATTCTTTCCACCACTGCTCAACGGAGAATGTTCTCCGTTCGTCAGTCGTTGTACTAATGTCGTAAATAAACATATTTCAAAATGGAAGTCCGTACTTATCTTTTCTGTGTAAAGTAATTAATCCTCACCTCAATAAATTATCAATAAAATTGAAAAATATTAACTGATGTAAACAAATTTAAAAAAACTAGAGCAGCAATGCTTTGCTAGAAAACCCAGTTTGCAGATGGAGATGGGGATAGAGATAAAGATGAAGATGGAGATGTAGGTGTAGATGGAGATGGAGAAAGTGAAAGAAAGAACTTACTTGAAAAAGTTGCAAAATAATATCAATAGTAATCTGTACTTATATCGATATTAATCATTATTTATATCGGTATCTATCAATATCTGACAAACTTATTAATATATCAATATTTCATTTCCGGTTTTGGGTTAAGAAATTACAAAAACTATCAATAATTATCCATATCTTTAGCAAAAACATTGATCTATCGATGTTTTATTGTTGAAAACCACTTTCACAGAGAATTTTTGTTTCAGTTTTCTTAAGAACTTCCAAACCGATAAGCACCAAACTTTTTCAAACCTGCTCCCAAACAATAGCTCTCTTTTGTAAAAAATTTCAGCTCTATCTATTCGGTAGTTTTCTCAAAACTGTGAACACAAAATTGTTTTCAGCAATTTTTCATCTCTAGTTTTCTCGGAAACTACTGAACTAATTGCCACTAGACTTTTAAGAAATTTGCACCAACATAAGGAAGGTCTATCGTGAAAATCTTAGCCAGATCCCTTTGGTCATTTTCTCAGAATCCTATAAAAAACAACTAATTTTCCATGAATTTTTTGTTTTTCAGTTTTTTTAGAAACTAATTAACGGATAGGCAAAAAACTTCTTTCAGACCTGCTTCAATATGAGAATTATCACTCATAAAAAATGAAAAAATGGTACCAGTCGTTTTTTTTCTCATGAAACGGATAATTTTCATCATCCCTACCACTAACCCTTTTGTGAGGTCAATTTTAATACCCCATTTGCAAGCAAAGTGGGTAAAAATTCCCGTAACATTTTTGGTAATTGGTTTGAGCTAATGCTGCTGCATACTAATTCATTCTGGAAGTGCCAATATTGATTCCCAGCCATGCCATCAATTTTTGGAATATGATTTTTTAAATTGGTGAACATCAGTAAAAAATTGTGATCAAGCATGTGAGGCTCCCTTCTTTTATGCCTGAGACCTGCCTAATTATTTTGTAAAATTCTGTTGATTAAAAGAGTTGACGTATTTAATTGAATAAATATTTACCACTTTTTGATGGATTTATTGCCTAAAATACAGTATGCAACTAATTTGCCTCATATGATAATCGTATTGTTGCAATTCCAATAATCTCCTACGGCTGATGCCTCAACTACGCACCTCATGGACAATCATATATTTTGCCAACTACCTAGTTGTACAGAATACTGTTTCTGAACTAGTTTAGATATCTATGGATGCAATTTTGACCCAAGCATTGTTTTTTAGATTTCATAATCTGAATCTATTATCTTTCTTTCGGTAAACCTGGATGTATTATAAATTGAATTTTTACATGTAACTTACTTGGTACGCCATGTATTTAATCAGATCCTTTTGACGATCAATTATGAAAATGTCGCCATCATCGTCATAGTAACCAATGTCACCCGTGTGCAACCAACCTTCCTTATCGTACATTTCTGCGGTCGCTTCTTCATTTCGATAGTATCCTTTGGTAACCTGAGGACCTCTAATACAAACCTCTCCTGACTTATTTGGGGGTAAAATTTCCCGCGAGTCAATGTCTATAATCTAGAAACCAATGTATTATCACGATTACAACTGGTGAGGTTATGCATGTAGTTAATTATTATTATTAATTACTTGCTGGGAATTTGTGTACTGGCAAAAATACCTTAATTTGAGTACCATGAATCACTGATCCGCTGCTCCCCTCTTTCCATGTTCTTTGCTGCCTCAAGGAGCATAAAAATGTGCCCTCGGTCATTCCATACCCTTGAACTAAAGATCTCAATTTTAATCTTCTTCGAATTGCTTGTTCTGTTAACGATTTTAGAGGTGCGGCGCCACAGATTATTTTTTCAACTGACGACAAATCGAAATCATCTACTCGTGAATCTTTTAATAGAAACACCACTAGCGGGGGAACTACGAATAATATTTTTACCTGAAAAATAAATAAGTAAAGTTGACAATAATGTCATTTTTTTAATGCCGAGAAAACAGAAAAAGTTTGAAACCACTTTATAGGTTTATTTGATTTGCCATTGCATTTTGCAGCTATTAGATGTGAGATGTAAAAAAAATTTGAAGAGTTTCACTGGTTGTAAAACTTGCAGCTGGTTGTAAATTAAATTTTGGTGTCAAATCAAATGTCATTTGCATCACTTTTAAATTTTTTGAGAACAATGATAGCATGATCAAAATATCCAATCAAAACTTTGTATTCACTCTGCAGCTATTTACAACTGCTCGAATCTGAATACAAAAATGAATATAACTTTTTTACAATCAGCTGTAACAAAAAGCAAATCAAACAGCTCTATGTTTATAACCTGGCTGCAAATTTGTAAATAGAATGCTCGAATATCTACATCCTTACATCTTGACTGTGGGGTGTAAGAAGATGTGGAAAATTGAACAAACATTATGTGAGGTATTATTCATGGAAGTTATTTCATGTCATTAAAAACCTGCATTTCCGGAATCATCAGAGGTTGTCGTAGGTTGCCCTTTGAACGTTATGTTTATCTCGTCAGTATGTGACAACATACATGGAACAAATGAAGTATTACCCAACTCCGTTAAAATATGTATAAAAAAATCTGAAAATAACTTGAAAATACATTTTTGCTTTTACTTAATCTGTCCAGATTGGACAAAATTGATTTCTAAACTTTGTTTCATCATAGATAGTAATTACAGTAGAAAATACATACAGATTGAATTTGGGATACAGATGTTCCTAGGCCTGGAATGAAAAACTTAGTAAGAACTTTCACTGAACTGGAATTGAAAAAAATTTCATTTTTTTAAATTTGTAATTTCCAGATACATTTTACCTGATTGAGAAAATTATGGAGTATCCTAATTTTCACACTATACTTATCTGACTAATTGTGTGGAACTAATTATTAGAATGTAATGAGAATCTCCACAACAATGGTATTTTAATATAGAATTCAGTTGTAAAATTTGGCATTGATTTTTCATAATAGACTATTGTGGAATACCTTGTTGTGAGAGATATTCTCACCAGAAGGAAATTCTACAGAATTTAAGCTTGTTCAGCCACTTCGTACACAAGTACGGGTAAGCCAGAACCAGACCGAACACTGGCGATTTTAGAGCCGATTTGGGTGGTTTATATACGGCTTATTTGCACGCACACAAACACGTATGTAGGATAATACGAACGTTGGTAAGAACTGCAAGGTCGCATCATCCCCTATCGAGATAAGAGATGGCTGGCCGGTTCATGTACCAATTGTGACATCATCTTATTGTGTCACAATTCAGTACTCGTACATTAAATGCAAGTACATACAGGTAATTACGATTGAACGAGTTTTGTGTTGTTTAACGTAATGTAGACAAATAATTTGCCTGCCCTTTGGGACGGCGACTGTCGTCGAGAGGTCCGAGCCCCTTTTCCTCATCCCAGTGAGTCCCCACAGCTACTCCCCCACAGTTTTTGCGCCACAAAAATGATCAAATTGCGCAGGCCTGGGGGGACTTGCGGGTTTATCAGTGCCTCTTCTGGTCTGCTTCCCACTTGGATAGTGCACTTCCAACAGCAGTGCCGACGCATTTGTAAGATTGCCGTCTTACGTCGACGCACGCCTGGTATTGAGCGCGACTGCCTTCTCCCCTACGCCTAGGTGGTCAATTTTTGGTATAGGTGTAAGGGTGGTGGAGGGAGTAAGGGGGCAGCGGCTGTCTGAAGAGTGGCTTTCTCAGCATTGGGAAGTTTGAAGTCTCCGATGCTAGGGCAGCCATCTTTGCTTTTTCATTAGCTGCCCTCTCTGCCATGAAAAGGAACTTCATGGGTTCCCAGGTCTCTGCGGGTTTTGACTCCGGTTTTGGGGGTTCTGGAATCGGGGTTAGTTCTGGCAGTGACTGGGGAGGAGAGATTATCGGGGGAAGCAGAGTTGTCATCTCCTCTAGGACGTTCTCTACTGGAGGAGTTGTATCCATGAGCAGCTCCTCCTCTATCCAATCCAGCTCCGTTTTCTGCTCAATTTTCCGCTGAGTTTGTGAGAGCTCAGTGGTTTTTTCAGCAGTCTGGGAGGTAGCGGACTTCAGGATGGTGGTTGGCAGCGACATTAGAAATAGGTTTGAAGGAAAAAGGAACCAAAAAATATTTTAGAAGACACGTCTGTATTATAAGACAGCTCTAAAACGGGTGAATCTACTGCTGTTTTCGATTTACCATTACAGTTTCGTTTTTGCTTTTTCGCATTTTCTTATCAGCTCATAGAGGGGATAGCGCTTAAAATTCTTGGCCGTATGCAAGTTTTCCGGTTAAGTTCTGATTGGTTTAAGAAAGGTTATGCCTGAAATAAACTCAGAGAATGTATTTTTCAAATTTTATTACAAAGGAATCTCCGCTTGTGACGTCACAACGTTGAGATTATCTTTGTGTTTGACAATAAACACACGTTGCGATGTTTATTTCCGTATCGCACGTGGATTTGTTTATTCCTGTTGTTTTTTGTTGGCATTCCTCGTTTGCTTATCTCCAGAGTTTCTTTTGTCTCATGGAATTCCAATTTTCGTCGCATATTTTTTAGCGGGTTTAAACTTACGTAGCGGATATTACTTTTTCGGGAGTAAATTTTATTTTCTTCACATTAACCTCTCAGACTTGCTAGAAGGATGGAAATTTTTACATTTTTTACTGCCTAGGGGCCTGCCTCTTTTTTGTGGGCATACGGGGGCCTCCGGATCAAATGTTTTAGTGGTAACATCGTCCGAAAATTTTACAGACTTTTTTATTTTTGGTGTTTTCTCTAATTGTGAATTTATTATTTCATATTTTTCGACGGATTCTTCTGTGTTTGTTGGTGAATCCATCTGTATATATTCTACGTTTTCCATCTACAACCTTTTTATTCTTTTATCGTTGCTTACCATGTATGCAGGCTTCAATCTGTCGATTGAAATTGTTCGAGGTTTGCCTGCAATGAGTATCACAAAGTTCTTTTCATCTCGTGGTACTACTTTGTAAGGACCGGCGTATGGTTTTTCCAGCGCAGATCTCATTTTTTTATCTCTAACAAATACATGTAAGGTATTGGCCAAGTGTTTCGAGACGTAAATCTTGGGCTGGCCATGGCGAGCTGCCTGTTTTAGGAAATTATTGGCGTCATTTTGTATATTTTGCACCATGATTTTGGGGCTAACTTCCTTTGATTCTGTGAAGAAGTCCCCTGGGAGGCGTAGCTCTTCACCAAATGCTAATTGCGCTGCAGAATGACCTGGTAGGGCGGATCGAAGGCCTAAGAGGATGGTAGGAAGTACTTCTACCCATCTCTTGGTATCATGTGACATGATAGAGGCTTTGAGGGCTCTATGGCATCTCTCAATTTTGCCATAGGCTTGAGGATGGTAAGCTGTGGTATGACTGTGTTGAACACCAAGCTTATTTGCTAACTCTTTGAAGAGTGAGCTCTCGAATTGGCGACCTTGATCCGTAATTATGACTTCTGGTACACCATACCTTGCAATCCAGGTATCGTATAACCTGGCAGCTACAGTTGGAGCTGTCATCTCATATAGAGGAATTGCTTCTGGCCATTGTGTTGCCCTGTCTATTATTGTTAACAGGTATCTGTGTGCTTGAGATGGTGGCAATGGGCCTACCAAGTCCATAAGTACAGTTTTAAAATGCTCTGTTTGTTTGAAGTATTTGAGGGGCGAGCGAGTGTGTCTTCCTACTTTGGATTCTTGACAGTTCAGGTAACTGCAGGCCCATTTGTTGCAGTCAGACTTCATTCGTGGCCATACAAACCTTGCCGAAATCATATTAGCACTACATTTTGGCCCAGCATGTGACAGATTATATACACTGTTGAAAGCCAACCTGTGATATTTTACTGGTAGAAATGGCCTATTCTTACCTGCACTGATGTCACATGTTAATAAATCATCAGTACCGGGAATTTTTTGCTGTCTCAATTTGAGAGTAGTATCATCGTTTGATAACAACTCTTGCAATTCTGCATCCTTAAGCTGTGCTTTAGCTATTTCAGCATAAGGCAATTGGACAGGAGCCGAGATAGCTTTGATTCTACTCAAGGCATCAGCTGGAGTGTTAAGTTCTCCACTTATATACTGAATGTCGGTAGTCAATTGACCAATATAGTCTAATTGTCGTGGTCTTCTCGGTGATAACGGTTCTGTTTTTTGTGTGAAGGCATATGTTAGGGGTTTATGGTCAGTATACACAAAAAAACATCTACCCTCTAATTGGTGCCTGAAATGCTTCAATGCAGCATAAATTCCGAGCAATTCCCTATCGTATGTGCTATAGTTCTTTTCTGTTTTTGAGAGCTTCCTCGAGAAGAAAGCTAACGGTAACTTTTTGTTGTCTTTGTCAAGTTGGTACAGGGTTACACGAATAGCAAAATCAGAGGCATCGGTACTCACGCATAATGGCAGACTTTTGTCTGGATGAGCCAATAGAGTTGCATTTGCCAGTGTATCTTTGATTTTCTCAAAGGCCTGTTTGGCTTCTTCATTCCATTCGAGTGGAGTCTTATCTTTCTTTTTACTTGTCTTAATTAGTGCAAACAGCTTACTTTGTTTGGCTGTTGCATTCTTCATGCAACGTCTATAGAAGTTCACCATTCCCAAGAAATGCCTGAGTTCAGCGACATTTGAGGGCTTCGGGAAATTCAATATTGGCTCTACTTTGGTCTTCAAGGGGGAAATTCCTTCGGTCGAGACTTTGTAACCGAGGAAGTCAATTTCAGTCTGTGCGTATAAGCTTTTACCTACGTTGATAGTAAGCCCGGCAGCGTGTATACGCTGTATGATGGCTCTTACATTCTCCTCGTGCTGTTGCTCACCGCCTTCAGAGCAAATGCAGATATCATCCAAGTATGCATATGCAAACGGCAATTCCCTAAACAGTCCATTGATAAATCTATGGAAAGTTTGTGCTGAGTTGCGAAGTCCAAACAGCATTCGAAGGTATTCGAATAGTCCAAAGGGGGTTAGTCTCTATGTAATGAACAGTTTCATGTTTATAGGTAGGATGCCTACGAATTGATGGTTGGGTGACTCTAGGATAGTCAGACAGGATCTGTAAGAGTTGTCCGTCGACTTTTGTACAGCTGGATATATTTGTGTCCAGTCTGTAAGCATGCGTTTTGCCATCCACACAATTTTTAGATTCACTATCAATCAATTTGCCCTTTTTGAGGTCAATGATTAGGCCATAATGTGCAAGGAAATCTGCACCCAGGATCGGATTTGGAACATCAGCAACTGTGAACCACCACGTCATATTTTCCTTAAGTCCGATGTCGACTTTGCTGGTCTCAAGTCCGTAAGCTGGAAGGTTTTGACCATTCACAGTACGGAGATAATATTTCGGAGGAAGTACTTTTTGATTTCTATGTACTGGCAATATTCTCAAGTCTGCACCTGAGTCTATCAAGTACCATCTCCTATTATTCCTGTCCTTAATGAACAGGAGGCATGAGTGTTTTTCTGAGGGGTCTTTGGCCGCTTAGATGGCCCCTCGTTCTAGTTTGACGCCTCCTTGGTATAGGATTTGCCCCACCATTTGCACCTGTTGTTGCATTTGGTGGCCTCTGCGCCAAACCTGATATGGAAGAAACAACATTTATCATCCCAACTTCGTGACTGGTTTTTGGGAGATGATGTATGTGGGGGAGTTGAACTCTGACCCCTGTTGTTGGAACTTGATCTTTGGTCTCTGGACCGGGATTGTCGTCCTTTGCTATTGCCACTATTGTTATTCCTTGATTTAGATCGTTGTCACCAGCTACTATTGGACTTCGTTGAGCTTTGGCTTTTGTTCCATTTCATTTCCTCGGTCAACTGAGCTATTTGAGCTCGAAGTTGAGCTATTTCTCCAGTCTCTGCAGACACTGCACTAACCACAGGCTTTGACTTGGTATATTCTAGTGCATTATCTGCTTATTTTGCAAGGAAGTCCAAGTCTGCGGATGTATTTATCACGGTTGAACCTACGGCGGCTAGTCATTTCACAACACTTTGAGGAAGTTGTTTGCAAAATTGGTTGCCTATGACAGAAGGGGCTACAATATTATCTGCCTTCTGCCTCAATTTTGCCATGAAGATTGAGGGTTTGTCATCCCCCATCTTTATTCCACCCATCACATCATCAATAATTTGGTTTTTGGTTTTTCTAAATACGTTCTTGATCTTCTTGACAAACCAGGCATATTTGTCATCTTCTGTCAAAGGGCATTCCATAATATCTGGAATGTGGCGGATTATCTGTGGGGGCATGCCTCCACAAATGTGGAGATACCTCTTGTTCTGCGTTATATTTTCTGTCTTGAACCTGCCTTCCAAGAGTGTCAACCACAAGTCTACCTCATTGGGCAGAATTTCCGGGATCTCTATCCTCCGTCTATAGAAGTTGGGGTTTTGCCCTGGCTGTAATTGCAAGAGTTGCATAATTTGCGCCAAGACTTCGGGTGTCAACTGTGGCTGACTACTACCTCCCTGCGATGGTTGTGGGTTTTCCATGGGTGGTGGGACCATTGCTATGTCTTTCTGATGACAAGCGTATTCCACAGAACTACTTCCTTCCTTGCTGGTTGAAAACACTGGCTCCTGTGTTTGTAGGACAGGTGTTTTCGGGTCAGAACTTTGCCTTAAAGTTCGACCACTTCTCAACGTTTTAACTGCTAGTTGTTCTTTATTTATTGCAGTTCCCAGTTGTGCTAATTCTGGGCGTTGAGGGCATTCTTCCAGATTTGGTAAATTCTTGGAGTGTCGAGTCAAAGTTGGAGAGGTTGGGGGATGAGTCCAACCTTCTTCCTCGTTTCTCTTTGTTATATTTTAAAGAGAGGGGTGTAGATCCCCACTTCAGCAGACTCTACTTCAACGACCTAAAAGGTGTCTTAGTCTGCAAAAAATATTTTTATATGTCAAGCAAGCAAGTTTCTCGCCAGCGCACTGCGCCAAATTTTTGTAAAAGCGCAACGCGCCTCAAGACACCTCACGACGTAGCCAAAAATCACGTCTGGGTCACCACTGTGGAATACCTTGTCTTGAGAGATATTCTCACCAGAAGGAAATTCTACAGAATTTAAGCGTGTTCAGCCACTTTGTACACAAGTACGGGTAAGCCAGAACCAGACCGAACACTGGCGATTTTAGAGCCTATTCGGGTGGTTTATATATGGCTTATTTGCATGCACACAAACACACGTATGTAGGATAATACATACGTTGGTAAGAATGGCCAAGTCGCATCATCCCCTATCGAGATAAGAGACAGCTGGCCGGTTTGTGTACGAATTGTGACATCATCTTATTGTGTCACAATTTGGTACTCGTACATTACCTGCAAGTACATACAGGTAATTACGATCAAACGAGTTTTGTGTGAATAATTTGCCTGCCCTTTGGGGCGGCAACTGTCATTGAGGGGTCCGAGCCCCTTTTCCTCATACCAGTGAGTCCCCACAACTATAGTTTTTCTAGATTTTATTTTGCTCTAGATTCATGGTTTTCTTGTTTTATAATACATGGTGATAACCAAATTGGATAGTTTCCAATCGGGTACTGGAAAAATTCTGTAATCATGCCCATGTATGCATGTTTATGAAACTACAGTCAGAGATTTTGATGTTTCATCATTATTTCCAGATTGATGAATAGTTATAATGAAGTCTCACATTGTTTTACAGTTTTCAAACTTTATACACTATTCACTGTATGGAACAAATCCATAGTCCTCGTTGAGTTTCCCCCTATGGTAATAAGGATTTTTCAAAAAGGGCATTCTGAATCCAAAATATATTATTACTTTCTCTTCATTTAACAGGTCCTATAATTATATGATGATGTGGTACAAAGTTAATGTTTCTTGTTTTTTTCTCACCTATGATAATAATTTTATTCTGATAACAGAATGAAGAAATTAGGATTTTTCATGATTCTGGTTTTTAATTTGAATACTATTGTGATAGTTTTTTTCATAATAATTCCACACAGTATGTAATATGAAGATCGGGGACTAATAATTTTGTTGAAAGTAGCTTTATAACTCCTGTTATGGTCGCATATTTCACAAATATTAGAATTTTAAAAGTTTGTTATTTCTGGATCCATTTCACAGAATTGAAAAGTTTTTAGAAGATGATAATTTTCAAATTATAGAAATTTGTCTAATTATGTGGAATAAATTCCAATAAATTTAGTAAGTATCTCTCAAACAGCAACATCTCCATTCAGTATTCAATGATAAAGTTTTATATTGATTAATGGCAAGAGACCATTATAATTTCCAGTTTGGGTAATATTGATAATAAAGTCTTGCATAGTTTTATAGTTTTTGGACTTTGGCCTATAAATACTAATATGGAACAAATGTGCTTTCCTTTTTTTTTTCTTATAATATGGAACTTTGATCCAGGTACAGTTCCAGATTTAGAAAAACCTTTATCTTAAATCCAATGTGTATGTGTGTTCTGCTGTGATTACTGTCTATGATGTGATTACTGTCTATGATGGTATGGTACAAAGTTTAGAAATCGATTTTGTACAATCTGGATAGATTATGTAAAAGCAAAAATGGATTTTCAAGTTATTTTCAGATTTTCTTATATTTTTTAACAGAATTGCATAATACTTCATTTGTTCCATGTACGTTGTTACATACCCATGAGATTAACATAAAATTCAAAAGGCAACCCTGGACAACCTCTGATGATTCCAGAAATGCAGGTTTTTAATCACATCAAATTTTGAAAATTTGCATATTTCCAGGCCATTTCATCATACAGATGAGATTTTAAAGGCTGAAGATTTTGTCGTTATATATTAGTAAAACTAAGTATGTGAAATGAGTTCATCTACATTCACTTTCCATTTTGTGGCTACTTAGAGGTTAATTTTTTCAAGCGCCATTTTGTTCTGATAATTAAACATGCGCATCATCAGTTCAATGAAGAAACCAGTCATTGGAAAAATTACAATCCAAAATGGAGTATGTCTCAACGTGTACTCTGATTATTGTTGTCTTAACTAGCCTCTTTAACTACCCTATAATAATTTGAGACAATATCTTTGGACAACTATATAAATGACTTACGTCTGTAATAGTAATTGTTTAATGTAATGTTGTTGGTGCATGAATTCTGAAACTTCACTTTGTGAGTTTCACAAGTATAATGCATTGTACGTGGTTGAAAAGATTCTAGACCAATATGCAAAAAATGAAAAACATAATTATTGATGGTTTAAAAATGAACTAGAAAAATTGATGCGAGAATCCGAAAATAATTTCCAAGTTTGCAACTACAGCAATAGTCCCATGATAGGCTGCAATAGAATGAGACAACATCTTGATTAAATTCAAAAAGAAAGCTGAATAGTCAAAATATGTTTGTGCGGATGGGAACCTATAAGCCCCACACCTTCACAGAGCTATTGGGAACGTCATAACAATGAGGTAGCATTATTGCTATTTTAACCTGTAGGTTACCTGTGGCAATCTACATGTTTCTATTTGAAAAGTATCTTCTAGGCAAAAATGGAAAATAGTATATTACATACAAATGTTCAAAAGTGAGCTTACAAAATGAGCGCTGCCAGTGAGTAATTCCTAAGTCATGTAAATTAACTTTTTTAACTTTGTTGAGAAAGCTATTTTATAATGATCAGAAAGCGATAAAACGTTTAAATTCTATCAAATTATGAATTTTACATAAAAATTGTAAAAAATAGAACAAAATATCAACCTCCTCATAGTGTCAGATTTAACATTTTATTAGGAAAGTTTAACCTTTACTTCGATATAAAGTGAAGGTACCTCCATGTTAAAAGATGCTTCAAGTTTTTACATGGTGTATTCATTGACTTTGCATCAAGGTTACATTTATTAATGATAAGAGCTACTTTTCACTCGAAAAATACCTGGATAAACATTGCCTTTCTGATCATTTATTCTATAAAAAATATTTTGTCCTCCAGTTATACGTGATGAATCGTTTCCCAAGCACAAAAATTTGAAATATTTCTTCTTTTTTCAAATTAAGAATCGAGGAATTCAATGGTTTCCCTATAATTAGATGTGGTCAGTAACGTTTGACTCTTTTTTGGCGACAATTATTTTTAATGTTAAAATTTATGATTTATGTTTAAAATATTGTTACTAATTTTACGAGGTAGATATATTCATAATTTTTTTACCTTATATCTTTCAATACTCTGTAGAAATATTATTTCATTGAATTTCCGCATAAGTACAATTCGAACATCCATTATTAAAGACATCAGCAAAATAAAGAAACCATATGCATGAAACATTGGCGCGAAATTAATTAGAGTTGACATTTTATGAATTCCGAAAATATTTTCTTCCCTATAAATAATCAATTTAAAAGTTATTTATGCTTTTTAAAAAAAAAATTATATTTATGATTAAACTTACCGAAATAATTTCAGAATGAATACAATATTCTTATGCATGATATTTACTCCTTTCGGAAGCCCAGTTGTTCCACTCGAATACAGTATCATTGCACTACTTTCTGGATCCTGTTTAACCTCTTTTAGTTTTTCATATGTTGGTTTGGTTAAATTTGAAAATAGTAATGTTGAATTTGAAGTGTTTTCGCCATTATCAAAAAGTATAACGTGTTGGATGCTCAAAATTGACTTATTAGCGTTATCTAATTTTTCATTTCTCGATGAACAAAATACAATTGATGGTCGAGAAATGCTAAGTGTATGCTCTAACTCGCCTAAAAATATAGAACAACGGTAACGTCGGAATACTGTTTGAACTTTATCATCTTTCATATTTCGGTAGCTTACCAACTGTGTACGTCGGATTGAAGCATGTGACTGTTGCTCCTGTAAAAAATGTGGCTAAAAGGGCAACTAGGAATTCTGGTCTGTTTTCTGATATGATTCCGACCACTGTATCTGAACCACAATTCAAATTCTGTAAGCGTACTGCTAAATTAGTGCTAAGATGAGTAATTTCGTCGATGGTAAATCTTTGGTTTTTCGTAACATCTACCTAAAAGAAAAAAAAGTTAGCTGAGCGTACGATATTATTATAAGCAAATTAGACGCATATGAGAGTTTTAAAAACGTTTTAGTCTAGCGAATTTTTATTTTTGGAAAATTGTTAGTAATGGTCTCCTAAACATCATTTTGAAAATCCTCCCTCACCCCCTTTGAGCTAATTTTTCATTGGTTTTGAATCTCTCAAAAATTGGTTTTTAGAGAAAATCTCGAACATCATGGGACAAATACCAAACTTGTTCAAACAAAATATTTTTCTGACTTATTAATTTACTAAAAATTTGATTCTGAGACATTTCTTCATTGAGTCAATCTTAAGCACTCAAAAGATACCTTGAGGTATATTTACTGAATGTATGAATTTTTCATTGACACGGTAACTGCTGTAATTTTCAGTCAGTGAGACTGAAATTCAGCATGTAGATGAATTTGGTACTAAAGATTTACTCCGTGAAGTTTGGTACAAATCAGAGGTACGTTCCAGAGATGGAAAATTTTGCATTTTTTTGGGGGCCTATTTTTCTTATGATTTCTGGTCAGACACTATAGCACTAAATAGACAATTATTGTGTACCACTTTACGTAATTTAAACTACGTTTATCTACGCTATCCTTGTGAATTTAAGGGATGACTTCATCAAAATAAATTTTTTCTAAAATGAACTCAAGCAAAATATTGAAAGTACACCTAAAGTACTCTTGGGTTACCTACTTTTACATAAAATTCTAAAGCAGCAAGTTTTATTAAAAAAACAGTTATTATTACATGAAAAATACAATCATTGAAAGTTAAACATCTTTCCCTCTCTAGTACATAGTGTACTATTTTCCCTTTCTTCTTATGTATGAAAAGTGAATGGTTTACCACTACCTATGCGATATAGAATGAATATTAGTGTCATTATTTATTAGTAAAAGTAGGTGTGGGGACTCTCCCATATGAGGTATAGGGGCTCGGACCCCTTGACAACAGTCGCCGCCCCAAAGGGCAGGCAAACAATCGTCCTTGTGACGTTAAACACACAAAATACGTTCGATCGTAATTACCTGTATGTACTTGCAGGTAATGTACGAGTACCAAATCGTGACACAATAGGATGATGTCACGATTCGTACACGAACCGGCCAGCCATTTCTTATCTCGATAGGGGATGATGCAACCTGGCCGCCGTCACTAACGTACGTATTATCTTACGTACGTGTGTTTGTGTGCATGCAAATAAGCCGTATATGAACCACCCAAACCGGCTCTAAAATCGCCAGTGTTCGCCTTGGTTTTGGCTTACCCGTACTAATGTACGAAGTGGTTGAACACGCTTAAATTCTGTAGAATTTCCTTCTGGTGAGAATATCTCTCACGACAAGGTATTCCACACTAGGCCTCGCGTATTTTTCAATGAAATGAAGCGAAACAAACATACGTATTTACTGCGAAAATTGCTTGAATTTTTTCTCTCATAAAATCAAGAAAAAGCTATTTTGTCATCATATTTACCAGACATTCTCGAGCGATGCTATTTTTTTCATGCAGTATTTTCCACAAATACTCTCCAGTCGACTGGTTAATTTCGTTCAGAAAATTTGGCGATTCAAAACCGGGACCATTTAAAATACGGGTCATTATTTTCACTCAATAAGAGAACGAAAAGAGAAAAACAAAACCAAACACGAAAAACTATTCGCAATCAAGAAGGAAACCTAACAGACGAATGAAATGAAACACTGTTCGGACGCAAACAAATGATCAGTTTTTCGTGCTTCGAACTGTTTTGAAAGACTGCGCATTCTAACTGGTTTCTTGATCCACAAGAAAGAAAAAAAAATTGAAAGTAGAATTTTTTTGTAAATATTTATGTTATTGTATTCTGTAGCTTCCAGTGAAAAATTTGTTTGAAATTTTTAGTGAATGATTACTTGCATGAAATGTTTTGATTACAAAGGACCTTAGAATTTAGTTCATACTAGGGGGCTTTTGCTAGCTTCAGGCAACACTTATTATTATGTATTATTCTACTCTCTTTTTCTATGTCTACTAAAAATTTTTCTCAATACATAATGCATTTTGATAATACCACGGCTTGATTATACATGGCAATGGAACCAAACTTGGTTCTAGAATCCTGGTGATGTTAGTCAATATTCCTTTTGAATCGCCCTTCCTTGGGTGCATAGCTGTTTTTGATTTTGTAATTTAAATCTCAGTGTATGGTTTAAAGTGGTAAAATGGATTCCTGATCAGACTATGCAGAGCTAAGGTGGACTTTCTTATTGATGATGATTATCTCAGTGTAGATTTGATTTGTGTTGTGAATTAAACTTTATGTGTTTGTATTGGTTGGGATTATCCAATGAGGAGTCTCATACCGCATATTTTTTCCAACTCACAATCATATCTCTCATGACGTGTTTATGCCTATATTTCTTAAGTATTTTGATGGATATGGAATAAATTTTTAGACTTTTGCCTTCAGAATCTGTTTACTTCTTTAACACCTCTCCTTGTGGTTTCGCGGGAGATAATTTGGACTTTTGTTTGATATGTCACAGCGTGGTCTTATTATTTCTGGGGTGCTATAAAACCAGCCGCTTTGTAGATCAACCCCCTCAAGGAGGTAGGTATCTCCCTGAGTTGACAACTGGACCAAGTTGAATGCTCGCAACATAATTTACATGAAAATTTAACTATTCCTTCTATAAACATTTTGTGCCTTTGCTCTTTGGTTATATTGCAACAGTTTTATTCTACCGAGAGTTATTAGACCAGAATCATCCTATTTCTATTTGGTCTTTAGATAAACACGACTTTGAGTGAGGCCAGCTACCCCCATTCCATTAAACCTATACGTCTCATTTAAAATACGTGCGAAATATGCGTTTTTATCCGAATTTTTGGCCATAATTCTCTTATTTGATGAGATAGCTACTTTTTCGTAATAAATGAAATTTTAGAGGAGGTTTTATAAAATAAAATTATCCCTAAAATAAAAAGTTTAAGCTCCTAGAAGCAAGTAAATTGAAAGAGATGAAAAAATTGTGCATCAAATTGGCTTAATTTGATATTATCAGTAAACTTAACCCTAAAGACAACTGATGATAAAACTCAAAATCAGTTAATTAATGAAAATGAGTTGTTATAATTAGTTTTGTTCAAGATTAAGTTTACTGATAACATAAAATTAAGCTAATTTGATGCACGATTTCATTTTCTTTTTCAATTTTCTCGGCTTCTAAGGGCTTAAATTTCTTGTTTTCGGATTCATTTTATTTTTTGAATCCTCTAAAATTTCATTTATTACGAAAAAGAAGCTATCTCATTAAATAAAAGAATTATGGCCAAAAATTTGGGTAAAAACGCATATGTCGCATGTATTATTAAAAGGACGTTTTTAGGTGTAATGAAGTGGGGATAGCGACCTCACTGAAAACGAGTAAATTGTGCCTTTAGTATTAATTTATATGCTCTTCGGTTCAGCCTTAATTTTGGTCCTAGTGAACGTGAATAAATCAAGGCTCACTCGATAGTCCATACCACCTTCCTCTTCCTCCTCCACGGCAACAAATATTCTCGGATCAAATTCATCTTTGTAGGATTTGGTCTTGAGTTTAAGTAACAGGTCCACATGGAAATGAACTAAATAGGATACCTGTTGTTAATTCGCATTGTTCCTCCATAACTGGTCCGAGTGGATGGACGTATTTTTGTAGTGAAACCCTGCTTATCCGCAGATTTAATGTTTGGTACAACCAGGCCTAAGAAAAACGTGTGGTAAAACAAAGTTAAACTGAGCTCATCGACCTTTTAAGTACTCGACGAGTGTTTCAAGACTAGTGCCTCCTGTTGTGGTGATAGTTTGGTTAGTTTTAAAAGCTGGGTATCTGAATTTAAATCAGTGTGCAAAGAATTTTCTTTCATTAGGTGTACCAATTTTGTTGTTTTTGTTGTTGTCTTTTTTGCCACATTTAACATTGGCTTCGTAACTGAATCATAAAATTTCTCTTTCCGTTGACTCGCGAATGATCGCACCTTTTTTCATCGTGTATCGGCGCACCCCAGAGAAAATCTTTGTGGTCATTTTTTTTTTTTAAAGTACCATCACTATATTCACTTACTTTTTCAGTAAGTGTAGGGTACTTTCTTCGAACATATTAACCCAATCAACAAATATTTTAACTTTATTTTTATACTTGCTTAGACAGAATTAATTCAGTGCGAAATTAATGATCAAAATATAGCTACCAGGTTTATTCTGAAATGGAATAGTAGCCTAATTTTATTAATAAGATGTGTAACTTGATTTTTTGATAAACTTCGTTGTAAGATCAATTCTAATTATCGCATTTTGTATTCTGAACTATTCTTCTCTCAATTCGTTTAATTTTATTGGAAGAGCGCGAAGGGGAGGTTACTATTTTCTGTAGGTTTTCTCGGAAAATTTACTCATTAATTTCGATCTGATGTACCTAACGACTGGGGTGTGAGGTCCAGTACGTGTTCTGATTCAAAATTCAAGGAAAATTTTGGCCAAAAAATTTCAAATTCATATATAATATATTTATAGGTATATCAAATTTGTTGTAACCACGGTGCAGGTTGTAATTATTATCCTATAGTCGTGAAATTTGATACGAACATGCGTGCTAGATCAAGCTCTATTCACCCTAAGAAGTGCATGACGTCATAAACATATCCACACTTGTCTACTCAAATAACGATGTTTGTTTACTCTAAAAAATGATACTATCATTGTTTAACAACGTGGATGATATTTACCTCTCTTCTTAACCGACCGCTATGTCTATAAGTGACTCTGAACTCACGCACTTCTTAGTGTGAACAGAGTATAGACCTATTTATTTTGGTACGGTTCATCGGTGTTACTTCCATGAAATTCATTTTTCTTTCAATTTTGAAAGGCGTAATGGGTTTAAACTGTAATTTTAGGTCAACATCTGCAAACTCTAATACAATCATCAGTTGTTACCAAATTGTTCGCTGTTTCACAAGTAACTAATTTCCTAATTTTTGAAAACCTACTTTTTCAAATGGAGATGCTACTATCTTATTTTTTTTTTTTTTTATATATATAAATGAGGAACAAGCATGACATTAACGATCATGTCTTTGTAAATTTGGTCACAATTGTGACAATTTCATTTAAATATGTTTCATTCAGATATTACGGTGTTCCTATTTTGTCCATTTTTGATAACGATGGATCACATAAGCAAATAATTTTTTGTTATTTAAATTTTGTGGCAGTCTTTTTGTTTGCTTCTTCTGTTCTATTCTACGTAGGAAGGAGATGAACTCCATTGCACAAATTTAGTGCACTCACGTTTCAAGTGGTTTTATTTTTCTCCCGATTGTCGCATCAATTCCTACGTGCCGGACGAATTAATAAAATTTTTAGCTTTATCTGAATACTCTACGATGCTAATTCACACAATGTCATAGTGGTGTAGATTCATTACATATTCTGAATACTAAATTCGAAGCCACATACCTAGCTGAAATACATACGAACATTAATTATTTATGGGGCCATGTTGCCACATTGTGTTGAACCGTGTGCACACGGACGATTATTTTCCTTATCTTATTTTCTCCGCGGTATTGAGAAATTTATCTGAATACAAATTAAGCTACTTATACTCGTATAATGAAACTTTATTACTATTTTGATAATTTATCGAAAGCACCGTATAATTCTCAAAAGCCTCGTGTACATTATGATACCGATAGCGTTGTCGTGATAGTATTAGCACGAAATAGTTGATAGCTTTTACATCAGTGTGATAGTATGGGGTACTCTCGTGCTAGTGACTGACTTCACTATGATAATTTACAGGAATGAGATCAACTATCGTAATAGAGTATATTTGGAATTTTGGATTCTTTACCCTGTAAAATGTAAATGTAATGTTAATAAATTCGCCACTCTCATTGGCTGAAATTTTTAACGCGTTATCAGGATTATTTTTATTTCTCGTTGAATACATGAAATTACGGATTAATTTCCTAAATTGCCTCTTAGCGTAGTGGTTCAGAGTGCTCCCTAACACGCTGCAGGTCGTGGCCTTTGAAACCAGAATTGTACTTTTGAATTTATTTTTTTTATTTATTTAAATTTTTTTTATCGCTTTTCAGCCATGTGGTGAAGCTGGTTCGCGTGGAGCGCGCCCGTTTCTTTTTTTTTAATTAAAATACCAAAGAAATTAAAAATTTCGCTTCGAAATTCACTCGAAAATATGAAAATTGATAACGCATCAACACAAGTTGAAAATTTCAACTAACGAGAGTGGCATATTTATTAACATTACGTTTACAGGGTAAAGAATCCAAATACGCCGTAATAGACTATCATAGTGTACACAAGGCTCAACTCACAACAAAAGTTATCTCTTTTGAGCCACTAATTCCACACCCCTACCACCGTCCGACCATATTTTAAAATAAGACAATCGATCGAGACTAACATGATCTCAAATTTTATTATTTTCTGCATTCAGAAACTTCAGTCTTAAAACTTTGAAATTAGGCCTACTAATATACCGTGGCCTGGGATTCTGGGCAGTATCGTTAGATGCCTCGATTCATTACAATTATTGATTCAACTCATGGCCTTGAATGTATATTTGAATTGTAATTCGAAGTACCTTACCTGCTTTGAAAGATTTCCCCTCAAAGTTTACTTGTATATGCAAAAATGTCGTAATGAGTAAAAATAAGGAATACGTCACAAATTCATGATTTATATATTTTAGAATGGAATAAGTGCGAGAGTGTATAACTCAAACTTATTCTCTAAAAATTGACTGAATCTGATGGTTAAGAATCGTTTAAGAGGCAGTATTTTTCAAAAAATTTCATTGTTGGTAATTTTGAAAATATATAAAATATGAAATAGTACGTTACTATATAAAATTTTAATCATCCCAATGAGCAAGACGTTTGTTTTATGGTCCGAGATGGTCTCCTACAAATTCAACTCAAAAGCTATGGATAAAATAAAGAAAATGAGTTACATAAATTTTTGGTCTCTTCCATACTTTTTAGTGCCATTGGTCAATACCAAGCCTTATTAAAACCTTAATTAACATAACACGTTTGCTTGTCTTGGCAAATTTGTTGATTTAGAATTTTGGATATTATTGGTTGACTTGATGGAACACCTTGTATAGATATATACTAATTAAAAATGGCTTTTCAAAACGATAGCCTTATGATAAACTAAACTTCTATCAATTTACCAGTTTTCTGAAAAAAATAAGAAAAACTCAAATTCTTGAAATTTAAAACCTTTTTTTCTTTTGGAAGTTTCCATCAAAGTGGCTGACATCTGGTGAATTTTTGTCAAACTAAAGTAGAGGTGATGGTATTCGTTATCAACAATGTAAATCTTATATAAGTTTTGGTTTTTCTTTGGTTTATTGGTGTGAAGGCTGACACATGACCTTTTAGAGATGCAGAAACAATATTAAAACAGCAAACAACCAAGAATTTGTTCAAAAATTTAAAGAGGTCTGTTTGTTTACAACGGATTCTGTAAATGGCTCATTAACAGAATCCTATAAACAAACAGATCTATTGTTGATAACATACACCATCACTTCTATTTTTTGTTGACTATAATGCTCTAGCAGCTATGGAAATTCCCCCTAGCATTAATAAATAAATTTGATCAAAGCCAACTTTATTTATCAAAGGATGGAGTAGAATGAAAATTAATTCCTCAACACAATTGCCTGATTTACTTTTTTAGCACATATTCAAGCATAACTTGAGAAAAAATGACAAAAATTATCAGAAATTTATGGCAAATTACATTTTTGGGAATGAGGAATTTGAAAGTCAACTAAAAAAACTAGTTTTGTCAAAAATTGGTCCTTAGTGATGCACTTTTCTATGACAAATTAAAAATTTTTGGGTAAAAGTTGAAGTAGGTACTAAACTTTTTGCTGAGTAGAGCATAGCTAACAAATGCATTATGCAGTCTGCAAGTTTAAATTATGAGGTGCTGAATACAATCGTTTGGGACCCTCCATAAATACGTTATTAGCTTTGTTCGATAAGGCAAAAAAATGCTGCACTAAAAGTTGAAACGAGTTTTTCATGCGGGTCTGGTTCTTTCAATTTTAAGTTCTCAGTTTTATGTTAAATTTGAAGTATTGTTTTAGTTCTATGAATTGTGAAGCCTATTTATTGAAATCGCATGTTTGGTTCTAAAGATATTTCTGAAATGCTGAAAATCGGCAATTAGATAAAATTCTCATCATTTTAACCATACAATCTGGTGTTGGAACAGAATTTCAACGATATCTTGACAACAAAATTTATAATTTCAATGAAATTTTCATAAATTATCTAGCAAATATATTCATTCTCGAGATATAAGTGAAATTCTGTTTGGATAAGCTATAATGAAATAGTGCTTGTACAATTTGCAAATTACACATTTCTTATTATTTACATTTTCCTTCTCATATGTATAAACGAGGCGCTGTCATTCAGAAATGAAAAATTTTATCAAATTCTTCTCAGTTCTACTCTTTGGTTCTACTGATAGACGAAGAAAAAAATTCATTCAGGAATTTTATGCCTATGAGCTTTGCAGTGCCAAACATTTGTCATGAACAGTCAGCTTTTAAAAACAGTGATTCTGATTTAGGATCTTTTTCTGGGAAATTTGAAGATATCAGGGTTACACTATAGAATCTTTTACCACACAGAATTACGGACTTGAAAAATGGGAGGAGGGTATGTTGGATTTAGGGGTTGTAAATTATAAATTTAAACAAGAAAATTTTTTTACGATATAAACTGAATAATATTTGTTTTTAAGCAACCAAAATAGTCTAGTTAGACATAAATTACTGATACATCAAGAGCTTTCTTTTTGATGAATACAGGCGAAAAAACATTTGGTTAGTCTGACAGCATCAACCAGAGAACACCATTTAGTGTGCTGTGCTACGATCTTTCAAGGAGCATTTTCAAGACGTGTTCACACAATGCTTCTTTAGCTTTAATAGTTTTAAACTAAACATCATAGTCATGCTTGAAGACTCCATTTTCCAATAGGAGAATATCAACTTATATGTTTCATGTTCGTAATTCATATTATAAAATGACTAGATGCAAAAATACACCTAAAGACTGATCAAAGTTTTTTATAAAGACCATATTTTTCATTTTAGGATCTCCCACAAAGTGTAGAAAAATGGCAACGCCCAAATTGAGCTGAAAGGTAGTACCTTTGTGTTCTTGCTTTGTGGGATGGGGTGTGAAGTGGAATCTCAAATAAGTGGTATAAATTTTCAATGATATTAATGTAATTTTAATGGTATTCTAGTTTAAAATTCGAACAATTAACTAAACTTTCATCATCACAAAACATTAATAAAATTTGTGGTAAATTATGAAGTATATCCTCTTGTTTATCATAAATTTCGTTGATAATTTCAACTTTTTCTCCAAACAGGATTGTTGGGATAATCCACACTTTTTGAAGAAAAAAAGTTTTTTTTTGGTTTTAACTTTTTTTTAATCTGGTATGTCACTCAACCACAACAAAGTTTTTTGCAGCAATATTCCATCGTTGTACATAAAATTTTCAGGAAAAAGTTGCAGTCCAAACTTTTTACCATGTCAAACATAACTATTGAATGTAGGTACCATATATTATTTACAACATTAAGAATATGTAGTGGATGTTAAATAACTTAATAAAAGATATCCAACTTCTTAGCTCTGGGACTTATTTATTAGTTGGCACGCCGGAAATATCAAAATCAAATTCCTAGCCAATCACATTATGTTTTTTCCTTTTCACGTCTCCAGGAAACTTTTGGCACTATTGGCTGAAATTCATATTTTATGTATTATACCTAAAAACCATTTTTGTAACACTGTCACGCTACCAGTTTTACGGATATATTTAGCTATATACGTATATTTGTGCCTAACTTAAAATAATTTCTTTTATTTATAATATCATGTCAATGAACCTGATCAATTGAGAATTCTGACTCATTTATGTAGGTCTGTGTGAATTGTTGCTGTTTAGCAGTATAGAGTACTCTCTAGTATACATATACACAGTAGAACCTACTTATTAAAGTGACTTTGAGACCAAGGCAAAGTGAGTCTAATAACGGAATGAACCTGTTAGTAAAAAATAATAAAAATGAAAATGTTTGGTCTAATTTTGTATGAAAAATAAAATTTACTAGGTATGTTCTATTGTGAATATGTATTGGTAGACTATGGTAGGCTGTAATATTTTATGGAATAGCTTCCATAAACTTCTAATGTGAAAGTGGATTTCCATCAGTTGCGTCCTCATTGTAATGACAATTCTCTTGGTTAAAGAAAATTTCCTACTAAAAGGTTCTATTCTTTTTTTTCCCCATCGCACGCACCCCTTCTTCTTCAGAGAATCTTGAAAATAATCATTCTTTAGTGAATATGTTCAATAACATTATAGGTAGATATATGAAATACATATAACTCGTAATTATAACACTACGTAGATATTTAATAAACTCGATATGTGTATATTTGCGACGTTCCGTAACTTCTTATAATCCTCTTCGCCTTTACAGTTTTGCTTCATGGAAACAGGCAGGCTGTGAAGGTGGTAGGAATGATAATGTATTATGGGAAGGAGGATGGATGGGTAGCATTGCTTAATGCGAAGAGGTGAGCTGTTAAAGATGGAGGGAATGATGAAGCGTTATGAAAGAGGGTGATTGGGTAGCAAATGTATATTGGGTTTACAAATAAAATTATTTAAATAGTAAGACAATTATGAGTTATATTTCACATATAATGCTATTGAACATATTCACTTAAGAATGGTTGTTTTATAATTTTTGTTGAGGAATGGAGACGTTCAACACAAAAATTCGTATATAGAACTTTTTTTGTAGAAAATTTATGCTGAACTATTTTTTACTGAACTATTTTTATCTCAAAATTTGAAATTTGAGGAGGAAAACCTGAAGAACTGAATTTTGAGGGTTAAACACTCACTTCCCATAATTGCAATAGGCCTAGAGATAGCAACATTTAGTGCCTATATTACTCTAAGGATCAATTTTTCAGCTTATAAACAAGCTGTAGCGTAAACATAAAAATGTAAAAAGATACAATCATAGTTTTTTAACAGTCCAGTTTGTAGCTTGTAAAAAAACCTATAATGAAAACTACGCTAATCAATATTAAATAAGTAGGTATCGATCAGCGTTGATTTGATTTCCATTTATGTAACGAGATCATGTCGCATTATTTTACTTCTTGGCGTGAAGTCGGTGATTATCTTTTTAGACATAGGTACAAATAGACAGACTCCGGAAGGTGAAAGAGGAACAGCATCATCCAACTTCAAGATATTGACTTCATTGAAAACTAATCTATAAACTCTGTTATAGTAATCTAGATTAATAAAGAAAAAAGTCTGGTAAAATTGTCTAAAATAAATTTTATTGATTGGCTTTCAAAGTAGGGAAGTTATCTATTTATTTGAACAATAGTTTCTTACAGTTTCATGTATAGTTCGATTTAATTTTCGAGAAATTATTTCAAGAATATTTTTGTGATATAAAAATCTAAGAAAAAAAGTATTAATACATGTTATTTAAAAATTGATTTATAAATGTATTGTATTACCTGGTAACATTATTTTATTCCAAGTAGGCTATTATTATCTAGTAATTTGTGTCAAATAATATCCTTTTTTATCAAATTTTTCAATTCCTTCCGAGAAATTTTCCCTGTAACAGTTTTGGGTAACTCATCCATAAATATTACACCACCTCGTAGTCTTTTCGGTGGAGATAGTTTCTCTGCAAAATAAGAATAAAAAATTATTACGTGAGTATATCTTTTCCAAGAAAGAGTTTGTCATCTTTTAATATTAAAATTTATATCAACTTGTGAATTTCAGCCCGTCCTGACCCAAAATTTTCATAATTATATCACTAACGCATCTTATTTTATTTTTTCAAATAACATCTCCTGAAATTATTTTGTGTGATTATATTTATATTAGTGGTATGTTTTCATTAATTGCATTTTGAGTGACTTACTCGCTACATATTGTTGCAATTCTGTTTCTGTCACATTTTCAAAACCTTGTCCCTTTACGACATACGCCCTAGGCAATTCGCCAGCTTCCTCGTCTGGAACACCTACAACTCCAACTTCCTTCACAGCTTCATGTTCCATCAAATGCATTTCTATTTCTGCTGGTGGAACCTGGAAAACGTAGTAAACGTCATATTGTATATTTTCATTATCATCAATCCACTCCTATCTCTGTATCGTGTGACATTGTTACTCACCTGAAAACTTTTATATTTTATCAATTCTTTAATTCTTTCCACTATGTAAAAGTTGAAATCATCGTCATAATACGCTACATCACCGCTATGAAGCCATCCATCTTCATCGACTCCCAAGTTGTAATTTGAATCATTTTGACAATAGCCGCTCATTATTAATGGTCCTTTTACGCAAAGTTCTCCTGGTTGATTGTGTCCGATGGTTGCACCGGTTTTCATGTCCACCACCTATTCATCAGATAGATGAAAATACTATTGAATTGATTAGTTGTTCGGTTTTTCGTTTTTCACAACTCAGATTTATTACGTTGCTTCTAATAAACTTAAAACACGTCTTCTTTAAAAATTCCGGTACAATTTTAGTTCTTGGCTGTAAAATCTAAGGGAATATACTGCCAAGATAAATGAACCCTTTATGTGAACCATAATTGTTCCCTGACCTCGAACAAAGCTATATTTAGTTAAATACATTAAGCGTCTTTCAGTTTTATTTTCATTATCTTTTAATTTTTTTTTTTGACTGGTTGTACGCAGAGATGGGCACAAATTTTGGTCAAGAATGAATGATTCGGATCACTAATGATGATGACGCGTGATCCGTAATTCTTATTATTTTTTGGAACCTCAATCTATGATCCGAATCGTTTCTTATTGTCCATCTGTTCTTGGCGGGTTCTTTAAATTAAAAGATATGTATATACCAATAAATTTAACATGGGAATGATTTTTCTCGGTTTACTTGAGTAGAAAAAGTTGTCAAATTTGATTGATCGTATGATCTGTGATTCGAATTGTAATAATTTCAAACAGCAGAATTATCTTTAAATCGGATCATTTTTCAAACAAAATTCATTCTAATATTTGATTCGTCCCCATCTCTGGTTCTATGTACTATGATTGTTTGTTGTTATTATTGTTGTTGTTATTATTGACTTTCTAGTTTCTCATACGTGAAATTTCTATAAGCTAGCAGCAGTTCTCCAATTTTGGTTCGCAGACCCTCAGGAAATCCGCGAAAGAAGTCTGCTCTATCTGCGACCAGCTGCTCTGTTGACAAAATTTTCTTATTTATTTACATATTTTCCATTTGTGTGAATGTAGTCGGAGGGGTCCGCAAATTCAAGGTTTCTGCGCTTGAGTGTTCGCAAGTAAAAAAGATTGGTAACCTCTATATTAGATATCAATTTCAAAATAGTTAAGAGGTATCTGGATATTGGAATGAGCAAAATTGTGATTTTGGTTTTTCTTTTGCACTGCTTGTAAAACCAACACTTTACCTACAGTAACAAGACCAAGATAACTCCCTTCTAAAAAACATTTGGGGAATATAATCTTGCTATCTAAATAATTTGTAGGTAAGTATTTCCAAGACATGACTATGTAAGATCAAATTCAGACCAAGACTACTTATTCTCTTGATTTGCTTTTATTTTTACTGATCACTATAATCAGGGTGTAACGATTTCAAATTCATGTTGTACACCTGAAAAAATTAAAATATTTAATTTGAATCTTCAGGTTTTTTTCATAAATCTTCCTTTTTACATAGGATACCTACCTAAATATTCTAAGATCACTTTCACACGGCAATTCGGTAATTGCGATTCACGTAGCTCTAAGATACCAAATAACAATTCTTCAATTTGTGAATATTTAGATGGCAATTTGTGTAGTCTGATTCTTTTTTTGTGAATTATGATTCAAATTGGATGCAGTGGATTACTATCAAAAGTTTTATTCTTTTTGTGAAACAAGACAGCTGATACAACACTACAACTGACTATGTTCACACGTGCGTTTCAGTAGAAATACAGAATCCAATCGAGTGTGATTAAGTTGCATGATACCGTATGGAATTGTTTGATTTGGAAAAAAAATGCAGCAATTTTACATATTGTGGGGATCTTGTTCCTCTTCTCCCTTGGACTTTAGCCTCAGTTGACAGACTATGGACTTGGTCCATCACCAAGTTCTCACACTTAAGTCTATGGATGTTAAAACATAAACGCATGTTTGTAGCACATGGGCTAAGAGACAAACTACAAAATTGGTTCTCCATTTAGCCTAAATGCTACGAACATAGCCTAGCGTGAACACTCGTACATAAATATACGTATGATGGTTAAACCCTAGGCTAAATAACAAACATGCTCCTATCTTTTCCAATACTCACAGATAATGTGCGTGTGTAGCCGTAGCCTAACTTAAACCCCAGCAATGCCTATTGTTAGTTGCTGATTTCCGATGTTGTAGAAGGTTGCCTTCCTTACCAAAATGGTAACAAAAAAGGAACACGCAAATCCATATTAAATGCCTGTGAGTATCGAGGTTTACCCACACATATTCCATTTTTTTTTCTAACTGGCTATTTGATTTAGTAAAATGAAGAACTTGAATTTTGAGATTTTTAATTTTTACTTCTCCTAACTGACAAAAAAACTATGAAATAGAACTGAGAACTAACTTTTGAAGGAACAAGTCTGGAATTAAAATAATGTTTGAAAATTTTCAAACATTATTACTACTCTCAGTTTTTTCATTCCCCCATCTCAGAACTGCTGTAAAAACTATAAAGTAAAATTGAAAAGTAACTTTCAAACAAAACAGGTCCAGAACTAAAACTTTTAAACATCGAGTGAAAACATTCAAAATTAATTAAGGCTCTTAGTTCTTCGAGTTTTCACTTCTCTGAAGCAACACTGAAAACTGAAAGTCTAAAACCATCAAATAGAACTAACTTTGGAAAGAACGGGTTCAGAACTGAAACTTTCATACTTTCATTATCCTTACATACAGCTCTTAGAATGGAACTTTTGAAACGCATTGGATTGGTCGAATTAATGTTTTTATAATATGACTTGAAATGAAAGATGACTATCTTTAGGTGATTTCTGCCAAATTTCATTTCAAAAGCTCCATATTACTACTAAATCGCACGTATGAATACAGTCATGCGGTGTAGTTTTGTATCAGCTGTCTTGCTTCTCAAAAAGAATCACGCTACCCGAATCGCCTTCTAAATGTTCACATATGGATGTATTGTTGGGTTTAAGTCAGATTTTATTTTTGGATCTTACCATTTGGTATTTGTTTTCATATAAAATTTTATGTGTGTGATTTTCTATGGTAAAGTGATAATTCCTGTCGCCTGAATAATTTGTTCATCAGTACTTATTTAATTTTGAATTGAGACTGGGGAGAAGAGAGAAAAAATCTTAAATCAAAAAATTAAAAACATTTCTAGAAAAAAATATCAAAATTTGATGATTTTTTTGAATAAAAATCATTTTGAATTGAGATTGTTCTTGATGTGAAATTCTTGGTGGGTCCCAGTTTTTTGTGGGTGAATTCAGCCCTTGCCCACCCACCATTAAAAATCACAAAAGGAGAAAAATGCCATCATTTTTTTCAAAAAATAAACAAATACCTAAATACAGTAAAACCCTATTAATACGTTTTCCAAGAAACCACAGTAAAAAAACGTATTACTTATGCAGGAAAACATAATGTACCAAAAATAAAAAAAACTCAGAATTTAATATAAAAAACAAAATAGGTACCATTTTTGTAAATGTCTTATGGGGAGGGGTCAAAAATTATAGTGTAATTAATAATTAGGTCTATTCCATATGGCCAAAAGTGCGGAACTTTCGGCACTTTTTATTAATTGGACTTCGAATTTGGAAAGTGAGGCACTACTTCTTTGAAGAAGCCATTTAATTTCCTGGGGTAAATTTCGAAAAAAACTTTTTTTCTCAGAATGTTCCAAATTTCCAATTATAAACCGATTAGACCTTCCTTAAAAAACAAAATATGCGGGGAAAACATCTTGACCAGAAACATCTTACCCGGGAAATTTCTCATAGGTTTGTGTAGCAAAGTAAGGAACCTTAATAAAACAGTATATTATGGGATGAGAAGTCTTATGCGAGATCGTCATAACAAAGTTTTTTACTGTTATTCAATTCTGTTCGAATCACATTGATCTTACTTTGTCGCTAAAGTATGAGCTAATTTGCTAGTTCCCAATTTTAATTTGTATAGTCAAGATTTTATTCCCTATACACCTTTAGTGCTGACAACTTAATGGGGCATTGCTCCCCTTCAAAAAATCTGGTTGTTCTTTCTATTTCACATGCCAATAATTCTACCTTCCAGCTTTATTGAGTGTCGGAATGAACATATTAGTCGGTGTTATCGAGTCAAGTCAGTTTTCGTGACCTGCCATTCCTTTATGGATGATCCTGAGAATTGTGTTACTAATATGAAATTTGTTAGCTTTAAAAGCGATTCTTTTGACATTGACAACATTTGAATCTGTATGTTTCTTCATTTCCAACCGGCAGAAAGACTTACTTTAGCCATCATTCCTGGAACTAATCTGCCGGTGCTCTTTAGTTTGCTGTTTGGCTTCGAAACCAAACACGTGGCCGTCGATTCGGTCATGCCATAGTGCTGGAATAATTCGAAAGATAGGCGCTTTTTCAGTTGCTCCAGCGTTTCGTTTTTGATCGATGCTCCACCATTGGAGATTAATTTTACGTAAGATAAATCGTAGTCTAGTACCAATGGGTCCTTGGATAGAAATGAGATAATTGTAGGAACAATGTACAACGTATTTATCTGAAATGTGCGTTAATTAGGCGAATAATCTATTATTATTACTACTGCTACGACTATACGAATGTTAAAATACTACTACTACCACCACCACACGAAAATGAGAAACAAACAAAATTGGCCTTTTATTTTCGTGTTGGGTTAATTTGTTGGCCACTCACTCGATATTTTTGTACGTAGTTCAAGAAAGTTTTCTCAGAATACCGCTTAATTAAAACGTACGTATGGCCGAGTGTAAGACAGGACATCATTACGAACAAGCCGTAGGCATGACTCATTGGCAGCAATCCAGAAACTACATTATCTTTCGGAAACTGCACAAATTTCTCTGTCCTAACAAAAAAACAGAAAACAAAAACAATATAACAAGATGAACGTACGCATGCGAGTGGTCGATGACTGCGACTGCAAAAAGTGGATTTTGAACACTTTTTCATGTCGGCCTATCTACCTGTAAATCTCCATTAGAAAAATGTGGGATTTATGACTAAGCCTAACTCCCTTGGGTAATCCTGTGGTGCCGCTGGAGTACAATATGGTGGCTGTGTCCGTGGGTTGAATTGGCTCGTTGCGTGTCTTGATGGTATTCAGTTCTAGTTCGGTCACATTTTTTGCTGTATAGTTATCGGTGTCGATATTTATCACTGTTTGTATCGACGTGCAAATTTGCTGAACTTTTCGCACTTTATCGAATGACACATTTGACGCGAATACCACTTTCGGCCGCGATATGCTAAAAGCGTGTCGAAGTTCGTCTGAAAATCAGGTTTTTCCGTTATTGTCGAGCCGCTGATCGTGCATTCGCCAACAAGCCGTCCGCAGAATTTATCAAAATCCAGATATTGCGTACAGCTTTT
Source organism: Ericerus pela (assembly GCA_011428145.1). Lineage (NCBI taxonomy): Eukaryota > Metazoa > Arthropoda > Insecta > Hemiptera > Coccidae > Ericerus > Ericerus pela. Next base: position 785,692 of record WOFM01000519.1, on the reverse strand, counting down.
GTTTAATTATGATCGTACAATTAGGCTATATCATTTCCTGTTTTCTCCTCGTTCCAATCCCTTCCCATCATCTTATTTATATGAAGTTGTAAATTTTATGGCCAACGAACGAAAAGAAAATTTCTTGTTGGTACCTGTCTGACTAAATTGGCATCGAATTTGGTCTCTTTATAAACGCTTCCAGAAAATGGTTCGAGAATTGTTATCCCCCACCCTATTCCCCGCGGTGGAAAATTTGGAAAATTCGCTTCAAAATCGATATTTTCAATGTATCTACTTCAGTACTGATTTTATGGTAAAAATAATTTCGAATAAGAAAAAATTCTTATTAATTTTATTCTATATCGCATCGAACAACCGAAAATGCTTACTAACCCTTTTATTACTTTTCATATTTCGCACAGGGAAAAGTAAAAATTTCTTAAGTGAAGGTGTGAAACGACTTCCTTCTTATACGAAACCAATAAAATTTAAAAATAGAAAATTTTCTAAATACTAAATAGAAAATTGAAATAAACCGTAAATAAAATGTTTTCAAATATTTTTTAATTTTTGAATTTACCTAGTAGAGCAGTTCAAAAATCTCTTAAAATTTATCTAGATAATATATAAGGAAACCGGCTGGAATTTTTTACTTCAGAATTATTTAGGCACAAAAATTTATTGTTATAAAAAGAGGAAAATATTTTTTTTCCTATTTTCAAAATCAAAACTGTACATTACTTAATGATATTTTTCATGATGTAAAATCGAAAACATTCAAACGAAAAAATTGTTGATGAAAAACTCTAACAGGACAAAGAGGATATCAAATTTTTAAAAACTCTATAAATAGGAATTGATTCGAGTTGAAAAATATGAATTTAGTCAAATATTATGGATTCTTTATTTACTTTATGTTCATAAATGAACGAAACTTTTTTTTCCTGAACTGGTTGAAATTACAAAAGATGAATGTTAGCTACCTGATTGCCTGATACGTGGTTAGAGGGAATTTGCTAAATGTTTTAAGTAGCAAAAATATGACATGCATTTTTTCATTTCAACTCAACTTCAGGTTACAATAATATCTATTCGGGAAAACCAAATTATAAACTTATTTTTTCTAATAGAAAATTTAAAACAATGTTCAGTTTCAGTATCAGCATATATTATGTTTCTTTAGAACATCCCCCACCAAGACAAATTTTACTTTATAAAACTTGAACACGTATTTACTCAACTTACATTTAAGAAATTTCCAAAAATGTACATATGAAAATAGATTTGATTCGATTATTAGCCATTAGGCTTAACAGTTTTCCGACTCTTTCCCAATCGTTATCTTGTTCAAAAAAAAGTTATCAGATATTTTCTGTGAGGAAATACTGGTTTAAAATTATTTTCTTAATATAAAGGATTTTTTCTGAAAATAAAAAAATTGTAATTATGAGCATGCTGAGCAAATGTTGGCTAGTATATCTCAATTCTGTTCTAAAATTTGAGTTCTATAAAATTTAAAAGCTTGAAAAATTCGTCACCTTCGCTAATTATGAGTAGATCTGGCTCTAAATACGTATGATAAATACCATTAATAATATCGTACCTTTAAGTTATATTGTTCATTGTTTTATGGAACATGATAATGAAAAACTTCGTGTAATAAAGAAGTTTCATTCAGCTAATTCAGGAAAATACCTACCTACTTACTGTATTAATATTATATTAATTTATATTTATTTGTTGATGGCGTAATTATTTCCCTCCATTTCGCACTTTTCTTAACTGTTACCTGGCAATGTATGAAATACCAATTCCAATTATAAAATTTTTTTATGTTTTTACACTTTGCATGTAACATATTGTATGTATGTACAGAGTGATTCATGACTAGTTTCTGAAACCTGAAATGGAGGATTCTTTGTAATTCCCTCATTTCTTACAGATGTAACTTTTCTTAGTGCCTTTGCTGTTTTGAAATTGTTTAACTTATGCTTTTTTTGTCTCACATAATGAGCCCAACGAATTTCATTCCCCGATCATATTTCCCTAATTCGCCTATAAATTTTAAAATTTAGAATTTTTATTTTTTGCAGCCCCTTTATCTTGCTGTAATTTGGGAAATTAATTTTTAAGATAGGTCGTGTGTTAAGGGTTAATTTTTTCGTAGTCGTACTCGGTTGTATCCATATTTCAGGTTCAAAGAACCACTCGTGAATCACCAGGCATGTAAATAACTCAAATACGTGACGAACTTTTGAAATTTATTTGATGAACACGATTAAAACATGACGTTAAGAACAAAGCAACAACATAATGTTTTTTTCATAAAACAACCAAATTATGAAATTTGGTACAGTGGGTATACAAATTATTCAGCACTGCCAAAGTAATTTTTTTTAACGAGCTGTTAACCGCAAATTCGTGTACTTGATGTCTAATTATTGTTTTAACCTTTTTTTGTAGACCCTATGGTTTTTTTTTCACACAGTGATCCGCAGTTATTCGAAAACTGTTTGATTATTCGATTATTTCAAGCAATCGATTTTACTGTTTCTTATATCAACTTACAAACTTCATTTTTTCAACACCTATTTATTTTGAGAAAGAAGAGAAAACGCTTCTTCTGCTATAGCCAACAAGTATGATTTTCCTCACATATTTTGTCTATTTCCTTTATAAAAATTTTGTGATTCTTGCCCAAGCCTGAATGATATTAGATTAATAAAAAAGCGGTACCGGTAGTACTGCCTGGCCAATCCGCGCCAAAATTGTAAGCTTACAACGAATCAAAATAAATATTTACTCCGAATTTCTGTGCTATTGGTGCAAAATTGAGCATTTTATAGCAGCAAAAGAAAAACAAAAATGGTGTTACCGGAAGTACCATTCCGCCAATCCGCACTAAAATCAGTATGTCTGGTCCTTGGCTCAATAAAAGTGTTCGTACCAAATTTTGTGATTGTCGGACAAAAATAACGACCTGTACTTTGGGAACAAGAAATTGACTCACATATATATATATATATGAATTAGAGTTATTTGTGCCAACCTTGACAGCCGCCTAAAAGGAGAATTTTGTATGGTAATTATGTTGTAATGATTACAGCTCAAACACTATTTGGCCTATGAAAAATATGTAAATCACTTCATTTGTTGAAAATTGTAGAAGAAAACTTTTTGCTAAGAATAAAACTTTCTGTAGAATCAACCCTTACCCAAGAAAATTACGAAAACCACGCTGAAATATAGTCCAAAATATTTGGGGGGCTGAGAAGGGAATACCAACTTGAGAGGTGAAAAGTGTCCAATTTTATATAGTTCAAGGTCCAATATGATAAACTTCAAAAGGCGAAACATAATCTTCCTTATTTCTCGAGAAAAGGGGGGTTATAATGTGGTGACTCAAAAAGTACGCCGCTTTACCAAAAATACGTCACAATACCTGTTGTTAAGAAAAAAGTTCGTCACTTTACTTGTAAATATATTATATACATATATATGTCTATGTATACACAGTAGATGTATATACATTTTTATTGAACTCTGTGCAGGTCACAATTTTTATCCAATAGGCCTGAAATTTAGCACACTTACTTGGATCTACATGAAGACGAACTATATTGTTTTTGGTCCAAATCGACCCTATGGTTCGTTTATTACAGCATTCTACAAAATTTAGTTTCAAATGGCCTAATAGTTCGTAGGTATAGGTGATTTGAAAAAATCTTTAATTTTAGATTATCGGAAAACACATCATACAGACGATGTTTTCATGTTAGAAAACAGTCAATTGTGAGACAACAATGTCCAACAAACAAGAGGGATTGGAAACAGTCGTTTCTCACCATCTAAAATGAACCTATGTGGAAAATAAATTTTCCCTACAATCAAATAATTAGGTACTGATAGCTGTTGAATTTGTTTTTGATTTTGTTGGTTTTTTCTTGTTTTACACCTACCTACTTAGCCACCAACTACTAAACTCTAAAATTAAAATAGTATACACGATAGGATTGGCAAGGATGCGTTACTTTGGGTGATTACGTCACTTGACTTTGCCTCGCTCCGGAAACTTTGTCCTCGGTAATCGCATACTTTCTGCTCCTGTCGCAAAATCTACTAATAAACTTGCTAAGAAAGAATATAAAGTCCAGATTATGGGGTGTTTACTTAGCTGTTTTTTTGGTTTCCTTCTATACCCCACCCCTAACGCCTCCATGAGGTCAATTTAAATAACCCCGTTTTCTGAAAACTAGGCAAAATAATATGTCATCAAAGCAAGTTTTTATTGTTATTTTATTCGACAAGTAATCATTTATTTTTACGAATTTCTTTGGAATTTAATTTTAACAATAAATTTTACACACAATCGTGCTAAAATTTTTTTTTTTCGAGCTTTTGGTCAGATTTATTTATTAATTTACAAGTTTTTTTTGTTTTTTTTTATGAGGAAAACCTACATTTTCTGGGTTGCTTGCTGCGCTAGAGTCTTTGTCTTATTCTTGTGCCCTGAAGTAAATAAAAACTTTTTTTTGTTTAATTTTTTTCTCAGAAATACTTTTTTCGAGTAAATTTTATCGTAAAAAGTTCGTTTTCAGTGGTTTTTGGCGAATGAGCTATTCTCAGAATGGTAATTCTAAGTTTTAATATACCCGGTTCTGAAATTCGATTAGAATATCCGATTCTGATTAATAGAATCGATTCTTTTTTCCCAAATCGGATACCCGGTTCCTTCAATAAATTTTGACAACACTGTTAACCCTTCGTAAGTGCCATGCGGCTAAGTACTTCCTTTGCCCGTTGGTGCCATCTTGACTGCGGTATCAACAAGGGTCAAGGTCTATACCAAGAAAACTGTGAACGTCTTATCTGTAGAAAAAAATCGTTTCCTCGAATTTTTACACTTATCGTTTTCGTACAGTATAGTACACGTATCTACACAATTATTACAACATCGGATGTACATAATTCTTGCAACATTAATGTAAATATATTTTTCTTTTGGAAAGAGATTTATGAGAACTTCAATTATTGTGAGGTTTACGTGGCATGGTGGTTAGGTGCTGCGCAGCCTTGCTGTCGAAAAGTTGTAGGCTCGAAACCAAGCGATGTCATATTCGCACCTGAAAATGGTGTGGCGTGTTCTATGTGGTTCAGTTAGTTGTGTGAAAATTGATTGGAAAATTCTTGCTTGGAGATCACTGGCTATCGCATCCCGACCACCTCCCCGGTCCCACGTCAACATCAAATTCAAACGTTAGACAAAATTAATATCTCAAATGTTCCGCCAAACTTGGCTAAACTTTCTTTCTTAGGATTAATTATACAAACGGTGCCCCACAGTCAGGAGCTCCTCAAGCGGGGTTGTGGCTGATGTCTCATTTCCTGGCTTGATCTCAGTTGGCAAAATCGCTATACAGTTGACTGAATCGTCTTAATTGATGAAATTTTTTTTCTTTTGCTTCTTATTACATTTTTCGAAAATTGGCAATAAATTTTATTGTAAATAAGTAGGCTAAATTGGAAACGTAACCCCCCGTTGGCTAAATTACTTCGAAGAGCCACCGCTTGTAATTTAATTTTGTCCTTGTTTAGGCGAATAAAATTGAAATTCGCTTAATTTCAACATCTTTGATTGGAAAGAGGAGAGATAGGATGCACAGTTCATATTGGTAGAGATATCACTGTGACAAAAGAAAAATCGATTTTACTTGAACTCATCACTCATGTGACTCTTCGATGTTCGAATATTCATTGCGAATTTTAAACGAAGATTAGGTACCTACCAAATAATGTCATTTGTATGAGAAAAATTGTCGAAAATATAAATTTTTAGTATCTCAAGTCAGGATTTTGTACGAAAGTTATTCTACACATGCAAACATTCGAAAAATGTTTAATTCTCTTTTCTTGCAGAATAAGTATTATCGTTCAGGCTTTTCAGCACAATTCATTCCCTTTTCTTCATTCGCTGTGAATAAATTAAAAATGTAACGTTTGAATTTATAAAGGCTGCCTCTTCTCCATGCTTATCGTGCATTTAGATTTGGAATATGCGAAGAAAAAGATTTGAAGGACCGATGTCAGATCCTTCGTTTTGTTCGTTTTCTTTTACCAGATACAATTACCTATGAAACTTCTTACGCGCGGCTTGTTCCGCTACCAAATATAGAAAAATTATTTACCAAACGAATATAGAAAATTGACGCATGTGCACGTTGCACCGATATGCCATACTGCCAGCAGAATGCTCGGATTTTCAAATCGATTCTCGCATGCAATAGCCACAACCGAATCTTTACTGCATCCCTGTTTCTTTAAGAAAATCGCCATTTCGTAGCTTTTATCAAAAATTTCTTGACAGGATATACGTTCGCCGGTTTCCGCATCTATCTGTGAACATACCGCATACAATTCAGTATTCGGTACGTTAACTAATAATAAATTATTTTGTCTGTTTTCAGAAAAATAGAGCCGTAAACATTTCAGGAGAAAACTCTCGCAGCTCTTATTCAAAGGTTTCTCAGTTAGGTATTTGAATAATTATTACCTACGTTTCTAGTTCGCGATCATCGAACGATTTTTAATATTTAAAACGTTGAAACTACTAGAAAAACATGAATAATAATGGAAAAATAATTGGAAAAAATAAACTCACCATTGAAATTGTATTCATAAATTTTTTTGAAACGTTTTTTAAATATTGACTCAGTGAAAGTTTTAAATTGTCCATCGTTTCTTGGGACACCGGTGGTCCGGACACAATATTATTGTCCATCATTTTCGATAACTTTAATAATAAAATTTTCGAATAAACGCACACACAATTATCGTTTGTTGTTTAGTAAATGCTCCTTGGTATACCTACTTGATTATCGGAAGTTTTTTTTTAAATTTTCTGTTACTTTTTTGTTAATTATGGTGTTGGCTATTAACTTGTTCGGGGTTACAGATAAGAAACATCTAATTGTTGAAAAGTAAGATGAAATACATTCGTTGACCAACGGGTATAGTCAGCGGTTCATACGGTATGGGTACGGTCATAATTGCTGTTCAGAAAATAAATTTAAGAAATAAATAAATGCTCGAAACAAAATTTTGAATTTATTGGAAACAGTTTCATCCCTAACTTTCAGTCATCTGGAGATTTTATCCTACTGATATTAATTAGAAATATTTTTTTTTTGTGCGCGCGTTGTAATATGTTTTTATTCACGTTGAATAAAATTAAAGAACGTATATCCGAATGAAATGAAGAATATAAAAGCATTGTTGGTTTGTGCTTTAAAATGGCTGATATATGCTGAGTGAATGATATGTCACATTCATTGACTGCGTATAATATGTAGAAACCTGTACAATTATATTACCTATACTAATCGCCCTAGGTGGCTGTTCCGTTTGGCTCATTCGCCGAAAGTAGGGAGCCATTTCAAAGTATGTACAACATTTTTTACTCCATCTTTGGTCGCCTTTGATCGTTGATTTGAAAACTGAAATTAAATTAGAACTTGGCACCTTGAAAAACCATAGTGACAATGTATCACTCAAAAATACAAATGTTTTCCATCCATTTTTTTAATGTTTTGAGCTCTCGGACAACTTTGATCTGAAAATATGCGTTAAATTTTAATTCAACACCTCAACAAATCGTAGTGTCTAGAATTATTTTGTCAATTTTCGGAAGTTTGTGGAGCCTCTGTTTTTTGAAGTACCATGGAGATGAAATATACAGATCAATGTTGAAAGTTTCCGTGAGCCACAAATTTGTGTTAAAATTTTTGGAATTCATACAGTCGTTTCGGAGGGAGGGCAAACTCACGTAAATTGAAAGATTTTGAACTGAAATTTTTATGGAAGTTGGAGACTGTCAAAGACTGGTTTGGCGCTGAATTTGAGCAAAATCGATTTACTGGTTTCAAAATTGGAGCTAATAAAAACTTTAATGTGTTTTTGGCTAAGTCCTAGGTACGTTGTTTTTTCATTTTTCACAAATGTATGCTTGCCGGTTATCAAAAATTTGTATCCTCACACTTCACACGTCATGTTTATTGATAAACATTGTCATGGCCCATGGCAAATGAAAAACTCTATGTCGTAGGTACCAGGAAGAAAATAAAACTTATCTGAATGTAAAACGTGAGGTACAAATTTTTGTTAGCCGGCACGCGTACATTCGCGAGAAAATGTAATATCCGATGAAAACTGATCCATTATTTTCTGCAATCTAAGCTCGAGTAATGTGTTAATTTATTCAGGGGTAGGCACAGACGATGATTCTGTTATTCGAATAACGGATAAGGTTATCTGGTTTTGGCTGTAACGGATGAAGAGTAAATAAAGTTATCTAGGTATTTTTAATCGGATAACAGATAATTTTTCACCATAAAAACCTGAATAATTTTCGAATGATTTTTGATAATTTGCAAGATTGGTGTTGATTTGTTGAGTAATAGTTTTAAGGTGGATAACAGTCATTTTTAGAGAATTAGAGCTGAATAATTATCAAATTGAGAATAAAATATTAAAAAATGAATGATTTGTATTCAAATTTTATAAAATAATGTGTTTTCTATATTTTAGCTGAAAAAATTTACAGAAAAGAAACTTTTTGAAATACACTATTACACTACATTAACCTATGCTGTGCTTGTGCACTATGCTAGACTAGTGTATCTTAATATGAATAAAAAAAGTTCTTTTACCTGACCTAATTGCAAAATTAAAGGATATTTACATGTTATAGCTTATTATTCTTATATTACATTTTACATATCATATTGTCAGTACTAATTATGTTAGTACATGTGCAGTACTTACGTTGTAAATTGTAGATATGTACCCACACTTGACGTTGAGAAAAGACGATAAATTTATGATAATTGATAATAATTGATGATTGATAATTCATAATTCAGGAAGCAAAATATAATCTGAAAATCATTCGGTAAATTATTTGTTTATTCAGATACTGGATGCTTAGTTTTTTGTAATTGGTTATTCAAATAACGGATAAAGAATAACTTAAATTATTATTATTTAAATAACTAATAATTTTATCCAAAAATTATCCGTTACCTATCCATTTTTTTTGGATAATTTAAAATTATCTGTACCAACCCCTGGCTATAATTATAAAATTTTCAACAAAAGTGTCTTGACATTTTTTTTGCAAACCCCATAAAAAGCTCAGAATTTAGTATCCCTATTAAAAATGAGTAAGTCACTAAAAACCTGTTGGGGTGCAAAAAATGGATTTTTAGGGGTGAAGCTGCAATCAGATTTTGGGGAATTTTCAATACGTTCAAAAGGGCACTTGAAACTATCGGGTTCTGAAGAAAAATCTTTTTTCTCATTTTACTGAGTGAAGGACCCTTTTTAAGTAGGTTTTATTTAGAAAATCTACTTATTATGTTTGATGCGGTATTAGGAGGTAGGTATGCGTTTTTTGTTTTATGATTTTAGGAAAATTTTGGCAAAAATAACTCAAATTCATATAAATATATTTACCATGCCCTAGTGGCAAAATTGAGTTGTATTAGTGGTTCTTCAATGTTGAAAAAATGGTTGAGCAATACATTGTGGTTGAAATTCAACCATGTCTGGAAATGTAAATAAATATTAAAATTGCAGGTAGTTGAAAAACTGTATTAAACATGGTTGCAAAAATGTTCACGTTTTTAATTGTTGATGTATAATTAAAAATGTGGTTGTATATTCAAAAATTTACATGGTTTAAAATGTGGTTGCAAAAGTAACTGAGATTGGTTTCAAAATTGTTCAAACATGGTTGTAATTAGATACCTGTTAATGTTATGGTTGAGAAAGTGGTTGTAAAAGTAATTCATAATATGGTCTTTAAATTGATGTAAGAGTTGGTAGCAAGAGTAGATGTTTCTATTTTGACCCCCTTTCTCTTCAAAGAGCTGACAAAAATAGTAATCATCGTCTAACCATAACCCTTATTTAAAACTAATATGCCTTGTTTTTTTTTTTGTTTTTTTTTATTAGCATTAATGATTGAAGTGATTAGACTATCTCCATTCTACCATGATAATTGACCCATTTTCACTGTACCAACGATTGTTTACCGAAATCTGGAATTAGTTGACGCTGGTATTGTCACAGATGTCGGAAAAAAAAAAACTAATCATGATGATTGTAAACCCACCACTTTGTGATGTTGCAATTCAAAGATTGTATGGACGTCCACAAGGTTTGAGAAGGATAAAGAAAAACAAAAATGATGATGCAGAAATAAAAACGCTACTTTTCGATGATCAGTCTTGAACCCTTTAACTTCAATAAAATAATAAAAAATGTTTCAAACTCCCACTACCCTTATACTTCAACAATAAAGCAAAAGATACTTTCTATTTTCGATTCACTTTACTGTGTTGGAAGAAAATATGAAATTCATTTTATCCTGAAGCCTAAAACACAGCACATAGTTTTAGAAGTTTTTTTCACTATAGTGAATGTTGTGCGGTGCTAATTTTAGTTTTTATCGTTTTTAGTAAGTTAGAAAACCTGCTATCGTTTTTGAATTTTGTTTGTTCATCAAGTTCATCCCGTCAAAAAAATTAAAGTAAGTATATTTTCTTCTTTGAAATTAATATTAATCAGTATTAATGGTTTAAACTTAAATGCAGATTACCAGTCGCCAGTCCATTTGAAATACAAGTTTTGCTTTAAACATTTTCTGATATTTCACACGAATGGAAGGTGTCGGGAATTAAATTCATTAGAGTTATCATTCTATTCGGAGTTAGGGGTTAAATTTTATAAATAGGCATGAATAAAATAATAACATTATTTTTTACGCCTTAGTCAATTTGTTTCACGCTTCATCACTCATAGTAAGACTTTTTATTCAATCGTATACACACGTCGTAATCCTGATGATGATAATGAACCACCATGTTGAGCTTTTTTGTCATTCTCAATTACTCATGTTCTTGACAGTGGCTTATTTAGGCTTAGGGTCCTGGGCCGACAAGGCTACATCTTTGGCGCAAAATTTGGAGTGGCTATTGAGAAAATTAAATCTCAGTATGGAGGGGAGCGATGTTAGTACCTCAGTCTCGTTCTAAACGGAGTAAGAAAATATTTACAACCTATAGGTGCAGAATACGTAAATTTGCCTCTAGTTCTTGATTATTTTTAGTAATATTATAAACAATGGTGTAAATCATTCCACTCCATTACATCATCAAAGCTGTGTTCGATAGAACAAAAAATCGAGCTATTTCTTAAGGTTTTGTGGATCAGCACCGATGGAGGCAGGACCAATTTTAACCCTCGGGTCTATACGGACTTAGACCTGGGGTGAAAAATTTGCGAATTGGCAAAATTTTCTCCCAAAATAAATACTACAAAATACTGATGGCCCACCTGTTGGAAAGGTACATTTTGCTCAGAAATACACAGAATTTCAAATTATGTAAGAAAGGCCAAATCCGCTCAGTATAGTTTTATTTGAATTTATAATTATTAGACATTGAGGTCAGGGCGTAATTTTTTACAGATGAGAGAAAAATTTTGCATGAGCATACTTTGAATCTATGTCTCGATCCAGTTCAAAGGTAGCCTAATCTGTCCATCAGTTTACAAATTATGATTTTTTGAAATATTTATTAGTACGAAATTCTTAAAACCTATAATGAACGCTGCTCACAATACGCATAATTTGAAATTTTAACTATTTTAGGAAAGGTAAATTTCGCTTAGAGAAGACGAAATTTCAAAATATGTGTATTGTAAGTTTCAAGGATTTTACACCTTAATGAAAACTTCAAAAATTCCTAATTCGGAGACTAATGAGCGTATTGGGCCCATCTTTCAACTTGATCGAGACATACACCCAAAGTATGCATATGACAAATTTTGTTCTAATCCATAAAGAATTAAAACCTATCCTGATTGCCTACAAATTTTAAATTCTAACAGCCGCCATTTTGAAACTAATGAGGGCATTCGGCTCGTCTTCGTACTTGAATGAGTTATACTCGAAGTATATATGTGCTAAATTTCGCCCCGATTTGTGAAGAAAAGTGAAATTTTCCCGATATCGTGACATGTGACCCTCCACAACAGATAGATTATCTACGAAATTTACCTACAAATTGGCATACAAACTTAAATTGTATATGGTTGTTAGGTAAGTCCCCTACAGTGACATACTGAAAGTTGCACGATCCAAGTTTCTGGCAACTTTAGGGAGGGTATGTTTATCCCCTAAAATTTAGTTCTTCTCGTATATATTTCTCCGAAAATGTCAAGTTTGTATAAACATAGCACACTAAAAAATTATTTAACATAAAATTTTCCTCGAAAACGTTTTTGCATGTTTTTTTTTTTATTGATGCCACGCTTTCATTTCAGAGTCTTGAAAACAACCATTCTTTAGTGAATATGTTCAATAACATTATATATGAAATATATGTAACTCTTATATTATCATATTATTCACATAATTAGTAACCGAATATATATTTTTTAACAACTCACCCCATTTCATAACCTCTTATCATCCTCCTTATATTCAAAGTTTTTCATCCTGTGAACATATGGAGAGAAGGTTGAATGGTAGCATTGTTTCATGAGAAAGGGTGGCCTATAAAGAAGGAGGTGTGATAAAGGGTGTGGGGATTAGACAATACTCGTATGAGAATATAGGCTCGGCCTATCGACTGTGTCGTCATCTTTGGTGACAAATACTCGTGCATTACACGTTAAACAAAAATGTATGTTTGTTTGTTTGTATTTGTCTATCTTTGTAAATAGACAAGTTACAAATCTCGATCCATGACAAATCGAGAGATAACAATCTCCGCAATGTGACAAACTGATACTGAGATGCATTCTCCGTACCTTACTGTTGCCATAGCAACTGTAAAGTACGATGAATAATTTACACGTTAGCCTATGTAATTAGTACATAGGTGTGTATGTGTGCGTGTAGGAAGCCGGGTATATGTATAATACCAGAAAATCTTAGGCTAAATTGCCAGTGTTTGCCGAGGTCTTGGCTCCCTCATACCTTTTTGGTATTTTGGCTTAAACACGCAAATTGTTCTGTTGAACACCTTCTGTTGTTAGTATACTTTCCACGACGTAAGGTATTCCACAAGGGATTTTAGAATGGAGGTTGATGGGTAGCAAATATATATTTTATTTACTAATTATTTATAAAGTATTAAAATTCGGAATTATATTTTACATGGTAATATAATATCGAACATATTCATAGAAGAATAGTTTTTTTACAATTCTCTGGAGGGGAAATGAAGTGTCAGACAAAAAATGGATGAATCCTGTTTTTAAAGGAGATTTTATGCTCAATTATTTTTCACTGAACTACTTTTATCAAAAATTGAAATTTTCGGAGAAAAACTTGAAGAATTGAATTTTTTGGGGAAAACAATCCCCTCTACAAAATTTCAAGAGGCTTAAAGGAAGCAAAATTCTAGTATATTACTCTAGAGGATCTACCCAACAAAGCCATATAGTGAATATTTGTGTGTTAATTTTTTTTTCTTTTTGATACTCATTTGACTGGACTACATATTACATTCTTGGTAGATATAATGATGGAGAAATATGTGGTGTAACATTTGGTGATGTTAGGAAAAACTGTTGGAGATTACATCCACTAGAAAAAACATCTTTGCATTGGGAAATGTGTAAATTTCTTGTATAAAAGAAGAATTTACAGTCTTAAAATTCTGTATTTTATTCTCAACCCAATCCAACACAGCTACAAGTCATCATTTTTTAATTATGACAATAATTCCTAGGATAAATCAGTTGACCATTTTCAAGCATATTTACCTGAGTGCAGATATATTATACAGTGTGATGTAAGTGTACTAAAGTTAGTTCCATGAATAGGTATAAGAAAGATCTAATTGTAACAGCATAAAAGAGTATTGTTTGGTTCCTGATTTAACACTCTTTATGGGTTACACCTTATACGAGTATATCAATATCAAACTGAATATTAATACCTCTAAAAGTGAATTGTTTTAAATAATTTATGAACCTTAATTTTTTGGATTCAGTCTTTAAATAAAATATAACAACACAACTGGTACTTTAAAATATAATAAAATTTGTACATACAGTACAGGTAAGTTACAGCACAGTTTTTACTGTCTGAATTAGAATACGTAATACTTCATAATAATTGAATAATCTAAAAATGTTCTACATGAAACATGAGTTTATATACACAATTGGGTGTAATAGTGTTCGCTGTGATTAATGTAAAATAGGTATTAGTTTTGGTGTGTATAATTGGTAAGGAAGAAGAAGAAGAAGAAGAAGAATGAACAGGAAGAAGGAGAAGACTCGTTATGAAGAAGAAGAAGAAGAGTCTAATTTGTAAACAATGCGTTATTGTTAACATATTTCTTCATATTTTCATTCATGTGTAGAAATATATTCATCAATAGAATTATAGAGGAATAAATCCGTTACACTATTTAAATTTATTTTTGAATAATAAAAATACTTATTCTGGACATTTGTTACATGTAAAGTACAGATACAGGCTATAAATCTTCTAATATAACTATGTTTAAGTGAAAAATAAAATATTGAAATGGGTCCAAACTTGTATCTCGTGCAACCTACTTCCACAATTAACATCAAAAGGCAGCTGATTATGAGGTTTAGTATCTGGTGCATAATGTATTTATAGATTAAGATTAATTTTTGATTACTCCAGGTGTAATTTTGATACATCTCTTTTTAGAGGATTAATATATTTTTGACTTAGAATAAATAAAGCCTGTATGAAGTAAAAAAAGAATTTAAAAAAAACTTGGCTCTTCTTTAGTCTCCTAAAAAACATTTATTTTAGAATTTGAAATCCCTCAATAATATTCTCAGTTCATTGAACTTTTTATTCTCATTGTAAAAAAAAATACAAGAAGCTGCCTTCCTTAAATAGGACGTAAATCACTGGTAAATTATTCCTATTTCTTCAAAAATCACTTTTTTTTTATCCAAACCATTCCCCCATCCTACCCTAATATCGATAAATATCCTTTAGATGCTGGGTAAAATGGTCTAATTGCCATTTAGTTGTGTATAATTATGAATTGTGAATTAATTTAGAGATCGTATTTATGATGATATTATTAAGAAATAGCAAATATATTTGAGGTTTCAAGAATTTGTTCAACTAAATGTTGAAATTTTGATTTTTCCAGAGCATTTGTTAATAAGTCTGCTAATTGATTTTGTGAATTTACTGTTTTGAATTCTATAATTTTATTTCCATATTCATCTAAAATTTTATATTTAATCATAAGTGCTCTAGCACATTTTTGTGTACCACCTGAACAAATTCTTTGTGTAGAGATGTTATCCTCATTTATTTGTATAGGTGTTATTTGTTGATATATTTCCTTCATAAGCAACCAAATTATTTTTAAATTGTCTAATGCGTCATGAATGGCCATGTTTTCAGCAGCTGTTGTAGAGCTTACCATGATTGACTGTCTACAAACAGACCAGTTTATGAAATCACTATTACAGAATACAAGGTATCCAGATACAGATTTGCCCTTAGAAAGATTATTTGGATCTATGACTTCATCATTAACATTGAGTGCGTATGATGCATCTACAAATGCTTCTATGTGTTCTCCTAAAGATTTATATGTTAAAAAATAGTGTTGTGTATTATTAATATATTTGAAAGTTCTTTTGACATAATTTTGATTTGTATCGTGGGATGTTGTTGAAATTTTGATAGGTAATTAACTGCAATTGCTATGTCAGGCCGTGTTAACCTTGAAATGCATAATAAAGCCCCTATCATCACTCTATATTCTGCAACATTAGTGGAATTTTCATTATTATTAGTATTAATTCTTAAGTTTGTTTCCATAGGTGTAGTAGAATATTTTGCTTCACCAAAACCAAATTTATTTAATATTTTATTAATATATATATTTTGAGATAGTTTAATTATTTTATTATGTCTATCTCTTTTTATTTCAAAATATACAAAGAAGTTTGGTTGACTTATTATCTTCATTATAAAGAGTTGTTCAAACTTCTTATTAATTCATCAGTTATATTGTCATTTTTTGTAATGAGAAGTATGTCATATATATATATGTTAATAGGAATGTTTTATTATTATTATTATCTTGACGAACATATAACATATAGCAAGGATCGACTTTAGATCTATCAAAACCCATTTGTAATATTTTGTTATCCAATAACTTATGCCAAGACTTTAGATAAGCTGCTGTTGTAGCTGCATAAGTCCAAAATTGAAGATCTAAATTACTATTGAAAATAATTGCTCTAACTCTTTTCATTATAGTTTGATTCTGTCTCTCAGCAATACCATTAAGTTTAGGTGAATAAGGGACTATAGTTTCCAAAGTAATTTGCTGTTCCTGACAAAAATTTAACATTCTAATATCTGTGTATTCCTTTGCACTATCCGTTCTTAATGTTCCTATAGGATATTCTGGAAATTTATTTTTTAATGAGTTTACTATTATTTTAAAATTATTAAATACATCATTACGTGATGTTATTGGTATTACAAAAGTAAATTTTGAGAAATTGTCTAAAAATGTTAATAAGTATTTTAGATTTTGAATGGATTGAAAAAATGGTTCCATAATATCTGATGAAATTAATTGTAGTTTTTTATCTAGTTTTGTTCTAAAATTGTTGTGTTCTAGTCTGCTGTTATTAGCAATTTAACATATTTCACAATTTATAAATTTATTATCTTTAAATTTTAATGACATTGGGATGCCTGTTGATAGCTTTTGCAGTAATTTAAGGTATTTCCCACTAATATGTCCCATTCTTCTATGCCATAGTAATTTTTGTTTTTCTATGGTATTATTGATAAATGGTACTATTTGATTTTCATTATTATTATTTTGTGAGTCTCCTATATAAGAGTTTTCATCTAGGTTATTTTATAAAATAATTTCATTTTCATTAATTGAATCATTATCATTATTAATATTTTCATTAATTTCTATATATTCCTGTTTTTATATTTATATTTTCATTTTCAAAATGTAAATTATTATTATCATTATTATTTTCAATATTCATCTGATTCTCAATATTATTATTTTCGTGTGGTATATTTAAAGAATTTTCACTATTATTTATTTCACAAATTCTTAGGGTATCACTCCCCTGAGATGGATCATCCCCATCTATAACATCTAATGAAACTTCATAATTATTCCAATCTGTATCTTATGTATTTATATTCTATTCAATAGTTTCCTCTATCTCATAATCATTCCAATCTGTATTTTATGAATTCAAATTATCATCTTCAATTTCTAATTCTATATCATAATCATTCCATTCATCATCTTTAGTGACTGGCATACAAATTCTCTCTTTTTCGTGTTCTACTAATTCATAATTTATTACAAAGACACGATCATTCTTAATAGCTGACATTAAAATTTTATTTGTTTCTATAAGATAGATATTTGCTATATTTTTTCCTTGATCTAAATCCAATATTCCTGTTTCTGTAACTCTTATTCCCGACAGTATGTTATAATTTAGCTCAGATACAAAATGTACATCCAATAAGTCAATTATTTGTTGTTCTTTAAATTTATTTTCTATTAAAATTGACATAGTTCCTTTATGCGTTGCATATAAAAAAGCTCCTTTTAGGGCACACATTAATTTAATTGGTTGAACAAATTTTTGAATATTTTTTAATTTATTAATATCTGAAGTTAGATGAACTTCCAATCCTCCATCCAATAACATATTATTAGTTAAATTCGTATAATTGGGATTTTTTTTTATATTATTATTATTAACATTAGTTAATTCATCTATTAACTATCCATCATCATTCCTCAATCTCTTGACCATGAAACTTATTCTAATTGGTGGTTCCTGTTGCTTACTTGGTTTTTTATTATTTGCGTTTTGATTATTATTATTAATATTTACATCTTTATTATTATTATTTTTGTTTTTATTAGTATAATTACTATTATTATTTGTATTATAATTCATCTTTTGGTTATTTTCAGAACAATTTGATTTTATGTGACCTGATCTATTACAATGGAAACATCTAATGTTTAAATTCATATTTTTGTTTTGTGACTCAAATTGTGGATTTGATGAAATCAAATTTTAGTTTTGCTGGTATGTATTTTGATAATTGTTATTATTATTATTATTAATATTATTATTAGGGTACTGTCTCCAATTTCTACTCTGATATGGACCATTACTCCCATTATTATTGCCATTGCGATTATAGTTTTGATAATTGCCATTATTATTATTTCTATAATTGTTATTTTGATAATTATTTCTATTTTGATTATTGTAATTTCTATATTCGCGTAATATTTGAACATCTCTTGTTTTTTGATCAAAATCTTCTTTAAGTATTCTTTTTAAATTATTTAGTGTTTTTTCTTCTTTTAAATTTTCAAATCTCATTAAAGGAATTGCTTGTTTGTGTCCTATAGCCATTAATAAATTTTCAAGTTCTAATTTTTCGGTTACTTCTTCTCCTGCATCTCCAACATCCTGTACAAGAGTATCCCATTTTGTTAAGAAAACCCTTATATTTCCCTGTGGTTTGTATTGAAACTGTTGCCATTTTGATTTTGCCATGTTTACCATAACTTTTGTTTTAACACCATATATGCTATCCAATTTTGTAAAGATTTCATCTACAGTTCTACATTCCCTGATCTCTCTTGCAATTGTATAAGAAATACGTTCTAAAATAAATGCTTTAACATTATCCTGTCTTTTACAATATGCTTTATATGTGTCTGAAGGAATAAAATCCATTCTATCGAAATTATTTTTATAGTATTCTAATCCTTTTGGGTTTGCAAAAGTATCATAGTATCTTGTACCACATATTAAAGAAATTATTATACATTTCCAGTCTAAATAGTTATTCCCAGAAAATTTTTTTCATAAAGGTGTATTTATCTACTTAACTTTTTCTTCTTTTTGAGTAGGTTGGGATTGTAATAAATTATCATTCAAATTTTGAATCATTTTGAGATCTTGATTTCGTAATATATCCTTAGAATCAATGGTATTTCAAATTTCAAAAAAAGGTTAATGATTTGTGGAGAAAATATAAAAAAAAATTTGAGTATAAAAATAAATTAAATTGATCATTCGTATTTGAAAAAAAAAAAAATTGTCTTAGAAAGATCTGGAAATTATTTTTCTATTGTTTCAGATTGAAAAAATCAGTTGTGTTTAAATTAATATGACAAAAGAAACTGTGCAAGAAAATTCAATGAATGATTCTAGAATCCCACATTTATCTAAGAAAAGGAATTGAGCATGAAAAATCAATGATTTTTTACTTTGTTAAAGCTTTCAAAATATGACAAGTTTTGGCAATGATTTTGGTTTAGTTTTGAATAGTTATGACTAAAATGATGGAAAAATTACAAAAAAATTACATTTTTTTACATGAAAAATGTGTTTTTTATGGTGGAATTTTATTATTTTTTACTGCTAATTTCATTTATAAGAACCTATTTTTGAATTTTTCCAAGTTTTCTGACGAAGAAATGGATAATTTAGAAAAGTAATTTGGAGAAATCTCAGTAAATTTAATGACAATTTTATGTTTTTCGAGACTAATTTGCCCAGAAATTGTAATTTCAAATGACTCAAAGTAATGGTGCCCTAAAAAGTTTGGAAGGATGGAAAATTAGTTAGATCTATATCAATATCTTGAATTCTTTCCCCTTCAAAGTAATTAAACTGTTTCAAAATCATTCTCAGCAATGATCATCGAACCTAATACATTCGTGTTACAATTTGCTTCAAATCTCATTGGAAATTATGAAAAAAGGTTGAGTAAAAAGGAAAAAAAAAGTTTTGTTAATTTTGAGTGTATGAGATTGAAACTGACTGAAAAGCAATTAAATCCCCTAAAAGTTTACATACACAACAATAAAATGCATATAAGATACAGAATATTAAATATATATATTACCAAATTAGTTTTTATTTTCATATTTCTTCTTTGTTGCAGTTTCCCACATTGAAATTCAAGTTTTCTGGTGATGTAAGATGAAGTTCCACGTTGAATTTTATACGATGTTGAGCCCAAAAAGTTAAAGATGAAGCAGCTTGAAGACTTACATAGTTTCAGCAATCACCAAAACTTTGAACCTTCACTTTTGGTCGTTGGATTTTTTCTATGTTTCAGCTTCCTAGTTTACAGATGTTAAATTTCAGCAGCTTAAGTTGGGGTTGTGTAAAATAATAAAATATTAAAATTTTGATGACTTAAATCGGCGTTATACGACTTGTTTTTCTGGTTTTTAATTTCTCACCATGTTGATCATCAGTGGAATCGATTGAGTTCCAATTTTTTCACCAAGTTGAACCACTCAAATGATTGACACTCCAAAATTCAAAAATATCAATCGTCGAATCATTTAACTCCCCATCGAATATTCGTGAATAAAAAATACTTAAAACTTGAAAAGAAAATCACTAGTATCACATCAATTTGACTATGTTAACTTTGGAAAAAAAATCACATGACAAAAACCACATTCTGCTAATATTTGAGGATGATATTAAACCAAAGATCGTGTTTTCAAGTGAATTGAACAAATAAGTTTACAGCAACAACATTTAATGGACGATTAAATAACAGTCAAAGGTACAGTTGACTGAGTGGGTAGAGAAATGACAAATTCCCCACTACGACGTAACAGTGTGTGAAAGAATAAGATTATGAAAGTTATGTATTGAGAGTTCAGTGTTGCCAGGTAGTGTGCGAGATGTATGAGAGTTACATGGACTCCATCCAACAAACTGAAATACAATATTCGAATAAAGTATGCAATGGCAAAGCGCAGTGCTAGCGTACATTGTAACTACAGATATGAGATCGAAAGAAGTGGAATGTATGGCCTATATACAATGGTTGTAATGATGATGATGAGTGAGTGAAATGGAATTTCTATATCAATAATAATCATTTGTTTGTTACCACTAAAATGTCATTGGATTGTTGCTACAAAATTCTATCTCACTCACTCCTTATCAGCATCATTATCATAAATATATATATGTCATACATTCCACAAGCTTCAAACTCATATCTGTCATTACAATCTCTGCTAGCTCTGTGCTTCGCCATTTCATATTTTATTCGAATATTATATTTCAGTTCATCTCCAATATATTTCTGTAACTGATCGTATTGAGTTCTTTTAAAAATGACTTTTGGTACAATTTTGTGGTTAAGAGTGTGGTAACATTTTATTTTTACATTGGAACTCTATTAAGAGATACAACGTTCCCACATTTTTAAGTACAAAATTGTGCTGTGACATCTGATTACCCGTAGCCCTCCCTTCACGTCACCATCGACTTGTACTATTATTACGATAGGGAACGGCTCTCGAACTCTAAGTTTATAATAACGATAAGGTAAATGGGAAATATGCCGATTCCCCAACGGAAGTAAATTCCCAAAGTCTAAGAAACATCAAAGACACGTCGATTAACTATTATTTAACGATATGGTGACGTGTAGAAATACAATATTGATCATCAGTGAACCAAATCTTATCTCTCTTGACTGTTCACGATTTTGGCCTAAAATGAACAGTCAGTCTCGTTTTAGACGTGATAGTTTCTCGTTTGTCGTGAATACGAAACATTATTCACGACATAATACAGCTCTTTTATACGACAGCAAGTCACCTTTTAAATTGTTTTCACCGATACTTTCGAATGTGAACGTCAGTAGTAGACTTAAACAACTCGCGGTATTATTCCTTCGAATTCAAGACGAATATCTGATCGAGATTTGATGGTTCACCGAACTTCGAGAACCATGAGGCGATGTGAAGCATAACCTGCACGACCTGATATAAGTTACCATACTTGTAAGTAACCTTTTCGATTGTAATAAAGTGTATACTGTGATAATGGGTCGGCCAACTTATTTATTTCCACTTATATAAATTTGCCCGATATACTTCGTAGGCCCTGGGAGCTATCGCTGGTAGGCTGGTGGCCTAACTGTTTGAGCTGGTTTGTGGTTTCGACTCTACGATTGATCGAGACTTATTGATATACTTCGAATCGTGATATCATTCCCTATACTCGGGATGTACATTCGTTTTCGGATGACACAGTGCAAAAAATTTTTTAAAGTGAAATTCAAGTGAAGGGAGGTTTAAAGTCACTTTTGTGAATAATATGGGCCTACAGTGACGTGTGTGAATCTTGACCTATATATATATATATATATAGCTTTGACTTTTTTAAAGTGAAATTTAAGTGAAGAGAGGTTAAAGCTTTGACTATATAGCTTAATGGACTGCTAGAACTGATAAAATCTTGAAACCAAACAATGCAGGCATTACTTTTTGAAAAAGGTACTTTGTATGAAAACTGAATTTGTATTGAGTTATATTTTCGTGACTCCTAACAATATAAGCAGATACTAGTGAAATATTAGAACGCTGTACCAATTTATTGTCTGAAATTAATGAGTGAAACGTTCGAATAATGATTTAAATTAATCGACGAACTCTTCAGAATATGAAAATGTAAGTTTTAATTCTACAAAATTGTTGATGAATCACACTCGCTTTACAGCAGCAAGAAAAAAATTCACGTACCTTTAAGTACCTACTTACTTGAAAATTGATATTTTCAGCATCATTATAGATTTATAGATGAGTATTCTTCTCAGGAGTAAAAACAGTTTTGTACGTTTAAGTTTCGATTTTTTTTATTCTATATTAGTCTTAATCTAGATTTTTAGGTATTCACATGAATCGATGCATCTGAAAAAATCTTTGTTAGGTATTAATAGTTTGGTGGTAGAGCATTAGACTGAGCTCCCAAAATTTAAGAAGTGTTTTTCAAATTTTCAATTATGTATATCATTTTTCTCTTTGAATGTGAATGAACATTAGAACATGTTTATAATATTATCCTGAAACAAATGTGTTAAATTCATTGACAATCGTTTTTTGAATAGCGAGTTTGATTCTGATTGTTTTTGATTTTCTTAATCATTTTGGAATTGAATTTCTAAATTCCCGCTAACTTCACTCTGAAAAATAATACAAAAGAAAAAGGGCGTTTGGTAGAAAATTTAAGCAATAACTCCTTGGAAAATTTACCCAAATCCAAAACACGTTATACAATTTTTGACAAAAATATGTACCCACGAATTAAGAGTGTGAGTAAACTTGTAAGTAAAACTTGAGAGAACGATATTCTTTTAAGTTTCACTACGTGTTTGTACTTTCACTTATCACCTAAGGTCGTTTTTTGTAAAAAAGAACGCCTGTTAACAGTGCCTTCAGCGGTGTTCCATTTAACCCTATGTATTTCTTATCAGTTCTAGCAGTCCATTAAGCTATATAGTCAAAGGGTTAAAGTGATGTTTGTGAATATGGGCCAAAATCATATAACATTCCTACATTTGTGGAATCGCCCTCTTGGTGTAGTTGTGTAGTGAGATCAAATATAAATGAGCGTGTTGAATACACGTTTGTCGCCATTAGCCAATGACGTAGTTCGTTATTACTCTTAACGAACTTGTCCGTGGTGTCTGTGTTTGTGTAAGTTGGTCACGTTTTGATAAGTTTGTTCTACTGACGTCATTGAGTTGATCAATGACGTCATTGAGATATCGATATTGTCTCACTTTATCGATATCGAATCGTGTACGACTCTGTCGTTCAGGATACTCGGGGGGGAAGTCTAAGTCTTTCCCAGTCTACCTTCCATGTATAAGTCAATGTAGGGTTTTCGTCTGTTTGTTTATGTATTATCTGTATATGAAAAGGAAATAATTTTTTTTTTTTTTTTTTGGTGTTTGTTAGTGTTTGTTATGTATGTATTGAATTGTCTGATTGAAGAGAGGTTTGTGTGTTTGATGATATACTACAAAATAAAGAGACATTTATTTAATATTATTATTTATTTATTATGTATTACAGACGATAACATTTAAGACTATGTTTATGTTTTAGGAACTATAAGGTTTGACAAATAAATGTATGCATTTGTACAATAGTATAGGAACGTTTTTGATCACAATGTTTTGTACCTTGTTTTGAGGTATTGCTTATTTGTTTATTATCACCTAAGCTGTGTTTGATTGGACTACACCAACTTACACCAACCTACACTGGGAGGGGGATTCCACACATGTAGGAATGTTATATGACTTTATGTCTAGTTTTACATGAATATTTGTGGAATATCCCTACCGGTGTAGGTCGGTGTAAGTGAGTGTAGTCCAATCAAACACAGCTAATGTTTCTCACTTTGTTTTTTGAGGTACTGCTTATTTGTTAATTATATAATAATGAGATCTGCCTTCATGTGTAAGAAGGTCTGGTATCACAGGTTCGTTACTTATTTGGTGTTGTAGAGCACTCTGCTTCCTCGTCTTTTGTTGTTTTGTTTATGTCTGGATATATTTGTGATTCTGAAAAAATTTAAGAAATATATTAATTTGTTTGTTAATACTAAAACACGTCAACTACATCATTTTTCCTTCTGTGAGGATAAGTGATGGTTGGCTAGTGTTTTGCTTTTGTTGGTTTGTGGGGTGTCACCTGTTTCTCCAATCTTTATATTGGTTTCACAGTGGGTCCTCTGGTTGCAAACTTGATTTGTTTTGTTTAGAAGTTTACCCAGAGTAGATTCTCCTAAAGACGTCTGGACTACGAATTATTTATGATAATTCGTAAGTGTTATGTTTTTTGGTCCACTACCTTTGTGTGTGCGTGTTGTAAAGCGTCTGGGGAATTTAGCTCTAATGGAGCTAAATATTTAAGGGGTCTGGTAGTAAGTGTTCCATTTGGGAACATAATAGAGGCTGATCTGATTATTTGGTCTGAGGATTTATGTAGTTCTTTGATCACTGCTAGTTGTGGTTTGTTAGGTGTTGATACCGCGTCAATGACGTGTACTAAATCTCCAATTTGTGGTATGTTGTTATTTGTTCGGTAGTTATTTGGTATTGGCTGTGGTTGTTTGTCTCGAAGGTATGGGATATAATTTTGTTTCCATTGAATCCATAAGTTTTTCAAATATGTTTGATCCATTTTCCATATGTGTTGTAAGTGTCTTTCCGTTGTTGTGTGATTGATTTCTGGTTTGTTAGAGTTTAGGACAGTATGTTGGAAATTAGCATGGAGGAAGTTGGCTGGTGTTAGGTATGAAAAGGTTGTTGTTTCTGTTTCTGGGCATAAGGGTCTTTGGTTTATTATTATTTGTAATTGTTTGATGGTAATGTTGAATGTATGTATGTGAATTGGGTGATGTCCAACTGTTTTGTAGTAGGCTTGTTTGATGATGCATATTAGGCGTTACTAAGTGCCTCCGTACCATGGGGCTTTAGCTGGTATGAATTACCATTGTATGTGATTTTCGTAAAGGTAATTTTGTACTTTGTTGTCATTTGTTACGTTGTTCCAGAAGTTTGTTATATTTGTGTTGATGACTCTGAATTGTGCTGCGTTATCTGAAAGTATTATTTTTGGTGTTCCTCTGTCTGTGAAAAATGAGTGAAATGCACACCATATTTCCTCTGTTTGTAAGGATGCAATCGGTATTAGATATACTGCTCGTATAGTGAGGCATGTGAATATGAGAACTCATCTTTTTGAATATGTTGTTGATGGAGAGAACTGTTGTGGTTGTTTATTTGTTATTATTTTATTGTATGTGTAAAATGGGCCAAATATATCGACACCCGTATGTGTAAATGGGTGCTCATTTTCGTTGAGTCTGAAGTCTGGTATGGTTGAAAAGGGTGGTTGTTGGTATGGTTTGTTTGAATGGATTTTACATTTGGAACAGTTTTTCCTAATTGTGGATGTGACTAGTTTGTTAATGGTTGGAGTGAAAAAGTTTTTTCTGAATTTTGCGACTGTGTATCTGGTTCTGCTATGGTAACCTTTTTTGTGTATGTACAGTATGATTAATTTAGTTAAGTATGAGTTTAAGGGGAAAAGGTATTGGGCATACGTTCTTGTGTGTAATGTATGTGGTGGTAGGTAATTATGTAATCTGAGCATATTATCGTTATCTAGTTTTATGTGGAATTTTTTCAGTATTGCATATGGAGTGGGTTTGTTTGTTGTAGTTGTTGAAGGATGAGTTTACAATATTTGTTTTGTTCTGCTTTGATGAAAATGGTTAATATTTAAGAGAATTGATAGTTTGTGTTAAGATATGATGTTGTGTATGATTTCTGTTGTGTTGTTTTTTGTCGAAATTGTTTTAGTGCTTTTATTATGATTTGAAATGTTTTAATTAATTTTTGTAGTGACGAGAATTTAGTAATGTCTAAGTTAAATGGTGTTGAATTGTCTCCATATATGTATGTCATGGGTATGTTCGTATGTGATGAGGTAGAGTTTGTAATTATTTCTTCATGATCTATTGTTTCTTCTCCGTTTAAGTGTGGGTGTATGTGTTGTGTTTGTGGTGTATTGTTGATTATTTCTTCGTGGTCTATGTCGGGATTTGTGTTATTGTTAGTGACTGTTTCTGATATTTGTTCATAATGTGGGATCTTGTATGTTTTGGATTGTGTTTGTCTATGTTTACGTGTATATGTGTGGTCGTTATATGTGTTATTTAATATTGTTTCATTAGTGTGTGGTTGAGCGTAATCGTGTAGGGATTCTGCTATTGTGCAAAAGGTTTGTTGGTGTTGTTCCTCTATTTGTATTTCTGACTTTTCGTCTTTTAATGTATGTAGATCTGTTTGTGGCCATTGTGTTTTTCCTTGTGTTAGCCAGTCTGGTCATGTAAACCATTTTGATTGTATTAGGGAAGATAAGTTTGATCTTCTAGATCCTATGTCTGCTGGGTTTTCTTTTGTCGGTACATACTGAAATGTTATGTTTGGAATTGTTATTATTTCTTTGACTCTGTTTTGTGTAAAGGGGGGTAAGATTTTCCTTTGTGTAAGCCATATGAGTACGCATTTGCTGTCAGACCATAAGAAAGATTGTTTATTGTTGGGTATGCGTAATGTTTCTCTAAGAAACTATATGAGACGTACTCCTAGTAATGCAGCTATTAGTTCTAATTTTTGTATTGTGTGTGTTTTTGCTGGTGTTAATCTGCATTTGCCTATTAGAAATCTTAGTGTGTGTATGTTGTTTGTTTTGTATCGTAAGTATGCTACTGCAGAATACGCTATGGCTGAAGCATCTACAAATGTGTGAATTTCTGCTTGTTCTGGTAGAAAGGGTTTTTGGAAAAATTTCCTTGGGAAGCATATGTCGTTACATTTACTTATGTCTGTTATAATGTTTTCTGCAATAGGGATTAAAGAGTTTGGTAATGGCATGTCCCAGTCTTGTTTGTGGTTCCATAGGGTTGCAGGAACCATTAATGGTGCAAACCATCCTAATGGGTCGAAGATTGCCGAAAAGTTGCTGACAAAAGTTCTTTTGGTATGTTGTTCTGGTATTTTTATTTTTGGTTTTAAGTAGAGTATGTCTTTTGTGTAGTCCCATTGAATGCCTAGTATTTTAACGGGTGGTTTTTGTATTGCGTTGTTGTCTGTAAAGTATGTTCGTAATTTTGAGTCGTTTGTTGCCCATTGTGCTAGTTCTATGGAAATATCATTAAAAGTTTTGTTGGATGCGTTGTATAATTTGACTGCTTGTTCGTGTGTTGAGACTGATGTGATTAAATTGTCTACATAGAAGTGATTTGTTAGTATGTTATAGAATTGAGGGTTGGTAGTTTGAAAGTGATATAGTAATGTTGCTGCTAGTAAAAATGGTGATGCGATAACACCAAAGGGTACTCTTTTGAATCTAATAATGAGGAGGTTGTTGTTTGTTAATGGTTTGTTTGAATCTTTGAGCCATAAGAATCTGGTGACATCACAATCTGATGGGTTAAGTTCTAGTTGTAGGAATGCTTTTCTGATGTCTGCACTTATTCCTATTGGGTTGAGTTGAAATGTTATAAATAATTTTACTAAATCAGCCAGAAGTTTTAGGCCTTTGTGTATACAATCGTTCATTGAGTGGTTTGCTTTTTTGGTTTTGGCTGATCCATTGAAAACTATTCTGATTGGGTGTGTAAGCTTTGTTGGGTCTATTAGGCTGTGATGTGCTAAGTAATGTATTGGTTCTGTTGAATGTTTATTGTTAACGTATTCTATTATGTCATTTTTAAATAGTTCTTAAAAATACGCGTTATATTTTTCAAAAAATTCTGGTGAGGTGCGCATTCTTGGGAGTTGACTTTTGAGTCTGCTGAAGGCTAAAGAATAGTTGTCTGGTAGTGGTGGTGGGTAGATTTTCCATGGCCAACTGACTTGATATCGACCATTGACTAACTTTATGTTTTTGTAAAATAGTTCGATTGCTTTTTGTTCTTCTTGTTCTGCTGTTAAGTCTGGTGTGGTTATTCCTATTGTTTCGAGTTTCCATAAGTTTTCTATATCTAATTCTGACGAGAAGAATATGTGTTCTGATTCAGTTGGTTGTTTTGTGTTTGTTGTTTGTCCAGTTATGTGGAATCCAAAGTCCGTTTCTATGAGTTGTATGGATAGGGATAAGTGAGTGATTGATTTGATGAATTGCCACATGTATTCGTTGCCTATTAGTATGTGTATTTTCGATGTTGTTTTTAAAGTTTGTGCAAAGTGTAAATTTTTATATTCTGGATGAGTTTGTTTAATCTCGTCTATGTTTTGCGTGTCTAATTTGTTTGATATGTTTGCAACTGTTCTAGCTATGAGGTTTGTAAATTTGTTTTTAGTATGTTCGATTTCAAATTTGACGATGTTTGTGTGGAATGTTTGGGATATCTGATTTTGTATGCCAGTTAGTTTTAAGGAATGTGTTCCTATTTTAGGTAATTTAAGGGTTTGATTAGCTATGCTATCAAGTATATATGTTTTGGTACTTCCCGAATCAAAGAACACGTTAATTGTTTATGTTTGTAGTGTCTTGGGATTGCGTATGGTTGTTGAAAATGTAAGAAATTTATTGTTTGTTGATAAGATTGTAAATAATTTTAACTTACTCGGTATTGATGGTTGTAATATTGTTTCTTCCGTTGGTTCTACTGTGTTGATGGTTTGTGCCTCTGATGTCTCCTCAGTCTCTGTAGTATGATGTTGTTTGCTTTCTTGGTTCTGGCGGGGCTGTAAAGAAATCGTATTATTAAGATTATTTTGTTTTACGTTGATGTTTGTATTTATTTGCTCTGGCTTACGTAATGGGAATTTAGTTTGTAGGTCTATTACTCTCTCTAGGTATTTGTTCGCTTCTGCTTTTGTCATCGGGTACGTTGTTCTGGGGCATAATGCTGAATGATGAGCATTTGTCTGTTGGCATTGGAACCATCTGCACCGTCTCTGTTTTTGATTACAATGGTCTGCTGATGCTAACACTCCACATTTGGGACACAAGTTAAACTGTCTGAAATAGGATCGTCTGCTCTCTAATGTATTGTATTTGCTATTGCAGCAAAGGTAACTCCATTGTGGTCCCTTGCAAAACATACATCTCTGTTTTGTTTGTATGACTGGAAAGCGGTAAAGTTGTTTGGGAATGCTGCTGTCTGTGTCTGTTTTATAGTGATGAGCTGGAACAGAGAAATCATCAATATCATTATCTATGTAATGTTCAGGTGAAGGTTTACCTTGTTCTATATTTGTGTGGAAGTTAGGACTACTTTTAAGTTGTGTTAAATTTTTTGTTATATTATTGTTGGTGGGTTTGTTATATTGGTGTCTATTATATTGTCATCTATTAAATGCGTTATTCGATTTGTCTCTGTAGTATGTGTTGTTTTGTTGTTGGTTTTCTTGTGTTTTGTATGTTTCTTTCATTATGTCGGGTTTTTCTGTTAAGTCTCTGGTTTTAATTTCTTGGTAAACAGCCTCTAAAACAGCTCTTGAATTTGGTTTGGAAATGTTTATTCTATTGGAGTATGAATTTCTAGGAAAGATACGTAATAATGCTGGAAAAGTTAGGTCGTCTGTTAACTCTGGTACAAAGTTGTGAATAGTGTCTAGTAGCATGCATGTTTTATCGTATGCGTTACGTAAACCTTCTTTCGTATTTTGTGTGAGAGGTATGTTGTTTAGAGTTTTCCATAATTCCGAGCGTAATCTTGATTCATCTCCAAATTCATCGTGTAGGTATTGGAGTCTTCTGAAATATCCTTGTTCGTTGTGTCCTAGAGTTGTTAATCTTTGTTTGATAGTGTCTGGCATAGCGTCTTCTAATATTTTGCATTTTTGAGGTGTTATGATGTCTTCTCTTGTGTGTATGTGTTTGGTAAACGATGTTATGAAGTCTGGGTATGATATACGTTTCCCGTTGAATTTTGGTAGTTTGTACTTTGGTGTTTTAAGTAGGCATGCTTGAGTTAAGGTGTTTGTTCCCGTGGGTATTTCCCAGACTTTTGGTATATGGAGTATGTTTTTGTGTCTTGTTGTGTTTTGTATGTTATTCGGATGTTCTTGTTCATTTTTGTCATTTGTTGTTTGTTCTAATATTATTTCGGTTGGTTGAATTAAAATGTTGTTTATTGGTTGTCTGTTTGGAGTTTGTATGTGTGTGTTTGCTATTATAGCGCGTCTTTGTATTGTCGTGTTTGTATCTGTATTAGTGTTTTTTCTTGTGGGTGTTAAGTCAATTGGTGTTGTTTCATCTGTTATGTTCTTTATTTTTGATTTTTTTGTTTCTATAGTCGGTGTTTTGTGGTGTTTGATCATCTTTGTACATCCATTTCGATGGTCTTTTCCTTTTGGGGGTTTGTTCAAGTATTGTTATGGATGTATTTAAGGTATTACCTAGAGGTGTGAGGGGTCTGTGTCGCTCCTCTGAGCCTGATCTGTAATAACCCATGGAGCGGGGACACATCATTTCTTCACTGGATGTTCTGGACACTGTCCTTTGTCATTTGCTTGGTGATTCTATGCTTGTTTCGCAATATATTTCTGGTGGTTGTCTGGCTTGTATGTATTGTTGAGTGGTCTGTTGTTGTATTTGTCGAGCTGTTTGTAGTTGTTCGAATTCGTTATTTATTTTTGTTATGTAAATAGTAAGTTCCTCTTTTATGTCGTAAATTTTTTGGTAAAATTGCGTGTCTGCGTCTGTTGGTAGGTTATCTAGGTCCGTTAATTGAAATTGTAAGACACTTAAGAATATTCTTACGTCTGCAGGTTGGTATAAGGCTTTTAGCTTGTTGTATTTTTGTTTCTGCTCGTGTCATTGAAATTTCTGTGTAGGTTCTTTGCGGACTTTTGTATGTCTGTTGAGTGTGTGGTGTACTGGTTGTGTAAAATGTTTGTCTCGGTTGTTGTGTCGGTATGATGTTGTGGATAGGTAATATTCCCTGTGTTATGGTTTGTTTGTTCGTGGCTGTTAGTAGGGCTGTTGTTGTTGGTCTGTATCTTGAAGTTTGTGGGTTATCTGTTGCGGTTATTGTGGAGTATGTGGATTGAGTGTTGGGGTTTGTAATTGTGTGTGTAGTTGTCGTCGGTAGAGTGATCGTAATGGTTTTTGGTAAGTTAAGAGTTTTTGTTTCTTTGTTTGTGCTCGTTGTGTTTGGAATGTTAGGATTGGTTTGTTGTGTGGAGGTCTGTTGATCTGTAATGTTGTGTGTTAATGGTGAAGGATGTTGTCTTGGTTGTTCTGCTAGGAGTAATGGTGACGGGTGTGTGGTTTTGGGCTCTGCTGCTTCTGCTTGCGGGTTTGCTCCCTCTGCCATTTTAAGTTTTTTCTTCCCCATGTCCAGATCTGTGAAACAATTGTTGTATTAGATATCTGATTTTACAAGTGTCGTGCATGTGGATATTAAAATGGTGTTTGTATTAATTATTTTCCGATCTCACTTGTCTACATAACGTATGTTAACTATGTTTTATGCATAATGAATTCAATAAATTGTGTATTTGTCTTTTTACTTACGTCTGCTTTGTTCTTTGGTGTTTGTTGTTGACATGCGTTTTCTGTTCTGTAGAGGCACGTGTTTGTATATAAGGAACAATTTGGAAATTTGACGTATGCAAAAATAAATATTAGACACGGATTAGAACACACTAAATAAACTTAAAATACACTGCGAGGATCGTTTCTGGCTCTGCTATCATGTAGTGAGATCAGATATAAATGAGCGTGTTGAATACACGTTCGTCGCCATTAGTCAATGACGTAGTTCGTTATTACTCTTAACAAACTTGTCCGTGGTGTCTGTGTTTGTGTAAGTTGGTCACGTTTTGATAAGTCTGTTCTACTGACGTCATTCAGTTGATCAATGACGTCATTGAGATATCGATATTGTCTCACATTATCGATATCAAATCGTGTACGACTCTGTCGTTCACGATAGGTTGGTGTAAGTTGGTGTAGTCCTTTGACTATATAGCTTAATGGACTGTTAGAACTGATAAAATCTTGAAGCCAAACAATGCAGGCGTTACTTTTCAAAAAATGTACTTGGTGTGAAAATTGAATTTGTACAAGTTATATTTTCATGACTCCTAACAATATAAGAAGATACTAATGAAATATTAGAATGTTATATCAATTTATTGTCTGAAATTAATGAGTGAAACGTTTGAATAATGATTTAAATTAATCGACGAAATCTTCAGAATGTGAAAATGTAAGTTTTTGGATAGAGTTCCTTTTTTTTTTGAAAATTTGAAGTAAGGTTTTCTTAAACCGAAAAATTTGGCTGTTAGGTAAATAGTTTCATCGTTTGCTGATTTGTTATTAGAAAAAAACTTCTTGAACTACTGTAAGCACTTGAGCGAGTCCTATATGAGCTAAAATACGTTTTTTGAGTGAAAATTTATTTTATTTTATTTGATCGGAGAAAATGTTTTTCAAATTTAGAATAAATTTCAGATGATATGAACATTAATGAAAATAAACAATTGGATGACATTTATGAAAATTTGGCTTTTATTTTGCCGTTTTTCGTTTTTAAAATGCCTGAAATAAGTAGTTATTGTAAAAGATTCAAGTAGGTACATTATTTGTCCTATAAAAGTTTGAAGTGATTAGGAATTGATGGTGTCTGTTGAAATATCACGAATTTCTTCATTTTGAAATATATTTCTGATAATTTTTACCACACGATAAATGAAATAGGTATTGATTTCATATGTAGTAGGTATGCTATTTCTGATTTTTCATTGTTTCTAGAACTGATAAACTCTTAAAAATCATTTTCGTAAAAAGAACGCCTGTTAACAGTGGCTTCAGCGGTGTTCCATTTAACCCTATGTATTTCTTATCAGTTCTAGCAGTCCATTAAGTTATATAGTCACAGGTGTAGTCCTATAAAACAGAGCTGATGATTTCTTTTTTGGTGTCCCTGCCTCAAAATTTAAGAGGGAAAAATCGGAAATATTCAAGAAAACGGGCCAAAATAGGACTTGCGACGTTCTCTATTTATTTTATTCTTTTGACATTGGCTTTGGCTAATTCATTCAGTGGTTTAAATTCAGTGATAGCTCAAGTCAATAATTCAAATTAGTTCTTTAAAGTTAACAATAATAAGTTTCTTTTACTTGGAACTTAATTTGAAAGAACAAAGTATAGACATACATTCGGTGACCAGTGCTGCTTGAAATTATTTTATATCGTTTCTTTGTCCCGTAATTTTGGGTTAACTTAAGCGAATCATAGTAATGGTGAAGATGAAAAGCGATAGTATTCATGCAGATTCTCTTCTCACGTGAGTTTTTATGAGAAGAGAGGAAGTTATATACCTGCTTTGATTGATGGTGTTTTTCAATCGCTTAAGCCGTATTTTTTTTTTACAGGAAAGAATGTAAGAAAGACGATTCCAAATTTTTGAAGTGTCTTACTCTAAATGAAACATATGAATCCGCCTCAAACTCACTACCAGAGAAGTGCATTAGTTCTGATGACGATCGCGAGAATGAAAATCCTGAACAACCGGTATGTATTCTGAAATATGAAAAATGTGGTTTTTTGTATTTTATCAAGATTCTGATTGAAAGTTTCGTTTTTGTGTTTCAGAGAGGTAGTAAACGTAAAAATTCATCAAGAGAACCAGCAAACGGCGATAAACCAAAAATGTTGAAAAAAAATTCAAACTTAGAATCGATCCCTTCTTCAGAAACAATCGTTACGTTAACTTCGACGCAGAATGAAAATTCCAACGTCATCAAATACAGTCCCTATAATCAAGATAGTTTATCCAGAGGTATTTTCATTTTATCGACTTTTTTCTCAGCTGTTTAAATTTGTTTTTATGGTATTCGAATTGCTAAATTTTTTTAGATTATTTCTCGTTGTTACCGGATGAAGTTTTGTTGGATATTTTTAAATTTTTTTCGCATAAACCGACTCTAGTAAATTGTGCTTGTGTCTGTCGACGGTGGAAAAACGTTGTCTGTGATGTCGAGTTGTGGTCTAGAATTGAATTATCTCAACGTAGAATTGAGCCCGGTGTAATGGAAATAGTTTTAAGTAGAAAACCAATCATCCTGAGAATGTCTCAAGCGAAAGTAAGTTTATTCTGTTCTTGAAAATTCAGCTTACAACGAATAATTAAAACGCGGTACTTTTTATTCATTTATAAAAGAAAAATAAAGTAGAAACTAAACTCCTTGCATTAATTTTTTCTGCTTAAAATACTCCGCGTATCAAAATGCATACAAAAATAAAATATTGTGATTTTTTTTGGACTCGTCTTCTCATGCCTCAGTTTAATTGTTTATCATAATTCTTTATCGTTTTATCATTTATACCTCAATTTGCATATCTATTTAATTTGATTCCAAACTTCTTCATTAATAAAAACTACTTATTCTTAGGTTATCACACCCATATTTAAAAATGTTGAGGATACTGGTGGTAATGTTCTCAGTAAAATAGAATACTTAGATTTAAGTATGGCTTCTATTTTGCCTAATGGTAAGAGTCATTTGTGTTGAGAAATTTTTGTTTGCGATGTAATTGGATGGTATCGTTTGCTTTTCTTGAATTGTATTATTTGTTTAGATTTAGAGTTTCTCTTGCGAACTTGTCATAACCTTCTCAAATTGAGTTTGGAGTTTGTAATTGTAAATGAAGGCGTTTGTAACGAAATAGCCAAAAATTCCAAACTAACTGTATTGAATTTAGCACAAAGTGGTGGATTGAACGAATTTTCGTTGAAAATTATTCTGACAAATTGTGAAAAGTAAATTTAATTGAAATTCTAGAGTAAATCTGAAGCAGTCTTATTCATATTATTAGATATTCTGTGTATTTTATTTTAGATTAAATGAATTACATCTTGGATGGACTAATTTAAATGCAGCTGCAATTAGATGCGTTTGTCAGTATGTGTCGAAAGATATAGTACGCCTTAATTTAAGTGGTTGTGTAAAAGAAATGACTGATCATCGTAAGTGAAATAATATTGTGTTTTGCATAGTTTTCTCGGATACAATAATTAAATTTATTTCAGATGTCCGTACATTGGTGTTACGTTGCACTAAATTGAAAGAATTAGATTTAAGCGATGCTACAAATATTACTGAAAACAGTATCCAAGCAATTTGTGATAACCTCAATAGTTTGGAAATTTTATCCTTGAGCCGATGTTACAACATATATCCATCAAGTTATTCGTAAGTAATCGATTATATTAATAACTTCACATATTTTCATTAACTGCTTCAATAAAACTATTGAAGTTATCATTTAAAAATTTACATTTGTGTAACAATTTTCTAAATTAATTTTTCAGAAAACTTTTCCGTTTACCATCCATCGAGTTTATTAATATTTTTGGTCTTTTTACTGAATCACAAATAGAAACGCTTCGTAAAACTTCTGATGTTAAATTAAATATGATGAAATTCTCATACGTAGCCCGTCCTACTGTGGGACATCGACGGACAAGTATATGGTGTAAGCAAGTTAGAGACTGATTCGTATCATAGTTTTCCTTAATTTATTTTTCTTGTGCTAATTTATTATGTGATATTTTCTTTATCTTCAGTGTTGAGGTACTTGGTGTTTTTTGATTTTCTATTTGTTTATTAAACAATTAATTAATGTATATTGTAATTTATGGTTTTATTTTTTTCTCAACATTTTTGTGACGCAACATTAAGTAACTCAGTAATGTCTTTTTGAAAGATTGTAATTAATTTCTTTGTAAACTGTTTATTTGTTGAATTCATTGAAAATTTTTTATTTTATCAAATTGTATAAATTGAGTTAGAAATGTGAAATGTGATTGGCACAATTTTTCACAAACATTCAAAACTAATTACATGATTACTTAAAATTTGAAATTTCTCTATAAAAATGTTCATATTTTGTGATGATTTCCAATGGATTGTAACTTTCTAGAAACTAGATAAATATAGAAATTTCTTCCGTTTGAATTATTTGGTAATGTATCTTACCTGTATAATGTATCTTACTTGTATGTATGTACAGGTATGAACATATAAATGTACATGCATGTATTTTGGTTTAACATCATAGATGAAATATGCCAGCCTTTTGGCAGCGACTGTTGTTGAGGGGTACAAGCCCCTATACCTCATATAAATATTGTCCCTATAGCTACTCCCCCCAGTTTTCACACCCCAAAAAATGATAAATCGAGTGCCTGGGGAGACTTATCAAGTTTACAGCTTTTTCTAGTCCTGCTCCCATTTGGCCATACTCGCAACAACTTTGGTTTTCAAGCCATAAGTAATACATTGGAAATAAACAACATTTATGTAGAAAACGTGTGTATTCACTTAAGATTTACAACAAACTGTGAGAATACAATAAATTAATATGGCGTCATCTACGTTGAGTTTGAATCTTAATAAGATCGATATATTGATAGTGACATTTATGTAACTATTGATAAGTTCTACTCTCATTCTATTCAGATATGTTCTCTCTTATTTACTTTAAGTTCTCTCATATACTTGTTCTCGTGATATCATTTCTAACAATATCTAATTTTTAAAAGATTTGGTAAACTGATTTACATTCCTTATTTGTTTGGATATGTTGTATGTCATTCTTTCCATTATAAATGCCTTAGCACATTCTTGTTTTTTGAAGTAGGCTTTTGAGGCATTCAAATTTGGTCTATATAATAAATTATCCATGTTATCCAGGTATACATTTAACTCTAGATGGGGATCAAAAATTCCCAGTATCCTGAACCATAGATCAATGAGATTATCATTTACTTCCAGTCAAGATAATGCTGCCCATCAAAAATTTTGTCTGATGGGCCCTGTATCATGTATCCCTTCATCAGCAGGCATTACATAGTGTACCTGTGGATTCTGTACAGGTGGATGAGAACCTCCAGATGTACCACTGGGATCAGATGGATTTTGATTTTTCTCACCTGCCATAATTAAACTTTCAGGAGAACTAGGTAACTGGTTAAGGAGATTTGTAACACCACTCTCAGATGACTCAATTTTTGTAAAATAAAAATTAATTAAAAAATAAAAAATTTATTATTATAGGTACCCTGTTATAGTTAACTGCTTATAACAAATTATTTAAATTGGGGAATAGTCTTGATAGTATTAAAATAAATTTGGAATCCTATTCAAAATTGAACATGAAAAATCAATTCAATTTCAAACTTGATAAATAAAATGAAGACTGAAAAGTGTTTTGAATGTTATCCTAAAATTTATTGTTGAAAAAGGTTCATGTTTGGATTTGAAAATATTTAACAAGGGTATATTGATATGAAAAATTCAGTTTTAAACTTGTTCAAATTGAACAATGAATTTTATCTTTTATAAAATGGTTTTGTAAGATCCGGAAATTTTTGTTTAAACGTGAAAGTTTAATGTGTAAAAATGATTTTTTCTGAAATTTTTAAGTTTTAATGTGAATTTTTATAATGGATTTTCTCAATCAAATCGATTAAGAAAGGTTTTAAAAGATTTTGTTTAATCTAAAATTTGGGGTGCAAAAATATTTTTTGATATTTCCAAAAATTTTGCTATTTCAACTCTGTTTTTATTTTCAATAATTCGGCTAATGTTAACTGAAAAAGTTTCAAGACTAATTTCTCCATTGAATGTTTTCCAATATGGGAAATTGACGATATTTACTTTTATCCCTACGATTTCCTCGTTTTCAAAAATTGTTTTTAATGTTTTCAAATCTAATTCTGTAATTTGAGTGGTTCCGATACAATTAATGGGGCAATTAGCAAACTCATGCTAAAGTCTAACCATTCACAACACACTAAATGAACTATTTTAATTAAAAGAGATGAATTTTCCCCATGATAGCCTCACTAGATTTTTACCAATTGGGTTCCTGAATGTATTAAGTTAAATTCTATGAGAGAAAGAAAATCTAATTACAATGATGCTTTATGTCCCATAAATTTATTCAATAATAACCCTCAAATTCTGCTAAACAAAAATTATCGAAGTCTATAGCTCTGTTTGATAGGATTACACTAAATTACACTAACCTACATTGGTAGGGAAAAACTTGACGCAAATTCATATAATATTCCTACATTAGGGGAATTACCCTCCTAGTGTAGGTTAGTGTAAGTTGGTGTAGTTCTATCAAACAGAGCTATTATTACCAGTTAGTTGTGGGATGCTGTCAAATACTTCCTAAAGCAGATCACAACTGTGTGAAATTTTATCTTGTGAAAACAAACAAAATGGCCTGATGTCCTCCTCTGACATATGAAGATTCGAACACAAATTTGATGAAAATTCTTAAAAAATGATGATGAATGACAAATAGATCAGTGATGAAGATGAACAATTTTCCAGAATCAAGTCTTGAATTTTCTAATAACGAATTAAACTCAAATAAAATTGGAAAACACCTTACAGGTGCAGACAATCCAGGTCCGATGTATCACAAATCCCACAGCAAAAAATGAATCCAGAAAAATCACCTTACGGTAACAAAAGATCTAGAAATGGCAAAATGGAAAATTAGTGGCAAAATTATTCTTACCAATATGAATGGCAAATGAAATAATTCAACATTAACTATGTGAGTTAATTTTTAACAACTTTAAAAATTACAATTCGTTGCACAAAAATTTAACTATTAGAATTAACTACTCTTTAACAGAAAAAACGCTTTGAAAAAAATAACCTTCTTAACCAAAAAAAAATTTACTTGTAATTTCACTAATTTTAAATATTGTAGTAATTTAAACTTTAACTTTTTGAATGATTTAGTATTTCTTCCTACTAATTTGTACTCAAATCAAAGCTCTGGCTACTACGAAGTGAGGTTGACTTCCAATAAGAGAAATAACAAGTTTGTTTGAAATACTGTAATACATTAAAAGCAGAGAATACGTGCAAGTCCGAAATTAAGTTTGAGGAAGATGAAGGATTTCCCTTTATTGCGCAAAAGAAGTTCGAGTGGGGAAAGCATGTTTAGTGTTTACAGAGTTCGAGAGATAAATGATGTGAGGCGTACAGAACGAGGACTGAAAGAACTTGAGACTTTTTACTTTAACGACATTTTATTAGCGACTGAAAAATAAATTACAACTGAAATACGAAATGGCGAAGCAACAGCGTTATCGGATTGAGAATGGTAGGGGAAGCACTTCGTGATGAGAGTGTGATGTGAGGCGGTAAAGACGAGGAACGAAAAAGAGTAAGAGAGAAGTATTCAAGACAGAATTTATTAGCAGACTAAAAATACATTTGGAAATAAAATATGAATAAGTACGAAATGGCGAAGCAACAGCGATAGCGGATCGAGAATGGTAGGGGAAGCACTTCGTGATGAGAGTGTACGTGTGACATATATATATAGAGTATGATCGTGATGATGATGAAAAAAGAGAGGAGGTGGGATTTTGTATCAACACCCACCTGAAATTTTACCGATCGAGTTCTTCATCATGTTCGCTGAAAATAAACGAATTACTATTATTCCTGAAAAAATATTAAGTACAAAAATGACATATGCATAATAAAAAGATTTCAAAAAAAATATTCAGATTGTATTATTTAAACATTATTACGGTAACTTTGGTTGCTAAAAAATAAAAAAATTTTGTTTGCTGTGCTTCGGAAAAAAATTGAGTAAAATAAATAAATAAATATATAAAATGGTAACATGCAAAGAGTATTGAATATTAATATGTTATAGAATAGTATATGGTATATGCAATAAGTAAAAAAAATAAAAATATAAAAATTGGTAACATGCAAAAAAAAATTTTCGTATACATAAATGAGTAATATATGATTCATAAAAAAGTGTGCTTCGAATATATTCTCGAACATTTACGAGTGTGTAATATACGAAAGGAGAAAGAAAAAAAATAATTAAAAAAAAATCACAACGAGATAAAATTAACAAAAGAGTTTTAAGGTAATAGAAGAAAAATATATCAATGGATTTAAATCAAATTATACCATAATAAGTATAAAAATATTAATTATTATTATTATTATAACTGATCGTTTATTGGAAACGTTACGTTTAAGAATTTTATCTATAAATTGGCATGCAATAATATGAAGCGATAATATATGATGTCCGTTAGCTTTATCTTTTACATTTCTTTTTTGTGTTTGAGGTGGCGTTTGACATGTTTATTTTTGGATAAGGCAAGCTATTAGGTTTATCTTTATTGAGGTCATGTAATGAGTTTTTCTCTCTCGTGTATTGTTCATATTTTCCTTTCATATTCTCTTGTGGGAATTTTGTCATGTATTTTTCTCACGTTTGTCCAAAGTTGTATGTTGTTTCTATTATTAACATTTGTAGGGTTTAAGCTTGCTCGATTTTAATTCTGTTTTCATTGTTGGGTTTGCAGAAAAATCTAGTATTTATTTTTGACAAGTATTTTCGAGTGTGTTTTTCTTTATTATTTTTTATGAACAATGTAAGAGTATTTCTTCTTGTACAATATGTTTCAAGTTTGGACTTTAGATGTTTGACTTGGTACAACTTGACTTTTTTTGGACGGGTATTTTCTTTTTCAAATAAATGTATATAATATTATGTGAATAGATTCGTATTTTCTAGCACTTTTACAATTAAGTTTTCCAATTTTGTTCTATCTATAGATTTCGTAAGTAAATCTGAAAGTTGATTTTCAGAATTAACAGATCTGAAATGGATTATTTTTTCTTCCTTGGCCTCTAAGATCGAGTAACATTTTATCATAAGGGCCCGCAATTTTTTCTGACTTCCACCAGAGCAAATTTTTTGAGTTGATATATTATCCTCCATTACATCTACGATTATTTTTTCCCCAAAAATCTCAAAATTCATGTGTTGGATTACCTTTATTATATCGAGAGTGTCAAAAACTGCTATAATTTCTGCAGCTGTACTGGATGAAGCGTGGATTTTTTGTTTTGAACAATTCCACTCTATCAAATCCCCATTTGCAAAAATCATAAAACCAGTAATTGATTTTCCCTTTTGTAAATTGTTTAAATCAATATTATTTTCGTCTACTTGAGGGGCATACGAAGCGTCAATATATGCTTGTATTCCGTCTCCCTCAGATCTATATGTTATATTGTAGTTTTTTGTAGAACTGACGTATCTAAATATTCTTCTCACATAATTTTTTAGTGTATCATTTGAATTATTTTGAAAATGTGAGAAGTTTACAGGGAATAATATATCAGGTCTGGTTAGCCTGGCTAGGTACAATAATCCACCAATCATTGATCTATATTCTGTATCGTCCCTTCCATTTTCAACTTTTTCGATCTTTAGGGCAGTTTCCATTGGGGTGTTTGTCTTTTTTATTTCCGAAATACCAAACTTTTTAATCATTTTTTCTATATGTTTATTTTGAGATAGTATTATTGTTCCATTTTCTATATTTCTTTCTATTTCTAACCCTACAAAAAATTTTGGATTATTTATAATTGTGATGGTAAAAGATTTTTCTAATTGTTCATTAATTTTTGTAATTGCTATTTGTTAATTTTAAGCTATCAGGATATCATCTACATAGCTTAAAAAGTATGTTATTTCATTGTCTTTCTTCATTTGATATAGACATCTATCCGCTTTTGTTCTTTCAAAACCCATTTCCTTAATTTTATAGTCAAGTAGATCGTACCAAGATTTACTTGATGTTTTCAGTCCGTATATTGATTTTTTTAATTCGAGAACTTGATTGGAATTAATATTTATCCCCTCTGGTTTTTTAACATAAATAGGTTTTATAATGGGGGAGTTTAAGTATGCCGTCTTGACATCATATTGCACAAGAATTAATTTAAATTTATTAACTATAGAGAGCAACCATCTAATTGTACTAATTGATGCAACAGGTCCATGTGTTTCTGTAATGCTATATTCAGTTCGATCTTTAAATCCTCTCGCCACTAATCTGGCTTTTGGTTTTGGGTTTCCATATTCATCATATTTTATTGTAAATATCCACCTAGTATCTATTAATTTCTGCCTATCATAATCCACAATTTCCCAGAAATTCATATCATTTAATGAATTATATTCGTCGTTTATTGCATTTACCCATTCTTTTCTAAAAGGATTATTATTAATTTCATTAAAACTTTTTGGGACACAATCTTCTATGTATGTTTTATTATGGTTGACATTAATATTCAATATAATTGGGTTTATTATTCCTAGATCTTGTTCGTAATTTGCCGGTTTAATTATTAGCTTTCTGTTGGATGTTTCCAAAGATTTGATATTTTGAGACTCATCTACCCGTACATCACATGCAATATACGATTTTGTTTCAAAAGGGTCTCTCAGACAATATCCAGTATTTGTGTATCCCATCATTATGCTTTTTTCAGCTCTTGGGGCCAATTTTGGATCTATTTTATTTTTTGATTTTGCCTTTGCTTTAGTCGCATTTTGTTTTCTTACCTCAAAAGGGATGTGACGATATGTCAAAGAACCGAACACTTTTAAATTTTTCAAGTTTGGTTTCGTGCCATAAAACAATTCATACGTGGTTTTAAAATCTTTATTGGCTTTTGTTGGTGAGCGATTTAATAAATATGCTGATGTGACAATTGCATATGACCAGTATTTAATGTCCAGGTTGGCATCAATGAG
This sequence comes from Ericerus pela, assembly GCA_011428145.1. Lineage (NCBI taxonomy): Eukaryota > Metazoa > Arthropoda > Insecta > Hemiptera > Coccidae > Ericerus > Ericerus pela. Next base: position 742,610 of record WOFM01000519.1, on the reverse strand, counting down.
CATAGCTCTTACTCTTCTCATGAGTGTCTGGTTCTGCCTTTCGGCTACGCCATTCAACTCTGGAGAATAAGGAACTACATAATCCATTGTTATACCATTTTCTAAACAATAATTTACTATTTTAGCATCTGTGTATTCCTTTGCGTTGTCACATCTAATGGTTCCAATAGGAAAATTTGGGAATTTATTTTTCATAGACATTATCATGTTTTTAAATTCTGTTGCAACTTGATTTTTTGTTGCAATGGGCATAACAAAAGTGTATTTCGAATAATGATCAATAAAGGTTAAAATATATTTTTGATTTGCAATCGATGGTGTAAATGGACCCATAATGTCGGAAGATGTTATTTCTAATTTTCTAGATGGTTTTGTCCTCATTCCATTATGCCCTAGTCTCGTATTATTTGCAATGCAACAGATTTGGCAGATTTTAAAATCATCGTCTCTAAAGTTCATGTTTTCTGGAATACCAACAGATAAGTTTTTTAATTTTTGGATATAGCGTGCATTTAAGTGACCCAGCCTTCTATGTATAATCATTTTTTTATTAATTATATTATTATTATTATTCGTAATATTATTCATACCATCAGTATTATCATTGTTATTTGATTTTTCATCATCTGGTATATTTTCTTCGTTATTATTGTTACTATTTTCACCCCCCTCAAATAAATCTATATTATTATTTTCTAATGGGTTTTCGACTTCTTCCTGTATTTCTAACTCAATTGAAAAATCCTCCCATTCATCCTCATTTTCTTGGGTTACTGGACATATTTGTGTAGTGCTATCTAATTCTGTATCCGTATATTCATCATCATTAATAATTTTTTTTTAACCTGACCCTTCAGGTTTTAGCGATGGGTCCCCAGCCAAAAAACGACAGGAAAGAGCGACCCAAAAGTAGCGCGTATATAGGACCACACATTATAATAAAGACACTGATTGTTGAAGGGTCAGGTATTTTACATTTTAGCCGTCAGGCTCAAAGTAATAACATCCTGGGGGGTGGAGGGGGTGGAGCCCCCTCCTGAGGCGCGAAGCACCGAGTTTTTTTAATATTATTTTGTATATTGTAATGGATATAAAATATTCCATTTTCTTTTGGGGCGGTTATCAGTTTCCCCATTTTCTATAAAATATATATTGGCACAGTTTTTTTGCTGATCGATATTTACTGTACCCGTATTCGTGATTTTTATTGCACTAATTATGTCAGTATTTAAATCGTGTACGTAGTGTACATCATTTAATTCAATTAACGATTGTATTTTATTCGAATTTTCAACTTTTATTGTCATTTGACCAGTATGGGTGGCATACAAGAAAGCATTTTTGCCCGCACATTGAAGTTTTACAGGGGTGACAAATTTTTTAATATTATTTAATTTATTTAAGTCTGCTGTTAGGTGCACTTCTGCAGCTCCATCCAAAATTGCTTTATGTTCTAGTTGAATATAATCTTCATTTATTTCATTTTTTTAAATTAATTTATTTAACAACCATTCATTTGAATTATCTATGTGTATTCTGACCATGCAGGACATTTTTACCTGTTGTTCAGGATTCTCTTTTTTATTTGAGTCAGTATTATTATTTTGGGTTGTTTTTGGTGGATAATTATTTTGATTTGTATTCGTATTATTATTATTACTATTTTGTTGGATGTTATTATTATTACAGTTTTGGGCTATGTGCTCCTTCTGACCGCATTTATAGCATTTTGGGTTATTTTGGTTGTAATTTCTATTGTTACCTCTATAATTGTTTCCACGGTAGTTCCCATTATTTCGATAATTATTTCCCCTATAATTTCCATTTCCATTATTATTCGAATTATTATTATTATTATTATTATTTTGTTGTGAATTTGGTTCATTCCCTTTTGCATTATTATTCGTAGTACTATAATTTCGATTGTTGCCTCTATAGTTACTATAATTATTACCTCTATAATTGTTCCTTCCTCGATAATTATTATTACGACCTCTATAATTATTATTATTATTGTCATTTCCATTATTTCTATAGTTATTAGAATTATTATTCGGGTAATTATTATTCTGTTTTTTTAATGTCTGATCTCTAAATTTTTGATCAGCATCTTCCCTTAAAATTTGTTTAAAATTATTGATATTTCGTTCGTTGGGTGGTAGATTTTCAAATTGCATTTTTGCTAATGCTTGTTCATAACACAGTGCAAGTTGTAAATTTTCCAGTTCTTCCTCTTCTCTTACTTCCTTTCCACTATCTCTTACATCTGTAACTAATTCATCCCATTTTTTAAGAAATCCTCTCATATTTCCCCCAGGTTGAAATCTGAATTCCATCCATTTCGATTTAGCCATGTTGGCTGTAACTGATGTTTTTGTACCATATATATTATCTAATTTTTTTAACATCATTATGGCTGTGTTACAATCTCCTATTTGTTTGGTAATGTCATTCAAAACTCATTCAAGGACAAATGCTTTGGCATTGTCTTGCATTTTACAATAGTTAATCATTTCTTTATTGGGTCTAAAGTTCAAATCATCAATATGGGATATGTATAATTCTAAAAATTCATGTTCTCCAAAAATGTCGTAGTAACCAGCACCCCTAATGGCCGAAATAATCATTCGTCTCCAATCTAAATAATACTTTCCATTGAACACTTTTCCCAATGGAGCCTGAATAGGTTTAATTTCATTAACACTCGACATAATTTCTTCAACTTTTTTAAATCCTAATAAATTATTTTCTATATTTGTGATAGATATGAATTTTTTATTTTCTTCTTTTTCTTTTTCGATCTTTTTTACTAGATTTTGTTCTTTAAATTCAATATTTTTATTTTCTGGTACTTTTTCTTTTTTATCCAGTTTTCTTATTCTTTTAAAATTTTATTATTTATTATTTTAAGAATCTATTTACAAATTTTTTCTCTGATTCCAACAAACTATATATTCTATTCGAAAAGTAATTTGGTGCCCAATCAGATATTTTAATATATTTAAATGAACTAATTTCTTCTATTCTACCTGAGATATCAATTGTGAAGGACTCTAATATTATTTCTCCCATAAAATACGTGTAATAAGGAAGATTATATTTCTCAATTTTCAAATCTACAACTTTTCCCCCTTCAAACTTTTTCAACAATTCTTCCAATTCCTCTTTCTCTATACTATATTCACCTATTTTATTTTCTAATACGTTTATTAAGTTTGACATATATTTCTAATTGGGAAGGGAAAAATAATTTTCAATCACCACCTCAAATGCACAATCAAAAATAGACGTAAAAAATAATTTAACTACACATATATTACCTTTATATAAGTTAATTTTCTTCGTTGATCCGTTGTTGTGTGAATTCGTATTTGCTTAATCCCAATATCACCGTCGTTGTCTCCGCTGAATTTTGTAGCAGGTTGGCCCAAAAATTTGTGGTCTTCGTAGTTGAGATCTCTGGTAGAGTCCTTGAAGACGGGAGCAGAAGATTTCCTCAGGTGGTTCTCTGTATCGTTGGCGGTCCTTTCTGGATTTTAGTTCGTTGACTTCCAGGGTCCGCCGTTATTGGATCAGGAACAGTTTTTGGTTACATTTTTATTTTTTTTCAACTTCGAAAAAAAATTTAATAAAAAAATTTGAGTTTTAACATTCTTGATTCAAACAATATTTTCAGTGTATTTTCACTTCAAAAATATAAATTTCAACACAACAATGAATCAATTTCAAAAAAATCAGTCTGCTATTTCATAATTTAACATTATTCTTCTCTTACTGTTCAACCGCAGCAATGGCTACCATGATGTGAGGTGGTAAAGACGAGGAACGAAAAAGAGTAAGAGAGAACTATTCAAGACAGAATTTATTAGCAGACTAAAATTACATTTGGAAATAAAATATGAATAAGTACGAAATGGCGAAGCAACAGCGATAGCGGATCGAGAATGGTAGGGGAAGCACTTCGTGATGAGAGTGTACGTGTGACATATATATATAGAGTATGATCGTGATGATGATGAAGAAAGAGAGTAGGTGGGATTTCGTATCAACAGAGTGTACATATGACATATATATATTGTGTGTTCGTGATGATGATGAAGAAAGAGAGAAGGTGGGATTTCCGTTACAACACCCCCCTGAAATTTTACCTTTCAAATTCTTCATCATGTTGTGCGCTGAAAGTGAACGAATTATATTATTAAAAAAATATTAAATACAAAAAAAAAATGATATATGCATAATAAAAAAAAATTCCCCAAAAAATTGACATCGTGTTATTTAAATATTATTATGGTAACTTTTGTTCCAAAAAAAAAATTATGTTTTGCTGTGCTTCCAAAAAAATAAAAAATAATTGATTAAAATAAATAAATAAATAGGTAAATAAATATGGTAACATGCATAGAATATTCAATATTAATATATGATATAAAAATGGTATATATGTGAAAAGCAAAAAAAATATTAAAAATACAAAATTGGTAACATGCAAAAATATTAAAGGATTATAGGTAACATATGATTCATTCATCGTATATTTCGATTAGAAAAAGAATCGGAAAAAGAAAAAAAATATTCACGTACACATATTACATTAAAGAAAAAGAAAGAAAAAATAGACGAAGGTATTTCCGATTACGAGTTCATTGAATTTAAAATAACGTTACGTTTCGTATTTTATCTTAAAAGTGTGACATGAAAATAATTGTAGAATAATATACGTTGCATCACTTATTATCTTTCGTGTATTTCTATTGTATTTGAACGGGCGTTTAACATGTTTTTCGATAAGGCCTTCTTTCGATTTATCATAATTGTGGTCATGTAATGGGTTTAATCTTTATTGTGTTTATTATTAGACGATTTCCTTTCATAAAATTGTGTGGGAATATTTCGTGTATTTCTCTCACACTTGTTTGGAAATGTATAGGGTTTTTATTATACGAATTGTAGGGTTTTTTCTTGTTCGATTTTCATGCTTTTTTCATTGTTACAATTTTCGAGAAATCGAGCATTTATCTCTTGCAAGTATTTTCTAGTAAATGGTATTGTTAAGTACTCCTTTTTGCAATAATTGAAGGTTAATTTTTAAGCAATTATTTTCATGTTACGACTTATGTTTTGGACTTGGGACGACTTGTATTTTGAAATAGAAAATTTTGAAACATATTATGACTTTGAAATAAACGAATTTTTTATTATATTATGTGTAAATGTTTGTTTCGTTCAATATTTTAACAATTATATTTTCAAATTTTGAACGATCCAATGATTTTGTCAAAATGTCCGCTAATTGATTTTCGGAGCTCACGGTTCTAAAAAATATTATTTTTTCTTCAAATGCTTCTAAAATTAAATAGCATTTGATCATTAGGGCTCTCGATTTTTTCTGACTACCCCCGAACATATTTTTTGGGTTGAAATATTATCTTCCATTACATCCACAATTAATTTTCCTCCAAAAATTTCGTAATTCATATATTGTATCACTTTTATGGTGTCCAGAGTATCGAAGACTGCAATTATTTCAGCCACAGTACTCGATGATGCATGGATAGTTTGCTTGGAGCAATTCCATTCCACTAAGTCTCCATAAGAAAATAACATAAATCCAGTTATCGATTTCCCCTTTTTAAGATTAGTTAATTCTATGTTTGTGTCATCAACTTGGGGCGCATAAGAGGCATCAATATAAGCCTGTATACCATCCCCTTTTGATCTATATATTATATTATAATTTTTTGTGGTATTAACATATCTAAATATTCTTTTAACATAATTTTTTAGAGTGTCATTGGAGTTATTTTGAAAATGTGAAAAATAATTAACTGGGAATAATATATCCGGTCTTGTAAGTCTTGCTAAATATAGCAGTCCACCTATCATTGACCTGTATTCAGTGTCATACCATTTTCTATTTTATCTATTTTTAAACCTGTCTCCATAGGGGTGTTCGTATTTTTTAATTCCGAAATTCCAAATTTCTTCAACATTTTATTTATATGTTTGTATTGTGAGAGTATTATTGTGTTGTTTTTGATATTTCCAACTATTTCTAAACCCACAAAAAATCTAGAATTATTTATTATAGTGATCGTAAAATCTTTTTGTAGTTCCTCATTTATTTTTGTAATGGATGTTTGCAAATTCGATGCAATTAATATGTCATCCACATAGGTCAAAAAATATTTTTTTTCCTCATTATTAATTATGGTGTAAAAACATCTATCACTCCTTGTTTTAGTAAAGCCCATATCCCTTACTTTTGTATCCAATAGGTCATACCATGACTTGCTGGATGTCTTCAATCCATAAATCAATTTCTTTAACTCCAATACCTGATTCGAGTTAATATTTATACCCTCAGGTCTTCTCACAAAAATAGGTTTGATTATAGGTGAATTTAAATATGCAGTTTTTACATCATACTGTACCATTATTAATTTTTCTTTATTAACTATAGATAATAATGATCTTATAGTTCCTATCGATGCTACTGGGTCATGGGTTTCAGCAATATTATATTCGGTTCGATCTTTAAAACCTCTCGCCACAAGTCTTGCTTTTGGTTTTGGATTTCCAAACTCATCAAATTTAATTTTGAAAATTCATCTTGTATCAATAAGCTTTTGGGGGTCGTAGTCTACTATTTCCCATACCTTCATGTCATCGAGAGAATTAAATTCGTCATTTATGGCCCTGATCCAATCTTCCCTAAATGGGTTTGTTTCTATTTCAGGAAAAGTTTTCGGAATATTATCTTCTATATATGTTTTATTGTATTTTACATTAATATTCATAATTATGGGGTTAATTATCCCTAAATCGTATTCATAATCTGATGATTTTATTGTTAATGGTTTATTATTTATCAATAGTGATTTTATATTTTGTGTTTCATCCATTTTAACATCACATGAAATGTATGATTTTGTATTGTAGGGGTCTTTGAGACAGTATCCCGTATTTGTATAGCCCATCATTATATTTTTTTCCACCCTATGTGCTAATTTTGGGTCAATTTTATTTTTTGATTTGGCTTATTTGGCTTTTGCTTTTGTGGCATTCTGTTTTCTAACTTCTATGGGAATATGCCTATAAGTTAACGCTCCAAAAACCTTAAGATTTCTTAAATTTGGCTTTATTCCATAGAACAGTTCATAAGGTATTTTAAATCCCTCATTTGCCTTTGTAGGTGATCTATTAATCAAATAAGCCGCTGTTACTACAGCATAGGACCAATATTTTATGTCAAGATTGGCATCGATTAACATGGCCCGTACTCTCCTCATTAAAGTTTGATTTTGCCTTTCGGCAACACCATTCAATTCTGGAGAATATGGTACCACATAATCCATTGTTATTCCAACCTCATTACAATAATTTATTATTTTTGTATCGGTATATTCCTTGGCATTATCACATCTTATAGTTCCTATGGGATATTCAGGAAATTTATTTTTCATAGATATTATAATATTTTTAAATTCATTTGTGACCTGGCTTTTATTAGCTATAGGCATGACAAATGTGTACTTTGAAAAGTGATCTATAAAAGTTAAAATATATTTTTGATTTGCCACAGAGGGCGTAAATGGACCCATAATGTCTGAGGACGCTATCTCCAATTTTCGAGTTGGCTTAGTTCTAATACCATTATGACCCAATCTTGAATTATTGGCAATACAACATATTTGGCAATTTACAAAATCCTCATCCCTAAAATTCAGATTTTCGGGAATGCCAACCGATAAAGTTTTTAACTTTTGCAGATATCTGGCATTTAAGTGTCCAAGTCTCCTATGTATTATCAACTTTTTATTTATATTATTATTTATTTGTGGTATATTAATATCATTATTTTCATTATTTTCAATTATTATTTCATTATTTTCACCCCCCTGGGGTGGTTTAATATTTATATTGTCTTCTTGAATTTCCAGTTCTACTGTAAAGTCATCCCATTCATCATCTATATTTTGAGTGACGGGGGCACATATTATATTAGATTCAGTATTATTAGTATCATCATTTTTATGGCTGAAATAATATCTAAGTTCAGATCCGGCACATAATGAACATCGTTTAATTCTATCAATGACTGAATTTTGTTGAAAATTTTGACTTTAATCACCATTCTACCCATGTGAGTAGCATATAAAAAAGTGTTTCTTCCAGCACATTGCAATTTGACTGGAGTCACAAATTTTTTAACATCAACTAATTTATTTAAATCAGATGTTAGATGTACCTCTGTAGCTCCATCCAAAATTGCTCTGTGATTTAATATTTCGTAATTTTCATTATTATTATATTTATTATTATTAATTAATTCATTTAATAACCATTCATTATTATTTTGGTTGAATTTTTTGACCATGCAAGACATTTTTACTTGCTGTTCTGCATTCTCTTTTTTATTAATATTTGGTTGATTTGCATTTGTTTTTGGGGGATAATTTCCCTGATTATTATTAAAATTATCATTATTATTATTTGTTTGAGGATTATTATTACTACAATTTTGTGCTATGTGCCCAAATTGCCCACATTTGTAACATTTTGGATTATTCTGGCTATAATTCCTACCATTACCTCTATAATTATTACCTTTATAGTTATTACCTCTATAATTCGAGTTACCTCTATAATTATTTCCTCTATAATTTCCATTATTATTATTCCCATTGTTGTTCGAATTGTTATTTTGGTTCTGGTTTGATTCATTAATTACCATTACCATTATTACCATTACCATTATTATTAAAATTATTTCGATTACCATTTGCATAACCATTATGACCATTGCCATTTCCTCTATAATTATTTCTACCTCTATAATTATTACATCTACCCCTATAATTATTTCTATTACAATTACCGTTATTATTTCTATAATTATTATTTACTTGGTTACTATTACCATTTTGCTTTTTTAATGTCTGATCCCTGAATTTCTGGTCAGAGTCTTCCCTTAATATTCTCTTAAAATTATCCAAATTTTTTTCTTCTGGAGGTAAATTTTCATATTGTATTTTTGCAATTGCTTGCTCGTAGCATAAGGCTAATTGCAAATTCTCTAATTCTTCATTCTCCGTGACTTCTTTACCACTATCTCTTACGTCAGTCACTAATTCATCCCATTTTTTTAGAAAACCTTTCATATTTCCACCAGGCTGAAATCTAAACTCCATCCATTTTGCCTTTGCCATATTGGCTGTGACTGAAGTTTTCGTACCATAGATATTATCTAACTTTTTCAACATCAATATCGCTGTATTACAGTCCCTTATTTGTTTGGTTATCTCATTTGACACTCTTTCTAATATAAAAGCTTTTGCATTGTCTTGCATTTTGCAATAACATCTTTTTCGGGACGGAAATTTAAATCATCAATATGATTAATATACAATTGAAGGAATTCGTGCTCTCCGAAAATATCGTAATATCCGGCTCCCCTAATAGCCAAAATAATCATCCTTCGCCAGTCTAAGTAATATTTTCCATTAAATACCTTTCCCAATGGCGCTTGTATGGGTTTAATTTCATTTTGGGATGCCATATTTTCTTTAATTTTACAAAATCCTAACACACTTTTTTCTATATTGATAACAGCTATATATTTTTTATTTTCTATAGATTCTTTTTCAATTTTGTTAATTAAATTTTCTTTTTCACTATTTCCTTTTTTATCTCTTTCGTTATTATCCAGTTTTCTTTATTATTTAATTAATTAAAGAATCTATTCATAAATTTCTCTTTCGATTTATCAGAACTGTAAATTCTGTTCGAAAAATAATTTACTGAAGATTCTGAAATTCTAATATATTTAAAACTGCTAATTTCTTCAATTCTTCCTGATATATCTATTACAAATGATTCCAAAATTATCTCTCCTGTGAAATATTTAACATGGGGTAAATTATAAGTTTCCAATTTTACATCAACAACTTTCTCACCTTCAAACTTTTTTATTAATTCTTTTAACTCTTCCTTCTCAATATTATATTCTCCAATTTTTCCTTCAAACAAATTTATTATAGGGGGCATAAATAATTTTAATAATTTCCAATTTTTCCTTTTTTCGGGCTCAGTTCAAAACACAATTGTACAGATACGAAAAATAATTAGCTTCAATGAATATTACCTTTACAAAAATTTTACTTTTACTTTTATTTCTGTTGTGCCGACGAATGATTCCAGTTTTCTTTACTCCGCTGTCTACCATCGTACTACCTGCTTAAATTTGGTTTGGAGTTGGCCGAAAAATTGGGTCTTCGATGTGTGGATCTACAATGAGTCCTCGACGACGGGAGCAGGTTTCCTTTGGCTGTTCACACGATCTCTTTGGCAGTCCTTTCTGGATTTGGCGTTCGATGACTTCCAGGATTGGCCGTTATTAAGTCGGGAACTTCAGCTTTAAATTTTAGTTTTAATTCTGAATTTTTCAAAAATTAAAAATAAATTAAAATTCGAGTTTAAAATTCTCGAAAAACACGGTAAATATTTCGTGTATTAATTAACAGAAAACATGAAAAAATTTTTGCACAACAGTAAATAAATTCAAAAAAACTATTTTTCCATTAAATAAGGATTTTTCAAGTCTCTCTTCAAAGTTCTACCACAGCGATGGCTACCATGATGTGAGGCGTACAGAATGAGGACCGAAAGAACTTGAGACTTTTTACTTTAACGACATTTTATTAACGACTGAAAAATAAATTACAACTGAAATGCGAAATGGCGAAGCAACAGCGTTATCGGATCGAGAATGGTAGGGGAAGCACTTCGTGATGAGAGTGTACATATGACATATATATATATTGTGTGTTTGTGATGATGATGAAGAAAGAGAGAAGGTGGGATTTCCGTTACAACAATAAATGTTATGTGTATTTTCTAACCTGAATAAGTTAGTAAGCATATACGAATGTAGAGGCTCTAGTGTTATGAGCGTGTGAGAAAATGAGGAAGAAATCAACGGATCGCGACGACTAAAAACCTATGAAACGAACCTAAACTAAAAACGACATCGAACTGAGACTAGACACACATATTACGAACACATAAATAAAGACACAAGATTCACTAATTACGAACTTTTTATTTCCACATTAGAGTAGTGGAGTTGTTAACAACATGAATAACAAAATGCGACTAGAGGCGTATGATTACAAAATATCACAGTCAGGTACAAAACACTAAAAATCACAGATCACAAAAATATATAAACAGTGTTGCCACCACAAATGATATGTGAGAATAATAGTCACGAGTATAATTTAATTTGCTATAATTCTCACACGCCTCCTCAAATTAAACTTATACGAATATGGTAAAATGGTAAAAATGAATTATTAAACTAATGGAGTCATTATGAACACAAATGACAAAAGGTCAACAAAAATACAAAAAAGTTACAACAACAAATATTACATAAATGGTAAACATATACAATAAGTTACAATAACTTTAACATTTTACAGAATACATCAAATTTAGGCCTCGGGCAGCCCTTCGTAAAAACATCAGCCAACTGTCGCGAAGTTGACACGTATGAATACTTAAAGTCTAAATTTACGTGATTGCACACAAAACGGTACTTTACGTCCACATGTTTTGATCTGCGTGTGTTCCATTTTCCAGAGTGCAAAATAGCCAGACAACTCTGATTGTCTTCGTAAATTACAGCTCTGTCATTAATTTGAATGCAAAAGTCACTCATTAAATATTTCAACCAGATTGATTCAGTGGTAGCATCGCATATGGCGATCAACTCACTTTCAGTGCTAGACAGAGCTACCGTTGGTTGTTTCTTACTAGACCAGGACACCAGCGACCCATAAACAAAGACACAGTAACCCGAGATTGACCGTCTTGTGTTAACACAGTTACCCCAATCGGCATCCGAATATGTTTCGACTATATTGCCATTATTATTATGTTCATATGAATATACAAGTTTTTTATCTTTTGTAGTCACTAAATATTTCAGAACTCTCAATAAATATTTGAAATGTTCATCTGTGGCATAACTGGAGAACTGGCTGAAGTACGATATTGCAAAGCAAATATCAGGCCGTGATCCTAGCATAAGGTACATCAAACATCCCACGAGCTGTTGATAGTTATTATTCAGTACACTATCACACGCATTGAGGTCCCTATCCAATTGGAGCTTGGGGTCAATAGGTGTGTAGGTAGGTGCACATTTATCAACACCGAATCGCCTAGCAACAGACTCGATGAGATTCTTCTGCTCGATCTCCAGTATGCCCTCTTCGCGACTGTAATTAATGTTTAAACCTAAATATTTATTAACTTTTCCAAGATCCTTACATTTGAATCTCTTATTAATTTTATTTTTGAAAAATATAATTTGTTCTTTATTATTCGAACTAATGAGAACGTCATCAACATAAGTGAGTAGATAAACTATCGTCCCATCATGTTTATTTTTGAAAACATACAGACAGTCATCAGCCATGCTTTGTACAAAGCCAAGTGACAACAGGAACTCATTAAATAACTTATTCCACACTTTTGGCGACTGTTTAAGACCATATATAGACCTATTTAGTTTTAATACATTATTGTGTTTATCAACCTGCGTTTCAATACCTTCAGGTATCTCGAGGTATACATCCTCCAAAAGAACACCGTTCAGGAACGCACTACAAATATCTATTTGTTCTATATAAAATTTTAATTTGTTACTGACAGCCAAGAGGGTCCTCACAGTCGAAAGTTTCGCCACTGGCGCATATACTTCATTAAAATTGAAGCCTTTCTTCTGCTGACAGCCTCTGGCAACTAACCTAGCTTTATATAAGACATTATTTTCATTATCATATTTTTTATTAAATATCCAACGACACGTGATGGTAGGGGCGTCCTTTGGACGTTTGGTCACCTTCCAAGTCTGATTGGAGTTCAGGGCACTTATTTCAGATGAAATGGCCTCCTTCCACATCAGACTATCAGGTGCTACACTCGCCTCCTCAAACGTCAAAGGAATGCCATCCTCAGCCAGGTATATATTTCCTGCTGCTTGATCACGTGTAGTCGCCTCCTGTGAAAGACAATCTAAATTTAAATCACCATCAACTTCAATATTTTCCAAGTTGGATTCAGTGACTTCTTTAAACAACTCATCATTTTTAGTATATTTATTATGTTCAGGATTACTTATTGCACCTTCGAAGAACTCAACATCACGTGACAGACGTATCTCCTTAGTACTTAAGTCTAACAACCTGTAGCCGCATGGTGAATAACCTACCATTACAAGCTTTTCACTTTTATTCTTAAATTTATCAGAGTCATGTTTGAATGACAACATATATGCGTCGCATCCAAACGTTTTTAATTTATTATAATTGTATTTCTCACCAAACCATCTCTCAAATGGAATAAAATCTTTATTTGTGGGGCATCTGTTTATGATATAGGTGGAGCACAATATGGCTTCCGACCAAAATATCTTTCCAAGACCACTCTCAAACAACAGTGTCCTTGCCCTCTCGCACAGTGTCCTGTTCATTCTCTCAGCTTTTCCATTCTGCTGAGGACAACCACCAACAGTAGGTTCAACCACAATTCCCTTCTCAGTACAATATGACTGGAAGGTAGTATTCAAGTACTCTGTGCCGCGATCACAACGGAGTCTCTTTACGTTATAGCCAAACTTATTCGAGACCATCTCGTGATATTCTTTAAATTTTGTAAAAGCTTCTGTCTTGTTCGCCAGCAAGTAAACACAACAAAAATTTGAGTAATCGTCGATAAAGGTCATGAAATACTTAGCTCCTTTATATGCAGGAGGGTTAATAGGTCCACAGAGATCAGTATGAACCAACTCCAATGGCTTACTTGTTTTTCTTTCATGCCTTTGGAATGGTTTTCGACTCTGTTTCCCCATAACACAGGGCTCACACAGCAATCTGCGATTGGAGTCAACATTGGGTATCAAACCCCTACTCGACAACAATCGAACATCGTTCACATTTAAATGAGCAAGTCGTTTATGCCACACGAACAGTGGGCTCAACTCATCCCCCAACGTCAGATTACACGATTGACTTGACATTTTTACAAAGTCAATTGTGTACAAATCCGAGTCTACGCTAACACCAGTGGTAACTACTTTTCCACTGCAGCGTTGGATGATCTCAACAGACTCTTCCTTGAACAAAGTGTCAAATCCCGACCTGCTCATTCGTTTAACCGAAAGCAGATTCTGTGGCAGCTCCCGAGCATACCTTACATTTTTTAACTCGATTACGATTCCATTTAAAAGTTTTAATTTTACAGTACCCACCGACGTGACAGACAGAGAGACACCCTTCTTCGCAACACAGATACTATGCGGTCTGATCAAATCTATATAATCACTGAACAAATTTATATCATTAATAATGTGAATTGTGCATCCACTGTCAACTATAAATGTGGTTATCAAATTTAAATTTTCTTTTGCATTGCAAGAGTCATTAATTTTTTTATTATCGTCATTATTCAACGTGAAGCTGTAACCCACTTCAGAGCAAACGTCATTAGCATTAAAATTTTCATTGCACATCTGTGCCGAGCTCCTATTACTGTTATTATTATTTGAACTTTGGTCATTAATTCGATTTTCACTATTATTATTACTATTATTACAACTATTATTATTGTTACGATTTTTGGAATAACAATTTCGGGCTATGTGCCCTATTTTGTTGCAATAGTGACATTTTACATTCGAATGTCCACCGTCAGTATTATTATTACGACCACGTCCATTAAAATTATTACTATTATTATTATTATTTGAGCTCGAATTTTGATTATTATTATTAAAATTATTATTTCCGCCTCGACTAAAACCACGACTATTATTATTATTTCGAGATCGACCACGATTAAAACGATTTCTTTTACTATTATTCCCAAAATTTCGTCCAACATTATTGAAATCACCAAAATAAATGTTCTCCTCACCAGTGGCACCCACTGATGAAGGTTTTAGAGATGTAGTGTTCAGAGTGTTACCTCGAACTGCCGATTTGCTATCAGACGATAGCTCACGCTGGAAGTTATTCAATTTCATGAAAACACCATCCCAGGTGACGACTTCTGCATCTTCGATTACAACCTTAATTGGACGAAATTCCGCAGGTAATGACCTCAGCAATACCAAAATAAACTGTTTCGTGGTCGTTAAATCTCCTAATTCAGTCAAACGTCTACAACGAGAACGAAAATCCAACAAATATTTATGCAAATCATTACCAGACACATACCGTTTTGCGTACAAATCACCTCGTAAATCCATCAGCGTCTGGTCATTGCCGTTGTCGATGAGGTTCGTGAGGACATGAAACATCTCCTTCGCCGTCGAGTACGTCTGGATCATCTCAAGATACTCGTCAGTCACGTTGTTAGCTATCAGGAACATCGCCTTCGCGTTCTCCTTGGACCAAGCATCTCCCCTGTTACGAACAGTCGGCAAAGAATCGATTATAATATTAGTTAACGACTCCTTTGCCAACAACAGTTCCATCCGGAACTTCCATGTGCGGCCATTCTGCCCATTGAACGGCTCGATCATGTTCTTCTTTCGCGCTTCCATCTCGTTGACAGGTACGAACGATCAGTTACACCGCAAATACAGCGATCTTCAGCAACTTTCAGACACGTCGACCAACAATTCAACACAAACGAGATCACAGGAACATCGAACAGAGAACATATCAAACAATCGAAAAACAATTAGCAGGCATGATACTACTTGGGTGTGTCGAGCAGGATCCGACAGCACAACATTGACGAACTATGACAATGGCGACCACGTTGACATCCAGGTATCTGGGCCCATAACCTGTGAGAAAATGAGGAAGAAATCAACGGATCGCGACGACTAAAAACCTATGAAACGAACCTAAACTAAAAACGACATCGAACTGAGACTAGACACACATATTACGAACACATAAATAAAGACACAAGATTCACTAATTACGAACTTTTTATTTCCACATTAGAGTAGTGGAGTTGTTAACAACATGAATAACAAAATGCGACTAGAGGCGTATGATTACAAAATATCACAGTCAGGTACAAAACACTAAAAATCACAGATCACAAAAATATATAAACAGTGTTGCCACCACAAATGATATGTGAGAATAATAGTCACGAGTATAATTTAATTTGCTATAATTCTCACAGAGCGACTGTAGTGAGAGTGTAGAACTTTGACTATATAGCTTATGGACTGCTAGAACTGATAAAATCTTGAAGCCGAACACTGCAAGCGTTACTTTTCGAAAAAGGTTCCTTGTGTGAAAACTGAATTTGTATCAGGTAGAATATCGTGAATTTTATATTTAGACCTAATTATTTCGTTCCGTAATTCTTACTTTTTTTTTATACAGAATGTTTTAATGCAAATGGGATTAAATGTTATTACTGTCGATGGAAAACTAATCAAAGAATTACGTACTTATATATTGAAATATCACGCTTGTTAGAAAACAACTGCTAATATAAGAAAAATCTTCTCCCAATACACAACAATTGTTTTGTTATGTGTAGGTTCATAAATGTTCATACTGTAGCAGACAATTTCAGAGTGTCAGTGGTTTATCATATCATGCTCAAAAATTTCATGGAGTTACTTCTTCACAGGCAAGTATCATAAAATATAGTTGAGTGAAAGAATCATGGAAGTATGTAAAATTAATTCGTTGACAAATTAAGGGCTACACACGAATTAATGCCTTGTGTTTAAGAACATTAATTCGCCGATAAATTGAAAAGAATTCATCGACAAATCAGTCATTATTACTCACAAATCAAATGGAATTTGTCGACGAATTCTATTCGATTTGTGTGCATTTAATAACATTGATTTGTCGATGACTTAAAGCTCTTAAATGCACACGAATTCCCTTCGATTTGCAAATATAATTTTAATTACTAAATTAACGAATTATAAAAATTAATTTTTTTCTAGCCAGAATTGGAAATTTGTAATCACCATCACGTATCACCAAAGGTCGTTTTTCGTAAAAAAAACGCCTGTTAACAGTGGCTTCAGCGGTATTCCATTTAACCCTATGTATTTCTTATCAGTTCTAGCAGTCCATAAGCTATATAGTCAAAGAGAACAACAGTTATCTCATTTTTTATGCAAACGTTGATGATGTTTTGTTAATGCTGACTCAAATTCCAATCGGCGTAGGGAATTTTCTTAAAATAATCGGAATTTCTTTCTTTTTCTCAGCGTTTTAAAATTCATTAACATTATTCATGTCGCTTTTTAATTACAAATAGTATAGTGCTAGACGAGTACTTTTTCGACATTTCTATTAAGTGAACAAAAGTTAGGTGAGAGGCCGCTGATTTTGCGTTATTCGAGTTCTACAGTTTTCGTGATATTTGTGTAACGTGTCCACGAACTCCTGTCCATTCCTACAAATATTCTCTTTTCAGGAGAGAATCAACGATGCCGTCAATGGAACCCATTGAAAGTTGGGCCGAAGAAGCTGAGGCCGAATTTGAGGGGAAAAAACATTTGCCTCCCACTACAGAAGTTATGGCAAATGATCTGAAAATTGTTACATCATACCGTTTTAATGACGATGATAAGTTAGAGAAGATTGTTCGTTCTTATAAAATTGAACGACGCAAAGTTTCGAAATCAGTTGCTCTTCGTAAACTTTGGAAAAAATATGGAGAATCTGAACGAGATAAACCTGGACCTAATCCGTCCAATACGTTCGCAGGAGAAGAAGTACGTTTTGCTGATTTATTTTCGTAATAAGGGAAATCAAATTATAAAATTCGACCTCATCATTCTATCTTAGTTTATTACCTTTTCTCATCATACCACTTTGGTAACGTAGTGTTGTCATCCACTGTCACAGTTTAAATTGAGATATGAACTATTAGAACCATGTTTTCCTGCGTCATACTCGCAAGTTTTTGGAAACATAATCATGTGAATTTTTGTTTTTATTTGTTCTAAACTTTCGGTTGAATTTTGTCTGAAGCATTAAATTCTTTTTTTTTTCTTTACAGGTGCAAATGCAATTTATCAGTGGTAAAGAAGATTCTGAGAAACCAGAAGATAACCCATTCGAGAAATTGAAGGAACAGAAAGGTCTGGTCAAGTGTCGTACGTGCAATGGTGACCACTGGACTCTCCAATGTCCATATAAAGACACGATGAAATTGAAGCCTGAAGAAAAACTACCTCCTGCTGGCGGTGGAGCGTCTGGTGAACAGAAATACGTTCCTCCATCATTGCGAGACGGTAGTAAACATGGTGAACCACCTAGTACTCTCCGACATGATGCCTCAGCTATCAGAATAAGCAACTTATCACCAAATACGAGCGATCACGATCTTGAAGAATTAGTGAAGCCATTTGGTCCAATTAGCAAGTTATATCTTGCTAAAGAAAAAACAACTGGGTTATGTAGAGGTTTTGCTTACATTCATTTCAAGTCGAAGGAAGATGCCCGTGCCGCCATTAGGACCTTAAATGGTTATGGATATGATCACTTAATTTTGAAAGTGGATTGGTCGAAACCGAGTACCACCACTTAGTTGATTTTTAATGTTCGGAAACACGTATGAACACTTCGTATTCTGTACTCTTATCAAAAACTATTTCAAAGTTCTGCATCATCTTATGAATATTTTTATTAAAACATTTTCAGTTGATGAAATCTGTATTTCGTTTACTCGGTTGTTGGAATTAAATCTATGGACTTGACCCTATGTATTTTTATTACTAATTCCCATACCTAAAAATAAACACGGCTAAATGATATTGTCCTGAAAATTAATCTCCATTGTGACTTGTATTCTGTTTAAGTCTGAAAAAATGATCTAAAAGTTGATTTTTCAATACAGAATTTAAACAGGCATTTGTAAACTCTTAGAAATGTGGAGAAACGAAAATTAAGCCCTTATCCGTCCCTTCTTGTATTATTAATGCAGCGATAGAAGAATTTGATGAAGGACTCGAATGAATAAATGAAGCGATGGACGTAAAAATATATTACTTAGGAAGCACTTCTTGAAGAAAAACGATTTGGAAAGTTTTTGTTCTTTTTTGCAACACGTTTATATAAACTCAATTTTTATACGTACCTTGACAATGTACAAAGGGAGACATTCCAGTCGTTTTTTTTTACTATTTTTCGCAGGAGGCCAACCATTTGCGTAAAAGCGTATTATTTCTTTCCCTAATTTAGATACATAGTGGGAAATTCATATTCTTTTCGAGTAAATGTGAATTGAGTAGTTTACACTTTTAACTTTACACAATTTTAACAGTTGGCCTGTGATAAAACATGTAATTTTCGTTTTGTTATATTTGATTCAAATCATAAATTTATAAGAATTACAAGTTCTTATCAATTCTTCTTTTGCTGGTAAGAATTATGTATCGATACTTGAATTATCTTAGTTGTACATTTCCATGAAAGATAGAATAATAGTCCTTTTAGATCTTCAATTTTTGGATGAATGAAGTTAATATTTATTTTAGTTGTCCTGTTCCAGCTTCTTTTGAAGATAAACCTAAAAAATATTACGAAAAAGGTGAAACTCAATTAGAATGCAGAAGAGAAGTTTGCTTAAAATTCAGAGACAAGTTGGACAGAGTCCATATAACTCTCACATATCTCGTTCACTACCTGGCAACACTGAACTTTAGACATATAACTTTCATAATCTTATTCCTGTATGCACTGTTACGTCGTTGTGGGAAAGTTGTCACTTCTTTACCCATAATGATGTGAGGTATGTGTATGCAGAACGAGGATCGAAAAAGAACTTGAGACTTTATTTTATTACAAAATTTATTAGCAGACTGAAATATATTTCAAAAGTAAAATACAAAATGGCGAAGCACAGCATTATCTGTAACCGAAAGTAGGGGAAGCAATTTGTGAGTAGAGTGGAACGTATGACATATATATATATAACGTAGTGATGATGATGATGATGAAAAAGGAGATGGGGTGGGATTTCTGTTACAACACCCCCCTGAAATTTTACCGTTCAAGTTTTTCATCATCTTGATCGTTAAAAGTAAATGTATTTTAAATTCACATAAACAATACG
The DNA here is from genome assembly GCA_011428145.1 of Ericerus pela. Lineage (NCBI taxonomy): Eukaryota > Metazoa > Arthropoda > Insecta > Hemiptera > Coccidae > Ericerus > Ericerus pela. The sequence continues at coordinate 722,483 of WOFM01000519.1, read as the reverse complement.
AAAATAAAATAAAAATTATTACGATAATATGATATATAAAAAAAAATATTGTGGTAACTTGGGTTTTAATAAATTTTGGTTTGCTGAGCTTCTAAAATAATTAAACGAATATAATAAATAATTAAATAACATGCATAATATGTTTCAATAAAATATATAGGTATAAAAATGGTAATATGTAATAAAAAAAAATGGTAGATAATATGAGTAATATGCCAATAAAGGAATTATATATATATATAGGTAACATCTGATTAATTCGATCATGTGCTGAAAATAAATTCACAAATGGAAAATACGAGAAAGAAAAAAAAATAAAAAAGGGAGAAAAAAATAAAGGTATTTGTGTTTGAAGATATCAATACATTTGAAACGTTACGTTGCATTATCTTATCTAAATTCTATAACAAGTAACGGTTTAAAGGAATAATATACGTTGCTCGCTAATTTTATCTTTTGTGTGCAACTATTGTGTCCAAGGTGGCGTCTAACATGTTTATTTTTCGATAAGGCAGGTTGTTGGATTAATCTTTATTGCGGTTGTGTTATGAGTTTTTATCTTTATTATATGTATTGTTAAGATTTTGCCTTTCATCAGTCGTGTGGGAATTTTTCATATTTTTCTCTCACTCTGGTTCTAAATTGTATGAGGTTTTTATTATTCTTATGGAGTTTTGACTTGCTCGATTTTAATGTGGTTTTCATTGTTGGATTTTTTGAAAGATCGAGCATCTATTTTCAGCAAGAAAATTCTAGTAGACTGCCTTTTGTCGAGTATTATTTCTGATAATTATGGGGTAATTTTTCAGCCAAGTATTTCATGTTTTGACTTCTTTATGGACTTGGGACAACTTGTATTTTGTAAGAAATTAATTTTTCTAACTTATATTTTTTGAAATAAACGAATTTTGATAAATTATATGTATATATTTGTATCACTTAATATTTTGACCACGATATTTTCAAATTTTGTATGATCCAGGGATTTAGTCAAAATGTCAGCCAATTGATTTTCCAAACTTATAGCTCTAAAATATATTATTTTTTCTTCAAGAGCCTCCAAAATCAAGTAGCATTTTATCATAAGGGCTCTCAATTTCTTCTGACTACCTCCCAAACATATTTTTTGGGTTGAAATATTGTCCTCCATTATGTCTACAATTAATTTTTCTCTAAAAATTCTGTAATTCATAAATTGTATTACTTCTATGGTATCGAGGGTGTCAAAAACTGCAATGATTTCTGCTGCAGTACTTGAAGAAGCATGGATTGTTTGTTTGGAACAATTCCATTCTACTAAGTCTCCATTAGCAAATATCATGAAACCAGTTATTGACTTACCCTTTTCTAAATTATTAATATTTATATTTGTGTCATCTACTTGGGGTGCATACAAAGCATCTATATATGCTTGTATTCCATCCCCTTCAGATCTGTATGTTAAATTATAGTTTTTCGTAGTATTGACATATCTAAATATTCTTCTTACATAATTTTTAAGGGTTTCATTCGAATTATTTTGAAAATGAGAAAAGAAATTCACAGGAAATAATATATCAGGTCTTGTGAGTCTGGCTAAATATAATAGCCCTCCTATCATTGACCTGTATTCTGTATCATCTCGACCATTTTCTATTTTGTCTATTTTATCTATAAAGGCGAATACGTAGGAAAATTTGAATTAAGTAGCGCAGTAGAAATTAATTCCTGCCAAATAGAAAAAATAACTAAAACTACTATCTTTAAGGATAATCGAGGAAATTCCAATCCCAATTAACCCAAACCTTTCGCTTGAACAAAAAATAAAAATATTTTTACGGGAAACACAGACGAAGTTTCTGTCTGCAAAATACCCGAACAAGTTGTCCGTGTAGATGACAAAACTCCACTGCGGTGTAGAAATTTCAAATTCTCACACACAGAACATGAGGCCCTACATAAACTGGTCGATGACCTAGTAAAAGCAGCTGTCCTAAAAAAACAAAAATTGAAATTTGAATCGCCTATATTTGTAAGAAAGAAACCAGACAGAGTCTACAGAGTATTAGTAGACTACCGAAGAATGAATCAAAGAATTATTATGGATAACAATCGTGTTCCTACAATTAATGTTATTTGGCCGTACTTAAGAAATAAAAAATGGTTTACAAAAATTGATTTAAACAGTGGATATTTACAGATTCTCCTCACAGAAGAATCTAAACAATACACTGGAATAAATGTGGATGGAATTGGATATGTATTCAATTCTACCCCAATAGGCCTAAGAATTTCCCCGTCCATTTTCCAAACCATCATGGATGACATATTCCACGATATATTCTAGAAAAAAATGGTATGTTACCTGGACAATATTTGTATTTTCGGAGAAACCTTCGAAGAATGTCTCAAAAATACAAGAGAAGTGCTAAAAAGATTAAACAAAGTAAATTTAAAAATAAAAACAAAAAAATGTCAATTTGCAATGAACGAAATTGAAATCTTAGGACATACTGTCCGATATAACGAATTACGCCCATTAAACAAAAATATTGAGGCTATAAAAAATTTAAACCAACCAAATACGTTAAAACAATTACGATCATTTTTAGGATCAATAAACTACCACAGAAAATTAATCCCCAATCTAGCTAAAATTACTGCCCCTCTTACTGATTTATTAAGAGGAACAGATAGCAAATCAAATGCCAAAATTAAATTAAATCAAGAACATCTTGAAATCTTCGAAAAATTAAAAGAAATAATGATTTCCAAACCCATATTGGCAATTTATGATTCGAAATTGGAAACCTGTGTAGAAGTCGATGCTTCAAAAATCGCATTAGGTGCAGTGCTTCTGCAAACTAATCCCATTACGAAGCATAAACATCCAGTTGGATATTTCTCGGAAAGAGTCCAACCTGCCCAGTCAAAATTATGTTCTTTTGACTTGGAAATGCTGGCAATTACGAATGCATTAGCCTATTTCCGTGGATACTTACTAGCACTATGCTTTATAGTATACACGGACCATAAGCCTCTGATTTATCATCAGAAATTCAATACTCCAAGCCCAAGATTAATTAGATTAATCTCAAAATTAAATGAATATAGTTTTCAAATTAAACATATTTGCTGGAAAAAATAACTGTATGGCTGATATGTTGTCCCATCCTCAGGATGAACTGGACAAAATTACATTCAAAAAAGGCAAATTTTTAGTAGATAAAAAATATGCTCTCCACGATGAAGAGAAAAATGTGAATACTTTATGTAGAATTCACAATGACAACTTTGCCACATTAAACCCTGTGTTTTACCAAAATCAAAATACGTGGTACTACCCAAGTACTGCGTCCCAAAATTACTATTACCCCCCTTCCCCTGCATCAACTTTCCCATATTATCCCGTGGTACAAACCAAAACCCCACAGAATGAATTTAATCATTCCCAAAATTGCCCCAATCAAACTACGAATGTAGTCACCAGATCTGCTCTTAGAAGAGAGTCAAATCTCGATAATCAGATCGAAATAACCCCTTCTGTAACTCCCGACTCCCCGCAAATTTCAAATTCCGATATTACAGCATTTCCCCAAACAGAAGACCAAACTTCTGAACCTCTCCAAAAAATCAACCTACCCGAAAATCTAAAAAAAATGCAGGAAAATGACCCGCATTGGAAAAACGTTATTTCATTATTAAATTATAATGAAATTAAAAAGGATAAAAATAAAATATGAAAATTAAATCGTACGATACAATTATATTTTCTCAACGAAAATAATGTTTTAAAGAAATTACCTAACCCAACCTCATCATATGATGAAGCGGTTACTGTAATTCCTGAAAAATTAATTCTGGTAGTTCTAAAAAAACTACATGACGATCCATTATACGGAGGTCATTTCAGAATTAAAAAAACTAAAAATAAAATAAAAAACCAGTTTTTCTTCAAAAAATAACAGAATATGTATTGTCGTGTCATGAGTATCAAATGGCACAAAATTCCCCAAAAGAGGCTGGCTACCTCAAACATATAGAAATTGAAAATCCTAAACCATTCTCGCATTTAGAAATAGATTTCATAGGGAAATTTAATACCGAGTATGAACACTCGTATGTGCTTGTTGGTGTTGACAAAAGCACAAATTTCTATACCATACATCCAACAAAAACCCAAATGCTCAATGCTTAATTGAGTATTTGAAATTTATTTGTTACACGTATGGCACACCCGGAAAAATTTTTGCGATAACGGAGGTCATTTTGCCAATGAATCCGTTTGCAAATTTTGTGAGGAAAATAATATCAAAATTATTTACTCCTCTTTATACTCGCCCCAATCGCAAGGACTTGTTGAAAAAATCAACGGTGTCATTAAAAATTCACTCTCAAAATACGACCATTCAAATGAAAAACAATGGATCAAGACCATTAATAAAATCATTTTTGCGTACAACATAAGCCCGATTGAACACTTAAATAATAAATCCCCATTTTACCTACTTCATGGATTTAATCCTGAAGTACACTTACCGGAAATACCGGAAAACTCAAAAAATAATATAATTCGTGAAGAAGAAATTGAAACTCTTCTTCAAACGAGAGAAAAAACGCCGAGCTTTGCAAAAAAAAGCATCGGAAAAAAACGCAAAACATTATAACGCACACTACAAGATCATTGACTTCAAGCCCAACGACCTTGTTTTGCTGCGTCAATCGAAAAATAAAATGAAATATACCGGACTTCATAAAATTGTTAGAAAGGTCACGGATCTAAATTATATAATTCGAATTAAAACAGACGATAAAACTGCATATGACGAAACGATGCACATGCGACGATTAATCCTGTATAAATCTCGTAACAGTAACGAAACAAATATCGAAATAAATTCCGAAGAGAAACACGAAAACCTAGAAACCCCCATCCCAACCCAAATCTTACCTAAACCAAGGGGTCGCCCTCGGAAAAAACTAAAGTAGATGTGTGTAAAGTATATTACCCGCATCTACGTGTTTTTTCACCCACAATTTTTTTTCTTCCCTCCTCCCTCCCTAAAAATTTGTTTAATCTTCGGATAAAAATTTTTTTTTAAATAAAATACAAATAGAAAAACTCACCGTCAGCCCATGTCTCGGCATATCCGGAAAGAAACTCAGTTAACTGGTCACCATCCGACAAACTGCTGCCTTTGGTGGATGCTGGCAAGGCCCCATCTTCCGTAACCCGGCTCTCTGGTGAACTGCCATTCGCAGAGGAGATACTATCTTCTATGGACGGGGTATCCCATAGAAAGGAGTGGACTATTGGCTCAGACAATAGCCACCCTCCTCTCAGGGACATGGCACGGCCGTGCTAAGTAGGGTCGTAGTGTCTGGAGAGATGGAACCCTACCATCGAAGTTGACACGTCAAGACAAGGTTTGTTATGCTGGTTCAGAAAGTGGACAAACTTGGAGCAGTCCACCCCTGTCAACAGATCTACTAAGTAGTATCTGTCCAGATGGACATACTCAACTGTCACAGTATGATTGGTCTGTTGCGACACACAAACCAACCCTACCTGTAGTCTGGCAAGTATGCCCAACCCTACCAACCCTTTGGTGTCCAGATTTCCTCGAAAAATTAACTTTATGCCGGTAGTCCCAAATTCTACGGCAAGAAATTGAGGATAAAAAATTCGTAGTTCAAATAACAGCTCCTTCACATAAACTTCGGAATCTGGACAACACAAAAACCAAACACTATGGCTCCAGAAGCCAAAATCCTCTTCTATCACCTCACCCGGGATACGATGAGGCTCAAACTCATTTAAAAACGCACTACGGTTACTAACCGTGGAAACACGATAAAATAAAGAAAAAACCCGGTGAAGAGCAAAATAAAGTCTGGCCTCACAAGGACAACGTTGAAAATGGTGCATCTTGGCAAGAATTTGGTCCCCGAGGAACCAAGTCTTGTTCACTTCCACCGACCCAACAGAAGTAAAAACGCGATCATTCATGTACATTACAGGCATGATTATCAAAATAGTAAGAAAAAATAAGCGAAAGAAAACTGCAAAAATTCCACTTCACAAAAAACACTTTTCGACGAAACAAAATAGAAAATCCGAAAAAAAAAATATATAGAAAAATAATAACAAACTACACGAAAGAAAAAATCGAAGAAAACTGGAAAACTGTTAATAAACCAAACTCAGACAATGGTAAAAGTCAAACTGATCGATCAAATCTAATAAGCTTTATACCAAATGTATGACTGAAATTCATAGTATCGAAAGTCTGCAAAAAAATCTATCTCTCTCCTTGCCTTAGCATTCCCGTGTCCTAATAAATTCCTAAAAATCATAATTAATCGTAAATAATTTGGATGTTGCATTTTTTCTGTTTCAGAAAATGTATACAAATTTACTTTTCTATTTCGCAATAAGTATTTCTTCAATTACTATCACGCAAAGAACATCGTCTGACCCATATAGGATTACGACGTCGTCAACTGGGGCTTATTTTCAAGAAATAAGCAATATTTTCGTATATTCTAAATCTGCCCCAATAATTTACTCTATTAAGCTAGATCTGCATGAATCAGCAGACAGGCTATTAGCAACAAATTTCAAACACCAGTTGTGTAATGAAACAACCTGGAAAAATTGCAAATATGCAGAAATGGCAAAACGTCTAAAAAATGTGATAAAAAACCTCAAAGAACAAAATATCCCAATGATTCAAGACTTCTATTCAACGCCATCTTCCATTCGAAGCAAACAAAACGTATTCACCCTGATCAGGTCTTTCTTCGGAGATGCGCTACGCTTTTGCTTCCAAGTGTTAAACTTTAGAGATGGACAAAATTTTCCGGCTAACAAAATTTCGTTGAAAGAAGAATATAATATTATAAAAAACCAACTTTTGACCGAGCATGCAGCGTTAGTAAATACATCCACTAATCTGCATAGTTTTATCGATCATACCAATAATTTTATGACAAAATTCGTCTCGCATACAAACTCGTTTATTGAAAATTCCCTAGAAGAACATGAACTACTAATCTCTCTAAATTATATACAAGGATTCTATGATAACTGCCTTATAAACACGTTAAGATTATCAAACATCTTAACATCGTGTAAGTCTCATATGATCCCTTCCTCAATTATTTCGAAAGAAATATTGGGAAAAGATATATTAAAACTTTTGGAAATTACAAAAAATTTAGATCTTGATCTAGCCGTCCCTATTAAGGATATTCAAAACTACTATCATGCTGAACTTGTAAACTGCAATTTCTTTAAAAATACCTTAGAATTAGAAATCAAAATTCCCTTAAAACAATTAGACTCTAAATACGAAATTTACGACTTCATCCCACTCACATTCAAAAGTCATTCAAATGAACTGTGTAGCTGGGATCAAGAACCATCCCTGATTATTCACAAAATCAGAACAAACTCTGTACGCTACATTAGTGGAACTAACCTCCATTATTGTAATTCAGATAAACAATTATGCTTCCTTCCATCTAATAGAGGAAGTGATAAATTATCATCATGTGCAAAAAATCTTTTCTTTCAAGACTTAAATCAAAATTTATTGCTGTCCTGCTCGTTTAAATGTAATCCTAATAATAACCAAACACTAGTGCATCCTATTGGACACACCAAATTTGCTATTGTAAACTTCAATTCTCTTGTAGCAACTAATTCTATTACGAAAAAATCCGAAAAACTAAAAATCAATAATAACTCCCCCAGAACCTTTATTCTGGATGTACCTTGTCATATCCAAATCGAAAACATTGACGAAAATGATAAAAACACAGTAATTATCCCAATAGAAATCCCCTGTCTCTCTGAATCATTGGAAGAGACTATTAAAATTGAAAATCATTTACCACTTCTTTGGACGTATTTTTCCAACTCTACGGAAACTTTTGATCTTGCCATAGACTTAGCAACGACAAAGGTCTATAACCCCAAATGGAAAAATTTTGTTCCCCACATTGTTCCCGTTAATGACTTGGAGAACAAAATTAAATCCATTGAACTACAAATACTCGATCAAAATTTTAATGATTATCTAACTTTTGTAAATGGGATATTCTTATTGTGGTTAATTACAATCTCGTTTATTTTAATTTTTATTATTGTATATTTAAAGTTAACCTCCCATTGAAATAGTGCTAATTTAACAAAAAGCACAGCATTGTAAAAATTACGCAAAATAATACAATATACTAATTACCTATATACCTAAGAAAAAATTTGTTACTCAAAATTAATATTTGTAAAATATTTTATTCTAAGTATATATTCTCGCATTATATGACATAATTTTAACCATGCGTAGTTATTAAGAAAATTTTTTTTTTTCAACTCATACTTGTTGGATAGACTGGAAAATTTTTTTTTTCTGATTTTTTTTGTTCCCCCCGGAGAATTGTGTAACGTATATTTTTGTCTATTTTTAGAAATGACGAATATATTTGTCCACACAGTCTCGAATATCAAAAACGTAGATATTTATCAACAATAATCATCCTATAACTCTTTATAAACAACCACTAAATTACCTGTACATTCATGACCTACTTGTGCCTGTCCCTCGAGTACTCGACGAGTAAGCACAACCCTATAATAACAACACTCTACCTCACCTAGCCTATCTGACACGTACGTTTTCATACCCTGAACGAGTATACAATCTCTCGATTCAGTGGAAAAAGACACAGTTCCTCGACAGCTACTTCTAACTACCTGGAACCTCTCTAGTAGAAGTCTCTGGTGAACAGATAGTCTTGCGTGTTGAATTGTGATTGTATATGTATAAATATTAACGTATGAATATAAGTACTTTAATGTACAAATTATTATTTTATTAAATGTGTAAACTCACTCGTGTGTTTTAAAATATTATTGAGTCTCTATTATATGTTAAGGTCCACTATAGTTTGTGGATAATAAACTTGAATTATTTTTAGAAGTATTACTGCTTTAGTACGTGATGTTTTGTGTATGGTGTAACATCAAAAGTGGTTCTAATTATGTACATTACCACCTCTTTTGGCCTTTACAATATATATATATATATATATATATATATATAACGTAGTGCTGATGATGATGAAGAAGGAGATAAGGTGGGATTACTGTTACAACACATAACACCAACTGTACATTCCATCATAGTTTAATCGTCCATTAAATGTTGTTGAATTAAATTCGTTTCTCTTTATACTTGAAAATACGATTCTCAGTTTAATATTATCCTCACACAAAGTGAAGTGAGGTTGTAATCCAAGGAAAGAAACAAGTTAGTTAGAGATACTGTAATGCAATGATCTAAAGTACAATTTGTTGGGATACGATTCCCTGACTACCTCACAAACACGTTACTGTACATTAACCAACACTGCATGTAACACATTATTACATTTATTCTTTCTACATGTGGCAACACTGATCGCCAGCATAATATTCTTTCCGCCACTGCTCGATGGAGAATGTTCTCCGCTCGTCAGTCGTACTAACGTTATCAATAAACCTTTTTAAAGATGAATGTCCGTACTTAGTTTTTCTTGGATGAAACGATCGAAATTCACCTCAACATGGTAGCCAGAGCTGCGTACCAACGAAAATAAGTGCGGAAATTGAAATATGTTCGTATTAATCGTGTAATTTGTTAAATGTAAAAAAGTTTGTGTTTCACACAAAATGAAAGGCTTAGTGCCTTGTGATACCTCCACGCAAAGTGGAAGGAAAGTTAAAAGTTCGTGAACGCAAAGTTCGGTTCCAGCGATTAAAGGAATTATCCTGGAGAAGTTGAAAAAGTCGTAAAACAAATAAATCAAAGGTAAAAGTTAAAATTAATGAAAACTTCAGTGAAATCTTGGGCGCCAGTTAAAACGTCGAAATCGAGAGTTTGGTGTAAGCAGATCAGATACGAGAGAATCCTGTGGTTTGGAAAACCAGCTTGCAGAGTCAAAAATGGCTGGCAGTTGTTCGTACTGTGTTCCGAAAAGGAAATCAAAATCAAAAAGTCGAAAGTCTGAAAGTTGCAGCATCAAAAGTCCAAGTCAACATCGCAGAGAAGCAGTAGAAAAACAAAAAATACGAAAGAAATCAAGATAAGTAAAAATTTAAAATAATTAGTAAATAATCGGTGTGATTTTATTCAAAATTAATAGTAAAAGTCCGAAATTTCAGTGAAATAAAGTAAAACGTTCGAAATATTTTCATGTTAACTCTCATCCAAAATTAGAGGAAAGTTGAAACTTGAAAGGTATCATTGGTAACCTTTCAAACTTTATCTTGTTGGTCGAGAGTGGTCGAAAAAGGGAAATATTTGTTGAATAAGATACATCTTGTATAACAAAAGAAAAATTATTGTATAACTATTGACTTGAGTGACAGATTTTTCCTGTTCACGATCTGCAAAGAGTATTTCCAATTGATAAAAGATAATGAATTATTTTCCTTTCAGCATTAACCTTTTGTATTTCTGTTGAATAATTTTTGCCTTGAAATTTAATTTATGTTTTAACGTGTTCAACAGAATTATTTTCGTTCTGGAACAAGATCCAAAGCTTAAACCAATTCGATTTAAAAACTTTTTGGCGATAAAATACCAGAAATTCGATAAACTGAGAAGAAGTTGAAACAACGGCGGAGAGATCAACTCATCGTCAGTGGCAGATTTCGTAAGAATTAATTAGAATATCGATTAATTATTAAGAATTGTAATATAACATTTGACTTGCATTCCCGATCGAGCGGCTAAGACCGTGTTGTGCATAATCATGCGGTTGAGACCGTGTTACCCCCTAGAATTAAGTGCTCGTGTTTCTGAGGTAGGACCTAAAGCCCCCGAAAAAATAAAAAATTTAATAAAATGTCACGATTTGACACAAAGAAAGTATTTGACGGGAGGAATTATGACGCCTGGAGAACCATAATGGTCTCCACACTCTATGCAGAGGGGTTATACCCAATCATGCAGGATACTGAAACAGAGGTGCTATTTTTGGGATTAGAGTTAAACAGTTTTTTAAACCCTGAATCTAGTAATGCTAACCCAGCGACTCGTATGACATATTTCAGAAATCAGGAAAAGGGAAAGGCCCTCATATATCAGGGATTAAATAATGAATTAATCGAAAGAGTTAAAGATCTCAAAACAATAAACCAAATTCTAAAAGTCCTCGACGAAAGATATAAAAGCTGCACACAGGTCACATACATTAACGCAAAACAGGCATTCCAGAGACTGAAATTTAACAGCGATGGGAACATGAGAAGTTATTTAGATGTTTTCTCGAGGTCAACCCAGAAAATAAGGGACTGTGGGAAAAATCTGGACAAACAGGAGGAGATAGAACAGCTCCTAATCTCATTAAACATGGACTACGATATGACTAGGCTGGAGTTTAATACTTTAAGTCAGGATCAAAAAACAATTGAAACACTCCACGCCATGTTAATCGAAAGGTCGGATAGGTTATATGATGAGAAAAAGTCAAGAAATAATAATAATGATAGATTTCGTAATTTCACCAATAATAATAAAAATCAGAGATTTCAATATGGAGGAAATTACAATAGATATAATTATACAAACAGAAATCAAAACCATAGTCAAAACGTAGATCAGGGGAAAATGAAATATAATAATAACCAACAAACAGAAATGTCTCAGTATAATAATAATAACTATGAAAATAAAAAATATGATAACAACCAAAATCAAAATACTTTGCCAAATTCGAGTACACTAGTTTGTTTTAAGTGTCATGGCAAAGGGCACATAGCTAAACTATGTCCATCAAATAAAGAGGGTGCAAGACCCCAAAATAAATTAGATGGTCCTGCACAAAATAAGAGATACGGACGAAGTAACACTAATAATAATAATAATAATAAAAACAAAAAAGAAAATGACGTTCAGTGGTCAATGATAATCAGATATAGAGATCAAGGACCGAATAATAATATAAATAACAAATTAATAAATCTAATAACATCGAAAGATACAAAACAGGAGCCAGATTCTAATTATGTTCCCCTAACCAAAAGAATTATGTTAGATGGTGGAGCCGTTGCCCACGTCATATCAGACCTGTCGAAACTGTCCAACCCAATAATGTTGGAAAAACCTATTGAACTGGAATGTGCCATTCAAGATACACTCCTGGTAGCTACGCACATAGGTACGATGTTTATTAGAGTGGAGAATTCAGAACGTAACCAAAAAGTCATAAGACTAAAAAATGTACACTATGTACCGTCCCTCAATGTAGACCTGATGTCAGGAATTAAAATAACTGAAAATAGGGCGCTTGGAATAGATCAGAATTTCTCTGCAGCGCATATATATGTCAGAGGAACAGATGAAGTAGTTTTCTCAGCCCCAAAAATAAGGGGGTATACATGGTTAAATACGAAATTGTACTGGAATCCACAGTTAACATAATAGATGATGAAGATGACTTAAATAAAATATGTCCTTATAAGAATGAGTCGAATAAATTGGCATGTATGCCTAATATAAATTCCCAGGATGAATGGATGTAATATGAGATAGAGGAAGAAGTTATTGAGGAAAGTCAGGAGGAAGTGGAAGAGAATATAGAGAATATCAATAATAATACACAAGATAAAACAAATAATAATAATTTAAATAATAATGACCTAATAAATGTCAATGACGAATATAATAATAATGATCCACATAACAATGAGATAAATGAAGGTGGTAGTGAACTGAATGAGGATGTAGGTACAAATAGTAATGATATAGCAAACAATAATAATATAGCAGATGACAATCAAGAAGTAAGCCAGGATATAGAAAGGCTAAAGATAGATAAAAAAATGATATGGCATAGGAGATTGGGACATTTGTTGGGAAAGAACTTAAAACTATTAACAAAAGTCTCAAGGGGTATTCCAAATGGGATCACGTTTTGTGATGACGAATTTAGTCTGTGCGACATATGTGTAAAGGCTAATTCCAAAAGGTTGGGACACAGTGGAAGCCGCACAAGACCCGAAAGAAAATTGGAACTCGTTTCATCGGATACTATGGGCCCCTTTTCACCAGGTATATATGGTGAAAAGTACGTTTTAATATTTGTGGATCATGCCACAAAGTATACATTTATCTCCACTATTGAGAAAAAATCAATGGTTTGCGAGGAATTTAGAAAATTGTACATGAAATTGAAGTCGAAATTCCCGGATCACCCGATAGCCACTTTAAGATGTGACAATGCCAGGGAATATCTTGACTCAAATATGAAAACATTTTGTGAGGAGAACGGCGTGAACCTTGAGCCTGATGTTCCGTATTCACCGGAGCTGAATGCGATGGCTGAAAGACAGAATCAAACGATTATGGCTAGGACTAGGGCCATGCTGTTCGACTCCGATCTGAACTTCAGTTTTTGGTCATTGGCTGTTTTGACGGCTGTTTATATAATAAACAGAAGCCCAACTAGGCCCAATAAAGACAATAAAACCCCGTTTGAAATGTTTTATGGCATAAAGCCTGATTTATCCAATATGAGAGTTTTTGGATCTCTCGCGTTTAGACATATTCCTATGGAAATCTGTCAACAGCAGGCTACAAAAAATAAAAGAAACAAAACCAATGTAGAACATCCGAAATTAACCCAAAGATCTGATAAGGGTATATTCGTGGGATACACGAGTAGTGGGTACTGTATAAGGAACCCGTTAATAGACAAATCGCATGTCACTTGCGATGTTAGATTCGATGAAACGAGAAATATCACAAAATAATAAATAAAGATAATAATAATGAAACAATACAGGAGAACAATAATATAATAGAAACCCCTGTAATATTAAACCTATTTAAATCAAGATACAAAAATTACATTGAGGACCACATCCCTCAAAAATGGGAGGATGTTGACAATAACCCTTTTAGGGAAGAATGGCGACAAGCCATAAATGACAAGCTGAAATCACTGTCTGATATGGGCGTGTGGGAAGTTGTACCCAGGGAGCGAAATGTGAGGTTAGTAGACACAAAGTGGTGTTTCACCACAAAGCCCGACAACTGAGGAATTCACATACCAAAGGCCAGATTGGTTGCAAGGGGTTTCAAAGATCTCACCTACTATTCTCTGACCGAGACATATGCCCCAGTGGTCCAATATTGGCTCATAAGATGGATGTTATCTATCACAAATAAATATAACCTAAATATTATACAATTTGATATAAAAACAGCCTTCCTTAATTCAGAAATAAAATACCCTATTTTCATATCTAACCCCAAGGGATGCCAACTAGGCAAAAATAAATGCCTAAGACTAATTAAGTCAATATATGGACTGAAAATGTCTTCCAAAAGTTGGTACGATTTATTGAATTTGACGATAACACAAGCGGGATTTATACAATCAAAAATAGATAGATGTCTATATTTAAAAAAGGATGATACTGGTGCAATGGCATTTTTGATAGTCTATGTGGATGACATGTTGTTGGCTAGCAACCACAACGAGTGGACACAAGACTTGATAAGTATTTTCAATAAAAATTTCACTTTAAAAATAGAAGATAACCCTACTTTTTTTGTAGGATTCAAGATAAGTCGAGACATCATAAAAAAAGAAATAATATTAACTCAAAATAGATATATAGACAAAATTCTAAGAAAATTTGGCATGACGGAATGTAAACCGTCAACCACACCAATGGAAACAGGATTTAAAATAAGGAAGCCAACAAACGGATTGGATGATACTGAATATAGGGCCATGATAGGGAATTTGCTATACGTGGCAAGACTCACCCGCCCGGAATTGCATTCGCCGTCAATTATTTGTCGTGATTTCAAGCATCCTCCAATAACGAAATAAAAAACTATGTTTGTCGCATTATTAGGTATCTTAAAACAACAAGGGATTTCTCTTTAGTATTCCACTCTGACCAAACTCAAATTAAGGCATTTGTTGATGCGTCGTATGCACCCGACGTAGACGATTCACCCATAGAAATAAATAATTTGGAGAAGGGGTGCTCCACAACTGGCTATATTTGGCTCTCGTCAGCCGACGGAGAAGGTTCTCCTTCTCCTTCCCCTTTCCCTCGTTGCTTGTCAGTACTTAAGTACCGACCAACATCCACAAAAATCAGTCGGCACTCGATTGCCGATGGAGAAGGTTCTCCTTCTCCTTCCTTTTCCATCTCCCTATTTTTTCATTTTTCCCTCTTCTCTCCCCAGGCTCGACGTCAGTACGCAAGTACCGACCAGCCATCCCAAAGAGAAGCAAACAGTCGGCAATCAGCTGCCAACGAGGAAAGTGTAAACTTAGCCTCCTTTTTCAATTACCACCATGGCCTCCAAACTAACCCCGTCATCCCTCAATGACCTGGTTCTCCCACTGACGCCTGCGAAGGCCACAGTCAGCAATCCTCCCAGGAGGACGGAGAACGAGCCCAACCCCACATCTGCCATCCACTCAACGCTGCATGTCAGCATGCGTTTGTTGAATGTACCAACGAACTTGGCAATCCCGCAGTCCTCTACGCTTGTAAATTTCGGTCCGTTTCTCGACAACTACCTTCCGGGCTAGGAACTTCCAGTCAACCAGCACCAGCTGGTTGACAGTTCCACGCTGAGGTTATCACCCATCCTCGGTCATCAATCGCACCGGCAGGAAGCAAATTCCGCCGCCATTGGATGTACCACCTCGCCTCCTTTACAAGCTCATCCACCACGGTTACTAACAGGCCTTCCTCCGTTCAACGCCAAGAATGTGCGTCTCTGGCTACAGCAGATCGAGAATCTTGCTTGCACTAGTGGCAATACCAGCGAGTCTAAGCTCTACCTGGCAATCTCCAGCCACTTGCCAACCCAGGTAGCCAATGCTGTGTCAGAACTACTCTACAGTTCCGACGACTCGCTGCACACTTGGTCGAACCTCCGCAATCAAATCCAACAGGAATTTTCCCCTTCCTCCTACACCCGGATTAGAACCCTGTTGGAAAACACCCATCGTCAACCTTCCGAGAGGCCTTCGGCGTACCATCGTCGCCTTGTCACCCTAAACGAAGGAAGAGTCAATGACGATGTTCTCCACAACCTTCTTTTCCAATCCCTCCCCGTCAATATCCGCCAGACATTGGCCATGACAAAGCCCGCAACCTCTCGACAGGCAGCGCTCGAAGCTGACAAGGCAATAGCTCTCGAGCAAACCTTTCCGTCGACATCCCCTGCGACCAGCACCATCTCCGCAATCGCAACTCCCACGGCATCCCCGTCGACAGCACCAACGGCTAATTCCTCGGAATTAGCCACCATTACCCAGCTGCTTCAACAGCTCTTGGCTGGAAAACAGGTGAGTTCCGTCAACCCCCCTAAAGATCCCGCCCCGTTCCCCGAACATAGGCATTTGCGTTCACGCGATGCCAGGTCCAGAGACAGATCGCGCTCTTGTGATTCTAGCTCCGGTTGTTCAAAACCACGGACGATGCTACGAGTCATTGATGGTAAGAGACCGGTGAATACCCACTCTCCCTCCCGTTCCCGCAATGGCTACTGTTGGTATCACCAACAGTTTGGGAGGAAATCGCGCAACTGCTCTGACCCTCCATGTTTGTGGTGGGACAAACCCCAAAATCGCGACCACTGCGATTCCAAATCTTCTACTCGTTTGGGAAACGAGTAAACAAGTCAGTAAAGATGGCACTCCCACTCGTTTTCACCTCAGTCCGTCTATTTGTGGAAGATCTGCTTAGCGAGCATCACTTCCTGGTCGACACTGGCGCGGAGATATCGGCTATACCTCCAACCGCTGAAGACTGGAAATGCAACGCTAAGCTCCAAATCTACGCTGCAAACCAAACTCCAATTTGTACTTACGGAGTTAAGCTGGTGCAGGTAGATTTTGGCCTTCGCCGCGAATTCAAGTGGGCCTTTATCATCGCCGATATCGCTGATCCCATCATCGGAGCAGACTTCCTTAGCCATTACCAACTGCTTCCTAATGTCAGCGAAGGGCACCTCCTTGATAAGACCACAGGACTTGCTGTAGTAGGTAAACCTTGCCCCATCGACTATCCCCCGGAGATTTGCCTTACCATCGCCCACTCAAATAGTCGATTCTAAAAAATCCTCGATAAATTTCCCGGCGTAACCGGTAAAGAAGGCTTACGCCCAAGGATTTCCCCTACCGAAGTCACCCACGATATCGAAACTGTAGGTCGACCGGTGTTTTGCCGTGCCCATTGTCTACATCCCGAGAAGTTAAATGCAGCCCGCCTTTCCTTCCAAACCATGCTCAAATGTGGTGACTGCCAACCCTCCAAAAGTGCCTGGTCATCCCCCTTTAATATGCACATGAAGCCCAATAAAACATGGCGCATGCTTGGTGACTACAGAGCACTCAATGCACAAACTATCCCCGACAAATACCCTGTCCCCAATATTATGGACTTCCACGCCAGACTAGCTGGTGCCAAATTATTCACCAAATTAGATCTCGTGCGGGCGTTTAACCAGGTCCCGATGACCGAAGAACACATCCCTTAAACAGCCGTAATAACCCCCTTCGGTCTCTACAAATTTCCCTATATGCCCTTCGGACTTCAAAACGCCGCCCAAACCTTCCAATGGTACATTGATGGATTGTTGCGAGACATCGACTACGCTTACGCGTACATTGATGACATCCTCATTACCGCCTCCAACCCCGATGAGCTCGAAGAACGTGTTACCGAGGTCATTTGGCGTATCTACAATGCTGGCCTCACTGTTAATGGTAACAAGTCCGAACATGAACGTGAAGAGCTCACCTTTCTTGGCCATCCAGTCAACAGCTCAGGTATCAAACCTACTCCCGAACGTGTCCAAGCTGTACTCGATTTCCCACTTCCTAAGACCGTTCATGACCTTAGGCGCTTTCTCGGAATGGTGAATTTCTACCGGCATACAATTAAACATTGCGCTCACATTCAGAGTAAACTCTTCGCGCTTATTCACTCCAATAAAAAACGTGACAAAACCCCGATAATTTGGACTGACACTGCCGAAACCGCCTTCCACAACCTAAAGCAGGCGTTAGCAAATGCTGCTCTTTTGGCACACCCTGACGAGTCCAAACAACTCGTCTTGGCAACCGACGTGTCTAACCACGTGATAGGGGCTACCCTCTATCAACAAAGTGCCGGATTGCTAGAGCCTTTGGCATTTTTCTCCCGCAAATTATCTAACACCGAACGCCGATATCCAACATACTAACGTGAATTACTCGCTGTTTTTGCAGTGGTGAAGCACTTCCGTAACCTGGTCGAAGTGCGTGTTTTCTCCGTCTATACGGACCACAAGCCATTCACGACTACCCTGTTTCAGGCGTGTGAGAAAGCTTCACCATGCCAGCAAAATCAACTAGAGTATATCTCGCTGTTTACGACGGATATTCACTACATCAAAGGAGAGGACAACATAGCCGCAGATTGTTTGTCGCGTATATCAATCTCCGCCATTACCTCTCCCTGTGTTGTGCCTTACAATGAAATGGCCCTTTGCCAGCAACACGACCCTCAACTTGCCCAATACCTTGCAGACCCCAACTCTGCTCTTATCCTCGAATCATTCAGAGTACCCGGACACAAGTTACTCTTAACGTGGGACACGTCCACAGGGAAAAAACAACCCTTCGTACCCACCAAATATCGGAAAACCATCTTCAATTCGATACATGGGCTCTCGCACCCGAGCGGCCGGACATCTGCCCGTCTGATTGCTAATCGATTCATTTGGCCTGGCCTACGATCTGACTGCCTACGTTGGTCGAAGGAGTGCACCACATGCCAACAAGCCAAAATCGGTAGATACACCAAAGCCCCTCTCCAAGCTTTCCGCCCTACCGATCACTTAAAGCATGTGCACATCGATATCGTGGGTCCGTTGCCGACAGTTAGCGGTCCTCGTCATTGTCTGACAATGATTGACCGCGCCACACGATGACCTCACACCATCATGACAACGGATATTTCCACGGATCGAGTGGCAACACTCTTCGTCCAACACTGGGTGTCCTCCTTCGGCGTCCACAAAACCATAACGACGGACCAGGGACGCCAGTTTGAAAGTGCTTTATTTAACTCGGTTGCACGCCAGTTGGGAATACACAAAATCTCAACTACGGCGTATCACCCCCAATTGAACGGCAAAATAGAGCGCTGGCATCGAACTCTCAAAGCCACCATCATGGCCCGCAAGAACTCTAAAGACTCGCGTGGAGAATGGGCAGCCAATTTGCCTCTCATTCTTCTCGGCTTACACTCGATGGTCATCTCCGACCTCGGCATATCCCCAGCCCAACTCCTTTATTGCGAAGAGCTCCGTCTCCCAGCTGACTTCTTTGAAGATAGCCCACCAAGTGTCGTCACTCACATCGACGGCACTAACCTTCCACAACGCATTTGCGAAAGAGCGAATGCGTTCACCCAAATCACCTGCAACCACGGCGACTCTCCCTCATACGTCCCAGCTGATCTGAAATCAGCCCACAACGTATGACTACGCGTAGATACACCTCGTAAAGCACTCGACCCACCATACGCCAGACCATACAAAGTCCTCAACCGTACGGATAAATGGTTTGAGATCGACATACAAGGACGACACACACGCATATCAATCAATTGCCTAAAGTCGGCCTATGTCTACACAGACATAGAGGCCAACCCAGATGACTCAACTTCCGTCGATGATTCTTTGGGACTGACAGTTGACTTGTCATCTGAGGTCGTTTTACATAAAAACGACGACTCACCCCCGAATGCCCCACCACAACCTTCGACGTTGTCTACACACACAGACGACACGCTCGATTCTTCCCCGATCGTAATTACACACGATCAAAATAAAGAATCACTTCCCGAAGCGTTATCGAAGGAAAATACACAATCGCACCCCATTGGCCAGTCTTCTAGTCGAACAGCTGATGCCATGCTCGATGTCGAACCAATTGCAATTCCCCTTCCCCTCCCGCACTTGTCCGAGTCGGCTCACGCAACTGACGACAAGTCAAGCGTTGTAGACGACGATGTATTACGAAAATTGTTTCGGGGCGCCACCCAGTCGCATAAGTATGACGCGTCTTCATCATCGGAAGAGGAACAGGCCCCGTGTACAAAACGAACTCGTAATATTAATTTGCAACAACAGCTGACGCGACCGCACCTTCACTCGTGTTTACGAGACGAAAATAAACGGCGGTTACAGTCAAGAAAACGAGTAAAATTCGTGTTTTAGAAACTCACTCTCCTCTTGACGCGTCCGGCTGTTAAATACTCTTCATCGAATGCTATTCATCAGGAGCTTTTACTCATATTTCACGTAGCGTAATAGACTGGTGAAATGTCCCAAGAGCGTCTTTCTCCCAGCATTCCCGACATCTCGGAAGATGAAGAAACAGCCCTTTTAAGGGCTACTCCTCCTCCTACAGAGGGTGGTAATGGCGATGCATCGTCGTCTCCTCGTGCGGACGACCATTGCTCCCCCTCTCCCACCTTCTCACCCCGATGTCACCAGCTGACGTTGCCTGTCTCCTTCCTCCACGGCTACTGCCACCTCTCCACTGGTGAAGCAGACATCGCCTGTGTCCTATACATCCGATCAAGTATCGGCGTCATCCGTGACACTTACCTCTGTCGGACCTGCACAAGAGGGTACACGCTGTACTCCTTCTCGAGTACCGCAACGGCGATCGACGCTGAGGCAGAATGTGGAATCTGCTGCCAGGAGTCGAGGTGTGCCCCTTTGACAGTACCGGCCTGCTCCTGGAGTGGCGGCTTGGGGCTCTGAGTTCGTACAGTGCAGCCTTGTCCGTATCTCTCATTCTTGGGTTTTTGTTCCGCTTCCCAGGAAGACCGCGTACTCGTTGGAGACGCCACCTCACGCTCGGACCGCTGTACAACTAAGCAATGCACGGATTGACACCCGCACATTTTCTGAAGTTGTACAACGCGTTCAATCTAAGGGACCTTTGCCCAGTCCTCAACCGTCTTCCTCGGTGAGTCTCCCCTCTGGGGAATTCTCGCCACTCAAGATGGTTAAACAGATTGAACCACTTTCCCTTCGGAAGTGCCGAGCAAAAGCGACTGCCACGTTGAGTACCAATGGTTTTAAACGTCCGTCTGCAGCAACAAAGTGGTCCCCCCAACCGTCAACTTCCAAAGTCACGGAGGCACCAGTAGCCACGAAAAAGGTATCGTCTGTCCCAAAAGGCAAGTCGCCTCTACTTTGCCCTTCAGTCGCACCGACTACACAGGAAGAGACAACGATGGATGTCGACCCAACTCCGGCCCCAACCATCCATCTTCCCCCAACCTCTACGTCGGTCCCTCAACGTGTACTGTCACCAATACGCGAAGAGGTCGAACCGACAAGAAGTGCTGCCATCGATAACTACTCCACTATCGACCTAACAGCAACACCTTTGCCAGAAAAAGTCCCCGAGCCTCAGCCATCCACCTCTCGCGCTAAGAGTCCCCCGGCTGATGGCAAACCGGCGAAGCGTCCCCGTTTGAATCGTAAGGCAGGTGGCTGCGCCTGGCATGAAGCTCACGCTCGCGGTCTCTCCTACATGGAACTCAAACGGGATGAAAGACGCGGCAAAACCCGGTCCCAAACCCTCGCTCTATCACCGGCTTCCATACAAGAGCCTACCCCGTCTGTGGTACAGCCCCCTATACTGCAACCTGTGGTACCTCCTGTATCGCAGAATCAAACACTGCAGCCGTGGGAGCAATTTACCGCCGCCGTGCTCGCAGCACATAACGCCCTGTCGCTCGCCCTAGCGACAACACCAATGCCACTTCCCCAAGTTGTGATGCCTCCACCTGGAATTCCCATTCCCCCGCATCTACAACTCTCGGCATTGGTCTATCCTCCGGCCCTGGTTATACCTCCTTTAATAGCGCCACCTGTAACCTACCCGCCACCCCTCATGAGCATCCCCATGTCTCGTCCCCAGACTCCGCTCATGAGATCCCAAACTCGAGTGCACCCTACTCCACAACCTTGAGCACCCCGTACACGTCCATCCCATCCCACCCTCCCAGCCAACTTTGGTAAGCCCAAACCGAAGAGACCTGGCAGTCCTACTATGTGGACGACATCCGTGAGCATAGTAGTGAACGCCGCGCCACACTTGACTGGCGTCACAGGTCATCGTAAGTTTCCTCGGAAACTTACTAGGAGGAGAGTGGTGTGGCAATGGGTGGTTGATGGGGCCAGTGGGGTAAAACCCACAAACTACCTTTTTGTGCTCATGGCTGTACATTTCGTCTGTGCAGCTTAATTGTTTACTGGGCTCGGCCCACACACATACTACTACGTAGACACGCAACCGACCTGATCTGGTATTTGTGATACACACACCCACAATTACACTTCGAACAGTTCTGCATAATTGAAAATCAGAGGGTACAAAATTATGAGTGGAATGAAGTTCTAGTAAAGTATTACATATTTATGTCATTAATTATTCTATAAACTTACAAATAATACGATTTTATCACGTGTCAATGGCAAAGTAGAATAATAATAAAATTAATTATCTTCAAATATAATTTTAATTACTAAATTAACAAAATATAAAAATTAATTTTTTTCTAGCCAGAATTGGAAATTTGGAATCACTATCACTTATCACCAAAGGTCGTTTTTTGTAAAAAAAAACGCCTGTTAACAGTGGCTTCAGCGGTCTTCCATTTAATCCTATGTATTTCTTATCAGTTCTGGCAGTCCATAAGCTATATAGTCAAAGGGTTTGCCACAACAGAAGTGTACATTAACATAAGCGAGTGCAGGTGGAGTGTAGAATAACACAAAGTACAGACAAAGAGTGAACTCTGTGTAACATGAGTTTGTACAACACGTAGACATGAATACATGATATCACAGTTGAATATAGTTAGTACATCACAATTAAAGAAGAGTGCGCACTAGTGGTGATGAGTGTGGACCAACCTTCAACTATAGGTCGAAGGGACTAATATACATAGATGGAATTCTAACAATTTCATAATTTGTATTTTTTTTTAATCATTATTTCTGCTTCCTGCTTTTGAGTTTTGGTTGTGAATACTTTTAGTCTTGTACTTTATTATTATTATTATTATGTACACCTCGGATCTCGTCACCCTCACCTTAGTCAACAAAAGCCAGGATTTTTCTGTATGAATTGATTTCGAATGTATTATTAAAATTGATTAATCAGATTCAATTTTATCACCCGTTCGCTCTTCTTCCGTTTATAATGATTCAAAACTTCTTCTTCGGATTCACGAGTGGTTGTTTAATTGGTTTTATTTTGCATTGGTTTTTCAAGAAACCTCTGACCAGTAATTTGAAAAATCAGCGATCAAACTACGTGGTACAAATCTTATTATTTTGTCCAATTTTGTTTTCTACATTTTATTTTATATCCAACCGAAATCTCTAACTATAATTTAATATTTGCTCGTTTTCAGAACCAAACAATGGCTACAGTGTCCACTTCATCTGAAGAAGAACCTTACAGAATGGTTTTATGCATTAACGATGGCCTGAAAATGACTAAAGGAAAAGCAATGGCCCAGGTAATTTATTTTTTTGCACGAAGTGTTAAAATTAATTTTGTTTTTACGATTTGTTGCAAAATTTTTGAATATTATTTAATCATATTTGTTTGCAGTGTGCCCATGCGGCAGCTGGCGTGTACGAGTCATATTTCAGAACGAGAAAAATTTTTTTCGACACTTGGGAAAAGCAAGGAAAACATATCTCCATTTTTAAAGTTAGCGATGGAAGAGCTCTAGAATCACTGAATGAAGCTGCCGAAGGTTATGACTTATCAACTTGTTTAGTGAGAGATGCCGGTCGAACTCAAATACCTAGTGGATCAATAACTGTTTTAGCCATCGGTCCGGCATTAAAGTCCGATTTACATATTTTAACTGAGCATTTACTTCCATACACGTAATTCATTGAAGATCTGTCATTAAATATTTTAGTATTATAACTCTGTAAGTCATAATATTTTTAATGTCGATATTGATCAATCGTTTGAAATTTGTTTATAATATTAAATTTTAATACTCCAGTCTCTAGTCAAATTAATTGTGACGCTTATTCTTCATTCTGGATATTAGTATGTATTCATATTTTTTCCTTGATTCAAGTAAATCTTAATCTGATAAACAGGGTAGTTCTTATACTCCCTGTTCCAAAATACTGCAAGTACTTGGAAAACGACGTAGTTTTGTAAAGACTTCCGGTATTTTTTGGAAAAAAGTCTTCCTATTGGCATCCAAGCCACTGTTTTATAAAATACTTGGTTAAAATTTGTATTTAACATGATAAATTTTCTTCTCCGTTACTGGTAACTCTAATTTATGCTCAATATTTTGGCGAGACATTAAAACAAAAATTTTTTAGTATGATTTCTAAAATTTTTGAAATAGTTTTTATGGATTTGTACTGTGGTGCAGCGAGAATTTTCCTCCAGGTTTTTGAATTTAATATTTGTGTATTACTTTCGAATTTTTTGTGTGACTCGCTGTTTTAGTGTCTCACTTTTCGTATAATTCCCATTTTATGCGATAACTTCCATTAAAATTAAGTTTCATTTTTTGTGTGCCAATGATTGGACAATGATAGTAATATTTATAATTTAATTAAAAAAAAAAATGAAATTTTGATAAAATATATCGTAATTTAAATACAATTAATCAATAATAAAATGAAATAGCTCGCGTTATTACCTAGTGGCTTGTTTACCGGTAAACGGGATTTCAATTTTAAATAAATATGATTCAAAACTTAACCCCAGGTTTTTTTTTTCAACTTTTTAACTTCTTAAAAACTAGGTAAAGAGGTATGTGAGGAGCGGTTCAGGTTTGGATCCTCCTTAGTTTCGAACAAGCTTGGCCGTAAAAAATTGTATTTGTTTTCTGGTATAGATCGTATTGTTAAGTGGGGGAGGGGTTATGACGGTCTAAAATGAAACCTTTTTAATGTGGTACACATTTCTACTTTCACTACGCTGAATTCAGAGTAAAATCGGAAAAAATTATTTTGGTTAAATTTTCATTAAAAAAGGGTGCTACAGCCAATCACAGAAAGAATACAAATTCCTACAGCCAATCACAATTTTCTCACTATTCGAAATGAGGGAATATCAATTAAATTAATATCGATATGTAATGTTTTATCATAAGATTATGAAGGAATTGGTGTTGATCGATATATCGATATGTGTTTCATTTATATTGTGTTATCATTTTTTCAAACTTCAATTTTCATTAACGAATTTATGAAGTGTGTACTGTGTACCACATTAAATGTTCTCGTTCGCTGACACCCTAAAGCAGTAGAGCGCGTTTTTTCTTTTGTTTTGCTCCAAGCCGTATTATTATAATAGAATAAAATATCTCGCTCTATCTCCTTCTCTTTCAAATAGTTTTTCTCAGTTAAATCATTTACTGTATTTCCTGCCATGGAAGCAATGAAGGAAAAATGCATTTATTCTTGAAAATGTTGACAGATGAATGTTTAGAGCGACTAGGTAAATTCTGCTTATCAATAGTGAATTAAGACAGTCATGATCAATAGCTAACAGGTAAAAAAACATAGGTGAAGATGAATCAGAGCACATACAGTCACAAAATGAACGTCAGAAATTGTTTAGGCTTTGCTCATTGGTTAAAATGAAATCATGCGTCATTTTTTTCCGGGGAATAATACCACAAATTTGATGAATCATAAAATTTTTCGACCACGTTAATCGTTGTGAAATTGACACGATATAAAATTAAATCAAATTATAGAAAACATATATTGACTTACAAAGGCGTAGTTTAAAATATGCAAAACCTCTAATTTAATGAAAATGTAAAATTTATAAAATATATCACAATTCATTTTTTGATCGCATTTCTTTCAGTTTCTACGTTTATTCAACGCAATGTCACAATTTATAGACAAAAAATAACATATAGTTTTCGAATGTAGTTGTGAATATGAATTTAGTAGTTATAAGGAATGCTTGTTCGGAACAACTTACTATTGATACACACCAGCTTGAAAATTGTTCGAGTACTACACAATTGTATAGGACTACATTAAAAAATACCAAAAAAGTCAGAAAATTACTATGAAAGCATAAATAAGGACACTCTCTCTCCCCTCAGAGGCGCTATATTCTTTCATTCAAAATATCTTATTAACGAAACAATGAAAAACAGCAGAAATTTTCAATTTTTTAAGAATCAATATAATTAAAACATAACTACGCCACACATAAGGGAAACCCGAAGTTCTTCAAGGGTGACTTTTTTGATTAAAACACACTACCGAAATTGAAATTATTAACAAAAAAAAAAAAAAAAAAAAAAACGTATAAATGACTTGCTGGATATTTGAATTCATTTGAATAATTCTACCCGCGTGAAACTGACTCGGTAAAATAATGAACTGTTTACATTGACTAGATAAAACTAATTTTCGCTGTGTAAAACTAAGAAAATGTTTTAGCATACAGAAAACGTTTTTTTCTTCGCACCAGCTTCGTCTATAAACACACTGAATGATTCATATAACCGTAAAACTTTGAATTAATGAATAAAAGACATTCTGCGCAAACATAAAGATTAAAAAATAAAAACTGCATTAAAATATGAAGAATGAAAAGATTTTTTACATAAAAACAAAAAAAAAAAATGAAAAAATTAATTGGGTATACGAAATTGTGCATTCAAGAAAACACTCATCTGAATCAATGCTGTCACAGTCACGTAGTAACCGTTTCAAATCATCAATACTAAATACCGTGCATTAAATATCTCAGAAAATTTAAAAGACGAGAATAATTTAAGGCCAACAGTGATGCAATAACAAAAGTAAATGCAACAAAATGTTCTATGAATATTAAAATGGGAGGATTATACTCTCAATTTCGTCAGTTAATAAATACTACTTCAAAGTTTAGGTACGAATTCGCAGAGTTGATATTTGTGACTGCAGAGAGGACACAAGTTTCTCCAAATCTTGCATACGACGATCACGATTTGCCAGCTGTTTACGTAGAAACTTAAGTTCTTCACACTGTCTGCTGTATGCTCGCCGAAGCTAAAAATATTGAATTTTTTGTACATTTATCAACTTCAAAATTAAAGTAAGAAAAAGAAGGCGGGATTTACCTGATACTCTGTTTTCGGGCTCTCCTCTAATTCTTCTTTGGTGATTATTTTTGTTATCATGGTTTCTTCGCCATTCATTTCCTGTAATGCCATTTTTAAATAGGTTTTTTTTTTTCTAATCAATTAAAATCTTAATAAATGGTTTAGCAACAAGAATATTTCATTATTTCGGTACCTGCGAATTAATATTTCCGAATAGTTGTTGAATTTGTTGAAATTTGGTGTTATTGCTAGTTTTCTGAATTTTCTCATTATCCGAAGAAATCTAAAAACAGAAATTAGAATAAAATACCTTCAACGAATTATTTTTATCTGTCAGTGAGGTAGTAATAGTAGATTACATGATAGAGGCGGAAAGCGTGCGATCAACTTAGCGATTACGTCACTCGAATTCGCCTCGTTAATCGCATACATTCCACTCCTGTCGTGTATACTATTTTAATTTTACATGAGACTAGCTTTAAACTGTAGCTTCACTAGCAGTTATGCAGCAAATAGAAAGGAAAGTTACCATTTAACCAATGATCTTCTCACCATAGTCTTTAATTCGGCATTTCTTTTCTTGTTTACATGAATAGAAAAAAAAAGTGAGAAAAATACTCCAAATTTGGTTGGCACAGGGGCGTAAAATAACTACAAAGGAAGATAGTTATTTTCCGCTTTCTGTTTATCTTCATTAACACTATAGCATGAATCTGAACATTAAATGAGAATTTTTTAAAGCAAAAACAGGGTTGGTTTGACGTAATTTCCACTCATCTAAAATTAAAAACATTTATTTGTATCAAACCATTCATTTTGTAGAAGTTTGGAACAGTTCAATAGAAGATTAACTGAAAAATTATGATAATATTTTCACAATAGGAATTCTTTTTTCGAAAAAATAACTTTCAATATTTATCCGGCTCGACCTACTGGAATTATTGAAGTCAGAGCTACATTCCTTCATCATGTAGGCCTATATACAACAAATCTGTCTAATTCTGTAACAATACCTTTAAATTTAGCGCTGATTTCAATAACTTCAGTAGATAATATTACAGAAAATTTATAAGGATTACTTTTTTCTCTTTTTTTTTTGAAGTGAGTTGGATTTTTCGAGAAAAGTTTTTTATTTAATGCTTTTTAATTTCATTCACATTCGTTAGAATACTGCTGTGAAGCGAAAAATTTTTCAAAGATAACTGAAAAACGATCTCATCGATTTCAGAAAAAATAAGACTACCATGGGATCACCCTTCATCATTGAAAAAAAGTTTATCAAAATCGTTACCAGGTGTAAAAAGTTATACATACACGAAGAAAAAACATTATACATTCGGATCGATATGATAATCTCCTTTTTTTTTCAATGTCGGTTAAACAGTTTTAGTCGCTTTTAAATTTTTTTATTATTGTAACGAACCTTTTTTGAGTCTTATTATCTGGCCATTTTCGATAATTTTTTACATTTATTAACGATTTACAATATCATATTCAATTTTTTCTAATCTAATGAGCAATCGGCCAATACGTATGTGATGAAGGATATTAGTTACTCGCAAATCTAGAGTAGAACTTCTCAGGAGGGATGATATAAGTGATTTTCGCCACCACAAAAAATAAAATTAGCTTAAATGAAAGTTTTACTTTCCCCCATTTTTTCAATTTTTTTTTCAGGGGAGAGGGAGGGGGATAAGGATTTGTGGATCTATCATAGTAATAGGATCACAAAATTTTCACAAATTAGCAACTAATTTTTGAAAAACTGTTCAAACTGAAAGCAGATTTGCACTATTTTTTAAATCACGAAAAATAACACAGAAAGTAAACAAGGAAATTTCAATCAACTGCATCAGGGATTCGCATTTAAAAAAAAATTCAAGGTTCGTAATGTAGATACTGAACTTCTAAATGTGAACTGTCACAGTCCTAAGATTTGGAATAAAATAGAGCACTCAATTCGATTAAATAAACCACTTTCTCCAAAAAAATAAAAAATCTTATCAGTTTACATCACTTACATTTAAAGGACGATAATCTGGAATAGTTTCTTGTGATAAAAACGCCAATTTCATTCGATAATTGATATTTCCCTTAGATGCTTCATTTGGCTTGAATGCTTTTGGTTTGTGGGTTTTAATAGGGACACCTAGAACAGAATCAATAACCAAGTTTACAACAATTCATTCACATTAATGAACTAAATAAATAGTATTTCTTCTGATAAAGGATTTTTATTATTATCCTGAAACTTGAAAGCCCCCAATAACACAATTTTCTTCGATCTAAAATCACTAACTCCTCTTTCTCTTCAACTTAAATAGCATTTCTGCATTTTTGCCCATCTTTGCAAAATTTAAAAAAAAATAATAATTTACAGACACCTAGCTTACCGCTAACATTTATTGGATGATTTTTTCCTCTTATTCAAAAAAATAAAACTTGCAGACAATAAAACAGGTTTCAGACCATCTTGACAATCAATTATATGTACCTGTTTTCATTGACATTAAAACCGGCTGTTTATTAATGCCACTGTGCCATTCTCGGGCTGACAGGGCAGGAACAGGAGCGACAGTGTCAGGATACAAATCATCTTGAAATTGATCACTCTGAAATTAAGATGATGCAATTTGATGAGAAGAAAGTTTCAATGGCGCCGACTTCCAATTCGTATAACTGTGTTCAATACCTTACGCGGTACGACCATTGATATAGGTTCGCAAATATTACGTGTTGTATGGAGTTTATAAAATCGGAATATTTCACACTGATCTGCATAACAGCCTCTTTTTGGCATGAACCCCAGACCACGCTGAACAGTTAAATGATTGTAAAAACAAATCTTGAAAATACAAATACGACATAAACATTAAATAATTACTTGGGGTGAGTCAGAGAGGTATTGATTGAGAAAATGAATGCAAGGATAATCATCAACAATTTCGTAGTACCTAATGTTACCATCGCCCTGAAACGAATATTTACATTATATCAGAAAAATAAACAAAAAATTGGCCGCAAGTTGAAGAAGAATTGCGCAGAATACGAAAAAATTAATACGATTATAAATGTATCATTAAACAGGGTGCCGGTGGAAATGCCTTGGAAACTTCAGATATCGATATGACCGGGTACTTATGCCCACAATCTCCCGCATGCTTGGTGGGCAAACATGACACTTGCCTTCCGAGAAAATGTAGGTACATAAGCAACTGGGCTGAGGTTGCTGGCAGTTGTTATCGTACCTAGTGAGCGAGATAAGTGTGTGACAACATATATTTTATAGTCCTGTGGACGTTAAATCACACATCATATTATAAGTGCCTTAAAATAGCATCTCTGCCACTACATGGTAGCAAGGGCATCAGAGTTCCTTGGCAAACCAGATCTTTTTGTATAATCTGCTTCAATAAAATAATTATGAAATTAAAATTCAAATGAGTTTTAATTTCTTTTTCATGTGCAAGGAAAATGGAATCCCGATTAAATCTATTCTCACTGGTGCTAAATGCCCTTTCACTCATAAACAGAATCAACTTCTATCTAAAAAATTAATTTTATGGTATTTAGAATTTGATACTACAGTTAGCTTCGAATACATAAAATGAAATTATAATTTAGAATTATAATTAATCTTAAAAAAACAAAAATTTTTTCCCTACAAAAAGAATTCTTTGGCTAAAAGTTAAAGGATTAGCTCTCAACTATTAACTACTAAGTGATCTTAAAATAAATGATTAGGATCCCATACAACATATTAACGGCAAAAAAATTACGTCTCCATATAGGTATTCAATTTTTGAGGCAAAAATTACTTCGAAAATTAGGTACTGATGGAGACATCGTTAAACCAAACCAGTCGATTTAAGAAAAATTCAACTGACTAAGTATAATAGGGGAAGTCCCAATGTTGAAACAAAGTGAAGTTTCACTTGATGTAAATACTTAAAAACAAAGTGGCTAAAAATTCCCATTCAAAAATTTTTAGCCACCCCCAGTATAAAGAGAATCAAATTCTTCTAAAAGAATTCGATACACCTATACATGTGATCCAGTTGAGACATATGTGTATCCAAAAAAGTGGACTCTGTTAAAAAAATGGCTGAGTACTGGTGTCTGCTCTCCAAACAAGAGCAGTAAAAAAAGACAACACATACAGCAAATGTCAAAACAAAGATGTTGATCTTTATAGAGAGATATCAAAGAGAAAGGACAAAAAAAAATTGACCCATCTCACCCGCACCAACATAAAAAATAAAAGATGACAAAAAATAGAAAAATTTTCTGTCAAAACAGCAATAAACCAGTACAGTAAAAGAAAGATGGGTTGCACACACACATGAACAAAGTCAAGATAAAAGCCTTACCTAGGTGTCAACTTATGTATGTGTTGCTGACCAATATATACACAACCTTAAAAAATTCTCCTGTGAAATTAACGAAGAAACTCTCTCGCGCGTGTGTGCGTACACGCACACACACAAGATAGGCTCTTCCATTCCAGCAGTGAATGAAAGAATGACTGGTTCGATTACATGATCAATAATGATCTTGCAGAAAAATAGTGAGGCATACTTGTTTACTATGTCTGATGACTGAAGTGAATACATTATGTTACGCATGTCTGAGTTTGATTTACCATTGTGTGTGCTCATTGTTTTAATTTTAATAATAGTGTTTCTTATAGTTTAATTTATTGTTGTACGTTCAACACAAAATTGTTTAAAAAACTTTTCTACTAAATTAGCCAAAGAATGTGTACCTGTGGACAAGAATCATCCACAGATTCTCATCCACTTTGGAGGTTTTCATCTTATTTGAAGAAGCTGATATACTGAAAAAGTGTTGTGGAGTTTTTGGACGAGCTCCAACACCCATATCACCACATAAACGAAGAGGCATTTACGGTTATTCGTTATTTTACAAGAATAAAACAACCAGATCCAACCAGTAAGTCGTAATATTTCATAATTTATGACTTATGCTAATTTTAGGCTCTCAAATTCAAAACTAATATACAAACCTGAGCATGGGATTTGGTATTCAGAAACGGATATCGAATTCTGTATCTGCATCATATTTGATGAATACGGTTTTCAAAAATATATCCTGATCAAAATACATGATAGATTGGTTTTGAACTTCACAAAATTCAAAATTTTAAGGCAAAAAGCACTGTAGTACTAGTTTAGAATATTTTGGTTATGTTCAGAACTACCTACTGAAGGATCCAATTAAACTACAAAATTGGAGTCCCTTCTCAAAATTTTTAAATGAGATTAATGTAATTTTTGAGACATTAAGTTTGGTGCCTCTTGCCATCGAATTACGCCAGAAAAATATTTTTTTTCTTGCAAAAAAGTAAGTGTACAAAAATTTCTGGAATTACACGTACTCATCAGTTAATTCAATTTAGGGTATTCGAATACATTAAATTAAAATTTCGCATACTTACCCTTATTGTACCCATGAGTCATGCCTCACCCAACAAAATGTACTTTGAAAAATTCATTTTTTCTCCCTCTTTCGAAATATGGTGACAGGCACATTGAGGAGTAGCAATAGTAAGGTCATAATGAAATCTTCTTATTTATGCTCACCTTCATCCACCATTAAAAATTTATAAAATTTTCAAAGTCAACTGCAACTTTGAAAGTGTATTTGTGACTTGTGATGAGAAAACCTCATTGCACCCATGGGTCAAACCAAAATTTTCAAAATCACTTTTGGACTTTAAAAATAATTTACAACGTTAGAAAAGAGTTTGTGACTCATTATGAAAACACCTCATTATGCTCACGGGTCATGCCTGATTTTTCAAAACCTATCTACAACATTAAAAAAATAGGTTCACAAATTATTACTACGAGTAAATTTCATTACGTCAATGAAATTTAAAAAACAAAAAGACAAGAAAATTAAATATATTCTTCTCTTACTTCCTTCTTCAGAATGTGAAAAATCAAATAGCAAAACTTTCTGGACAAAAGAGCCCCTGCCCTACCACCACCACCCCAGCAAGTTTACCACCAAGCCACTTGATGAGACCTGCACCACAACATAACATTACCCCACACCCCCACACAATATGCTGATACAACATCCGGAATTATCACCAATAATTGTGAATGCACCATTGGCTAAAGAAATAGTTAATAGAAGAGGCCTACTGCACAAGAATTTTAATTGGGAGATTGTGGCCTCAGATAGACACAATGCTGGATCAAATCCAACGGACATGTAAGATAACATGTCTAGTGTGGATCACATTACAGTGCCATATCAATGACTGGTGTAGATGATTATGAAACCAGGACTAAGTTGTACATGGACTCAATAACAATGTCTGGGTTCTACACCATAGAACTTGACAACTTGATGATCTGAATGAACTTTAGTTCAGGCCTCCAAACAGCTGCCAGTGATAGGCACCATAATTGAAGGATTAAGTAACCCACTGCTAGGAGTAGACAAATCTGAAATACTCCAGGCCAGGGCCAACATCCTGAAGTTATGTACCAATCAGAGAGAGATTGAGGGCAGGTTTCTCATAATGACACCTGCCCATCAATCTTCACCAGCATCCAATATCAAGCTGCAGGCAGCCACTCCAATACCTTCTACATCTGGAGGTGCAGGGCAGAGTGAGGGATGCATATCAGTACATCTGTCTAAAGGTGAGTGTATTGGAGTGCTGCAATAGGAGGAGGACCACCTTCAGTGGGAATGTTTGGAAGCAAAATGTCTCAAAAAGCAGTGGCAAGAACAGCAGTAACGTAAGGCACAGCTGAAAGAAATTTCCAATAAAGAAGCTTGGGATCAACTTAGACTGGAGAAAGCTGAAGACCAAATTGCGCAAATTTACCAAGACCATTCCAACAAGATAAAACATGTCAAAATGGAATATGGACTCAACATAAACCTGTTCCACAATAAGTTTGTTCAATCAGCCATCCAGAGAGGAAATATTACAGTTACTATTACAGACTGGAATATTACCAAAAAATGAAATTATCCAAATAACGAGGAAGACTGGATAGAAGAACCAACACTAAGAATGTGCACTGGTTCCCCCACTCCAACCCTGAAAATTCTGTCTTACCTGAAACAGTTACAGAAAATGCACTCTAACATTAAAGAGTGCAACAAGTGCAAATAAACATGATTCTGTAACCAAGTTGGTCCCCAGACATATACTAGGGAAAACAATTTAACCATTGACTCAAATTAATATATCAGATCCAGTTCCCCGATAATGAGAATTGAACCCAAATACCCACCTGGAAAAACCAGCTATGAACCTACAACCACACAAATATTTTATAGATGAGTGGGATGGTAAAATTCTTGGCTATCTATGGTTTACACGGAGTTTTAAAATGTATTTACATCTTCATACAGACACTGCAATCCCACAAAATATTAAGTTACTTCAGTAAGCAATTCTAAAAGATATTGTTCAAAAATTTTCTCATTTTGCACCTAAGGATGTTGGTTATGAGCAACAACTTCAATTTTTGCACAAGTATGGGGACCCAAGTAAAGTCAGGTTAGAAATTTGTTTCAAAATTACTGAATTTCCAAATACCACAAATGGATTTTCATCTATCCAAAATGGAATGGATGGAATAGCAGTTCTGATTGATCATTATTGGCTAGTATCAACTTTGGTTAACAAAGAACAACTGTTCAACATCAATGTTAAAAGTTTCAACCAAGATCAAACAGAAATCATCTTTAAAGTAATCTCTTTTCAGCAATTAAGGAATCCATAAAAATTGAGGAGATGTTTGATAAAAAATATCTCCCCAATTCTAACTCCAAGAAAAATAATCAAAATAATCAGGGACAACCTAAAGGCAGTCTAAGATTTATGGCCACAAACTTTCCAAAAGGTAACAATCAACCACAGGAAAAGGATAAATTCAATCCCAATAAATAAAGGAAACTCATCAATCTTCCAAAAATTCTTATATTTTAGAATGAAGAAAACAAAACAGGAGCCTGAAACTTGCTCAGGATACTCCCAAGTGTATCCTGAACATGCTGGCAATACCACAGAAGATTTGCCTGTTCTGCACAGAGAAACATCTATCATTTCTCTGCTACAACCCTCGCTTCAATACTCTCAAATGTCAGTGGCAAAAGTACTAGGTAAGGAAGCAGTGCATTAAGTGTGCAGCTTACCACATGTCAAGAAATTGTACACAGAAGGTGGGTTGCTGCAGGTGGTTTGATTGCCTATCAACTGAACACCACAGTAACCTCCACCCAAACTCTCCATACTCCACCTGCAAGGAGCACGGAGATATGTGATACAATACGCTATGTCAATGCAAAGAGGCATTGAGTAAAGAAACATGTGATTTCAACAAAGTCTCAAAACCTAAAGATTTTGATCAAATGTTCGACAGTGTAATCGAGATACTGAAGCAGCAAGGGCCAGGATGCTGACAGAGCTCAGCACTGACCAAGAGGAATGCTTGCCAGTAAGCAATGAGTACTTTTTATCCTTTATTAAACACAAGAAAAGCTCAATTTTTCTTGTATTTCAAACATATGCTCAGTCACTGCACTTATAAGAACCAATCAAAATTACAGGTTTTTTTGATTGTGGTAGTGTAGACATCTTCATTACAAAGTCATATGCTTTTGAATCTTCAAAATTACAAGGACATGAAACAGAGATCATAAGACTAAAGGTATTCAAAGCCAGACTTCAAACATTTTCAAATCAAGTCTGGTGGATTTTGAAATTCTGGCACTAAGTGGTATAAAAGTTCAAATAACAGCATAAACTAATAATAATATTACACAAAATTTGAAACAACCCAACTTGTTACAATTTTACATGAAATTCCTAGAATACTTGAAAATTGAGTTCTCCAAGACAGACAATAAGCATACGATTGACTTATCATTAGGTAATGATTATATGTGGTCATTTGTAACAAACACTCATCACATATCACTAACTCTCACACTAATATAGATCAAGTTTGGACATATGATAGGGGGGATCATCCCAAATCAAAATGCAGTTGATGGAAGTTGGTACACCGATATTCTTCAATAATCCTCAAGAAGTTGAGAATTTATGGCAATTGGATGCTATAGACATCGAATCAAATAACTTAGTAGAAGCATAGGCTGAGGCTAAAGCTTTACAATGTTTTTTACAAAAATGTATAATTGGTAAATAATAACAGTAAAGGCATTCTAACCTGGCTCTTATGATGCAGAGTGTTGACATCAAAACTATCCCTAACTTATAATTTTAATATGTTCCTTCAGCCAACAACCCAGCAGATTTCAGCTATAAAAGAGGCAATGGTGGATGATTTGTTCAGTAAAATCTGGTGGTCAACACTACAATGATTAACTAAAAGTACAGAATCATGGCCATCAATTGACTTACATATAATTCAGTCTCTACCAGACCTAACAGAGGAAGAGAAAATTACACCAGTTTTCTCCATCTCAAGAGAATCTTTGAAAGTTTCTGAATAATTTATGAGAAAATGTCAGAAATGATTCCTCCTAATCAGGACTGTATATTTGACAGCTATTAGCCAGCCAAATTAAAAAGACAATTGAAATTTAGAAAAATCTCCATTCTGAAATTTACTATGGGTTCAATCAATTACATCTGTGAAGTTAAAACATTTGCTACACAAATTGACCAACACCTGCAAGATCCTAACCAAATTAGTCAGGATCTTACACAATCTTAAAACAAAATGAACTCATAGCAAATATTAGACCTGTCTACCAAATCAAAGACAAATTATTTACAAACAATACCATATGAGAGCTTCATATATGGACCACTAAACACACCATTCACCACAGATACAGACAAATTAAACATATTAATAAGTCTTAAAAGAATCTTCTACCATTGACTTACAGCTATTAGAAAATTCTCAAGAAAGGGACTTGCATGTATCAGGTTGGTTTTGACACGAGTATTATTAACCAATAATTATCAATTTGCACTACTATACTTCATTCACACAGACCAGAAAAAATATTTTTCTGATATCTTTAACAAACTTAGGACACATAACCCACTTGAATATGTGACACACAAAAAATTACAGATAATTGTGAATAAATCAGGGCTGTTGAGGCATAGGAACTACATATCAGTAACAACATTTACTAAAGATACTTTGTCCCCAGTATTGTTACACCCTAAATCTAACTTGACAAAACTAATACTATTAAATGTACATACATTAAATAGTCATACAAGCATTAAGTTCACAATAGCAGCCTTCTATCAAACCTATTTTGTACCTAAGGCAATGAGAATACTACCAAAAGTATTAAGAAATTCATATACAATGTGCAAAAGGTCAGAAAAATGGCCTTTTGCACAATCAACACATTCTGAAATGCCAGATTTCAGAATAGTTCCCTTTACTCACCCCATCACTTATACAAGTATAGATGTCTTTGGTCCATATTCAATATTTTAGAAATGTTTATAAAAAAAAAAAAAAAAAAAAAAGGCTTTGGCAACACTGACTACACCAACTTACAAGAAGTGGGTGTTAATTTTCACCTGTTTATCCACTAGAGCATGGTACTTCCTATCTCTATCATCTTCAACAACACAAAAAATATAGATAGTGTTCCAAACATTCTTTGCAGATCATGGAATGCCAAAAGCAATATTATCTAACAATACAGTACAATTTAGGTTAATTGCAACACACCTATGACAATTTTAGGAAGAAATTACTTCATATAGTACAATAGGTGACACGTTACAACAAAAAGGAATAACCTGGCACTTCATACCACCTAAGGCTCCCTGGTAAGGTGCATCTTATGAAAGACTCATCGGAGTCTATAAGAAAGTGTTTGAACGTGTCATGGGTCCGCATTCTCAATCCAAACACGTGCTTCTTATAATAAGAGAATTAAATTTCCGTTAATTGTTTACCTTTCCAGCCAAAAATAGAACGTGAGTGTCGTAATCAAAAAATGGGAACAGAATTCCAGAAGAAGAATCAACAGTTTCACGTTTAATGGGATTTTTCAAATCAGCATCTCTCCAAACAGCAATTTGCCTGTCGGAATGTTGACTAAAACCAGTAGTAAGCACTCGCCCATCCGATAAATATACCACTTTGCTTGATCGAGACCCATCATGGCAGACACCCTCCTGAAAGTAGTACGCGAAAACTGAGTATTTCATTCTCTCATGGCAGGTTATAGAATGGAAAGTAACACACCGAAATAACTAAACCGGTTCGCGGATCAATAATTTTCAATGTTTTGTCTTTACTGGTTGTTGCTAAACGACTTCCGTCACGATTAAAAGACATCGAATAAATTATGTCGACATGACAATCAATAACGGTTAACGCTTCGCCGGCTCCGACATCCCACAAAATTATCTTCAGGGATTCACAAAGAAAGAAGATTAAATTAATTAAAAATAATCATGATAATAATTAGCGACATTTTATTGATACACACCACATAGTCGAATCCAGCACTGGCAATAACATTTTCTGCCGTCGGATGCCATTCGATGTATCCGACTCTTCTCTTATGTCCATGCAAATCCATTAACCAATCATTTAGATTACAACTTAAACCGATATCTGGTATATACCACAACTTGACCTACAAATTATTGTTTGATTTATGGAAAAGAAAAAATTGAAAGTAAAATAACCATTAAGTGAAAAAACTATAATTTTCAATTCCCTCAATTTTCTTCATGTGACACATAAACCTGAGAATTCATAGTCCAAACAAGCACTTTAATTTTAGGAAAAAGTTAGAATTTACGTTTTGAGATTCGTACTAAAAGAAACCAACAAGGTTTCAACAGGAAATTAATCAAAAGAAAAAATTTCTTAATCGATGTGGATAAAGAAAAAAAGAAACTCAATCCAGGATAGCTTAATGAATTACAGCAGCCTTCCCAGCAAATACACGTTTTTATCAAAACGTCTTGAAAGCTACGAGACAAAGCTAAATGCTGATTACTATTGAAAAACAAATTCCTTTCCGTGAAGATGCGAAAAAACAACACCTTCTCAGAAAACTACACGAGCAAAACCGTATGCAGGGAAGCACAGGCTCA
This sequence comes from Ericerus pela, assembly GCA_011428145.1. Lineage (NCBI taxonomy): Eukaryota > Metazoa > Arthropoda > Insecta > Hemiptera > Coccidae > Ericerus > Ericerus pela. Next base: position 683,178 of record WOFM01000519.1, on the reverse strand, counting down.
GTTAAGAAAAACGAAAAATAAATGAATATTTTTTATATAATACATGATCAGAAAGGCAATGTTTACGCTGGTATTTTTTGAATGAAAACTAGCTCATATTATTGTTGAATATAATAAAGTGAATGCACTTCCATCTAAAAACAAGAAGCATCTTTTCACATGGAAGCATGTTCAATTTACATCAAAGTAGAGGTTACATTTTCTAAATGAAACGTTAAATTTCCTTCAATGAGAAAGTTGATATTTCATTCCGTTTTTTATAATTTTACAAAAAGACTCATCTTTATTCATTATGATAGAATTTTAACGTTTCATTGCTATATGATCATTCATTATAGAAAATATCTTCCTTAACAAGATTCAAAAATTAGTTTCCATGAATTGGGAATTGCTCATTTGCTGCGCTCGTTTTGCAAAGTCCCTCACATGTAATCGCTCACTTTTGAACCTTGGTGTGTAATATATTATTTCAGTGTTTAAGATTAATATTCTGAAGAACTTCTTCAGAATTTTTTTGGGCCCCTGATTTCAATCTTCTATACGCCCTTGGGCACTACCTAAAACTGATTGCTTCAAATCAAATATCTCTGTCGTGCATGAACAGCAGTAAGTGTGTATTTGCCGAAAGCGTCAAATTTTGTAACGGCTGCCATTCGAAAACCAGAGGATCGATTTCGGTCAAATTCAATACCAAACCAGTCCCTCATAGTCTCCAACTGCCATAAAAATTTCACGTCAAAATCTTTCAATTTACGGGAGTGAATTTCAAAAATTTTAACACAAATGTGTAGCTCACGAAAAGTTCTAACACTACCCCAAGTTTCATTGCCATAGGTCAAACAGCGGAGACTTTACAGACTCCCAAAAAGTGCCAAAATGAGCAAAAAGTATAAATAAATACATATATATTGTGTACAGAATTTGAGTGACCTATATATTTGTGATCTACGACTCAGGATCGGCGCTTTTCTACAGATCCCACCTCCAGGTCCTGCCAGTGAATTGAATGCAATAATTAGGAAAATACACTAAAAACGTGGATTGAAGGTAGTTAGGAAGGTGTACGTTATAACCTGAATTTGCGAGCACCAACAGTGGAACCAAAAAGTCAAGGGACAGTAAAATGAAAGGAAAACGAATCATCATTGAAGCAAAATACGTTCAAAACTAACATTATCACTCACGAGAAACTTTGAAAAATTGATACGATAAAATATAATTTTTAGTAAAATAAAACATTTTTACAGACAACAAACCGTGCAATCGTCCGAACAAGATGCAATAATATTATCATTAAACGGATTCCATTTGATATCCAACACGGGACCCCGATGCCCTGTAATCCGACTGGCATTGATATCTACCTTCCCAGTCTATAAACACGAATACAAGACAAAATTATTTATTCGAATCTACGAGAAGAATAGATGGCATTTATCTTTATCAATGTAATTCACTTTATTGATAGGCAGTACGATAAATGCACCACCACCGGCAACTTCCGTCACGATAGCAACAAATTTTGGATTTACGGCGCAGAAATTCGAATCGTGGGCATTTCTTGTTATTGGTACGTTATGGTAACTATTCTCCCGTTTGGCGGCATTTCCGTAAACGTGTCGAAATTTTGAACTCCGTACACCTCGAAACAATAGCTACAAAAAAATCAAAAAATCAAAACAATAATACCTTGTTCCAAAAATAAGAAATTATTATCGTTTACGGAAACACTATAGACAAATAAGAATATATACTTCTCGATTTCCTCATAAGTTATAAGAAGAGAACAGTATATTTTCGATTCTACTTTAATTCATATAAACTACGATCACATGTTTCGAAAATTTCTGTCTCGATTTTTCACTTGATGAACCACCAAGTAAATAAAGTTGGAGCTTATCAACGACTTTTTCGCTAATTTCTTTTCTTACGTGAAGTCATTCTCTTAATTTAGCAAATATAGAGACTAGGATTCGTCAAACTAAGCGAGATAATTCTGAGCATGTGAATGAAAAAAAATACAAAAAATACAAAAAATACAAAAAAAATACAAAATAAAATAATATACAATCATATTATAATAAAATTATTCGCTAAGTGCAAATGAAAATGAAAAGAAAAACTACCTGTGTATTTGTCATTTTCTATTTTTTGCAAAAAAAAGGCTCGTGATTCAAGCAATAGTGTCAACAGAAATTAACTGAAAATAAGACAAAGAAATACAAACCAATAAAATAAAAACAACTAAAAAAAAAAAAAAACTTAGCGAAGCAAGGAAGTATAAAAATAAGGGACGACTATACAGAACTCGAGAAGTTGACAATTTTAAAAAAAGAATGAAGGGAAAATATATAGATTTTTAAATGTCTTCAGCAACTGAAGTAGACAAAACAATATGGTATTCAATATAATTATAATCAAGCTCGCAATTACAGTACGGACTCATATTATAAACCAATTATGCATCGCCAAAAATTACTTACAAGCGTCATACAAAACCTTATTACAACACTAAACATGCTCAGTGCAAACGGTGAAATTACGTAAACGCAAAACAATATATAATACAAAAAAACAAGAGAAAAAATGGTAATGGAGAGGAGAAACGAACTGTGTTACGCTTCGATTATTTCATTCTCATTTCACTGTAAAAGTAATTATTCATTTTCCCATACAGTTTATAAGAAACACTATACTCAAAAGGGCGAATATAAAAATAAAAATTTCAAACTGAAAAGAACAACTACCAACTTCTGCGCTAATTTCTTCACTAATCCTTTAATTATTATTAATCTTTGAATAACAATTACCTACTCATTCTCAAGTGAACTACTCGCACATCTCTGAGTCGAATTAAACAAAGAAAGTATTAAAATTAGTATGCGGATATTGTGAATCTGGCAGGCAGATTTTAATCTAAGAAACGTAAAAAAACCAAAGAACAATTTACATATGTAATGTACCGATGAAGAGTCATGCTTGAAGAACCAAAATTGTCAAACTAAAAATTAATTTCAACATGAAAACTTTTGGAAAGATGGGATTCTAGAATGAAATTAGAGAATTAATATTCAATGCAGAGAAAGTTAAGAAGCTTAGAAATGCAGACTACTATTAATAATCCAACACAACATTTCACACTGATTAGTAGTCTGACTGGTTGAACGGAACAATGGTTTCGTAAATGATTAAATGGGGTTTCTTCTTCAAAATATAATTTTAACAAGCGTGATAAGAATTTCATTAGTAATAAAATAGATTATTAATTTACCAAAAAAAATTACATAAACTTTTGACTTGTGTACCTCGAAGACTTTTCGGTACTGTTCTATTAAATGGGCTATGTTTCGAATGTGCTGAAATTTCGTATATAGTCAAGGCTCTAATTTCAAAAATCGAAAAAAATTAGAAGTGAGGTCATTGAGGTTCAAAGTTGGCGAAATATACATGTATTTGGCTATTATCCATGAGAAAGTAGTTCGTAAATACTTTTTTTCAGTATGTCCAGGGAAAAGCGCAACAGCGAGCTCCTGCTATCCGAGGTCTGACAGAGATTAGTGGAAGCGTGACGGAGACTCGAATCCTGGTTCAGCCGTGTTGGTCGGTGGGTGAGGTGGTATTTAATTTTCTAAAAATTGTCCTCAATAATTTCATAAATAATATTCTCGTTATCGCATGCATCCTCATTTATATGAAACAATGTTCCGTATTAATTTCAACACGATTGGACCAAAGCCCCTAACATAGAAATTTACCTATTTTTCGAATTATGAAACATTTCAGCAGGAAAAAATCTATTGACAATGGGAAGGAAACGGCTGATAATTTCGCGAAAGATCACAGAAGCAAGTATTTCGCACTCGCATCTTTCTTTTTCACTTCACCTCAACAATATTCTAAACAAATTCAACAATTTAATATCCAATCACGCGATCCTTAAAAACTATTTTTCTATACCAACTATACTTCTTCCAATATAAGATGATCCCCAGCTTCAATGCTCTGTTGCTAATAAACTTTCTTTGATGTTGGTCAGGGATCATCTTTTATATTGGACGGAGTATAGAGGAATATGGTAAAAACCTTTAAAATATTCTAGAGGTAATGACGGAAATTCTTGAAAATAATGTGTGACTGCACGAAAAACATAAGCGAGTGAAAAAATGGAACACATATACTCACTTTTCCTGCAGGTTTATTACATGCACGAACATCGATAGCTCCATTAATTTTCTCTTTTTCGACGAAATTGATACACACGGACACGATACTGTCAATATCCATGAAACAAAATTGCGTCAATTTCATACACTGAAATAATTTAGCCAATTTGGTTGAAAAATCGATTGACAGCACCAAAACGTAAACACAGATTTTCCGTTCAACTAAGGAAGAATACTTTCTTAAATTAAATAGTAGGGATTTAAGAGTAAACTAAACACCAAGCAAAAAACACGCACACACCCTTTCAGGATATATAATATAATACATGGCTACATGTAACAATAGCTCTGTTTGATAGGACTACACCAACTTACACCAACCTACACCAGGAGGGCGATTCCACAAATGTAGAAATGTTAGCTCTGTTTGATAGGACTACGACAACTTACACCAGCCTACACCAGGAGGGCGATTCCACAAATGTAGAAATGTTATATGACTTTGCGCCAAGTTTTACATGAATATTTGTGGAATATCCCTACTGGTGTAGGTTGGTGTAAGTTAGTGTAATCCTATCAAACAAAGCTGTTATGTGATTGCGCAAAGTTTTACTTGAATATTTGTGGAATATCCGTACCGGTGTAGGTTAGTGTAAGTTAGTGTAATCCTATCAAACAGAGCTAATGTTGTTGTTCAGTCACCTCTTCACTGTGTATGGCCATGCCTTCGGATTATGAAATTTCATTATTTGAATTTCGTAGTTTTCCATTGGAAAAAAGAACTATCGAGGTTTTGCACTGGTTATTGATTGATCGAAACAATAAGCTCTATAGTGAGCAAAAAGAAAAAAGGAATGTGAATTCTAATAATTTCCAAAATGGAAATAATTTTAATAATTTTAATAAACGTTTTGATAATTATAATCGGGGTAATAACCAAGATTAGGAAAAAAGACATGGGTCTAGTGATTTGGGATTTAAACAAAATTTTGAAAGAGAAAAAGAAAATGAGAGCAAAACAGAACCTAAACAAAGCAAAAAAGAAATAAAATGTTTTAATTGTGGCAGTATTGGCCATTATGTTAGTCAATGTCCGTCTGCTAAACCAAAAATAAATAAAAATGACCAAAAATCCACAAAAAAGGTGGAAAAAGAAAAAATCAATTATGAGGCGATGGTCCAAACTGTGGACAGCGATTCTGATTCCGCTGGTTCATCTGGTAATTCCTATTTGAATAGTTTGTTTGAGGAGGAAAGGCCTTATATTCAATTAACTGAGAAATTCTTGCTCAATTCCGGTACTCAGCAGTTTCTTGTAAATTCCCTTGAGAATATGTATGATGTTCAAAAACTTGATCCTCCGTTGAAACTTGTGTCAGCCAAAAAAGATGCTGTCTTTTACGCTACTCATAAAGGTCAGCTTGCTGTAATGTTGAAAAATAATAGGCGTCAACAGGAGATTATTAACTTGGAAGATGTATATTATTCTGAAGAGTTAGAACATAATCTGTTTTCGACAACACGGTGTGTTCAAAGTTGTTATGTCAGGAAAAAAGGCGCATGTCTACATTAGGCAGACTAAACAAAAATTAGCTACGGCGTAGAGTAATGGCAGTGGACTGGTTTTAGATTTTGAGAGGATGGAAGTGATACAAAAAGGTGAATGTGGAGCTATGTTTGCTGATGAGGAAGAAGAAAATAGAGAGCTTGAAAGTCAAGAGACAAATTGGAGCAACTTTGAGGTCGAATTGGAAGTTTTGCCAGAGTTTGATATAGATGCTCGAGTTGACATGCGTCCAGAACCACAGATTGAAATTGAAAGAACAAAGGAAAACATAAGAGAAAATGAAAAACAAAATGAAAATAAAGAACAAAATAAAAAAAGGGAAGAGATCGATGAGAGTAAGCAGGTTGTTAACTCAGGTCAGGCATCTCAGACTTCTGAGGTGAAGTTGTCGAAAACAACCCAAATGAAACAATTGTGGCACCGTAGATTAGGTCATGTAAATGCGAAATATTTGAATTACTTGAGAGAAAACTCAGTTGGTTTTCCAAATTTGGTGTTTAAAGACGACGATTTCAGAAATAGTGAAATTTGTCTGTCGGCTAAATCCTACAGATTAGGTCATCACGGAATTTGTCTGAAACCCAGTAGGAAGCTGGAAATCGTATCTACTGATATTATGGGGCCATTTATTGAATCATTTAGGGGTGAAAGATATATCATAACGTTTATTGACAATTTTTCCCATTTCACTATCATTGTCTCAATTGAAAAAAAGAGCATGGCAAATGAAGAATTTAAAAAATTTTTTATGAGAAATAAAAATAAATACCCTGAGTTACCTACCGCGGTGTTGAGATGTGACAATGCTCGTGAGTATACAGATCTTAAAATGAGAGATTTTTGCGATGAGCATGGGGTTGAGCTTGATGGTAGTGCTATATTCACCTGAGCTGAATGGGCTTGCTGAGCGACAAAATTGCAATATCAGCAAAAAGACGGGTGCATTGTTGTTCGACTCGCAGCTCTCGATGCGATATTGGTCGTTTGCGGCAACTACATCTTGCTATTTGAGTAATAGAACACCATGCAGGAGCAATCCAGATAATAAGACTCCACATGAGATGTTTTTTGGTCGTAAACCAGATTTAAAAAATTTAAAAACTTTTGGAACCTCTATTGCTTTCATTTTTATTTTGGGGGTTAATTTTACTTTTGTTCCCAAAATCCTTTTTTGGAGAAGCATCTCTGTCCTCAATTAATTCGAAAATTTTGATGAATTTGCAAATTGCCGAAAAAAGGTGAGAGACGTGTCTCTCGCTACTTTTTAAATTATTAATATAAGATCGTTGTGGGAATTTCTTGACCACTACATTAAATATTTGCTCTTCATTGACAATATTGGAGATTATCCTATATCTGTCGATAAGAACAGCTAGCTCATATATACTATCTTGGATGGAGGAGAATTTGTCTAAAGCTGTAGGAAAAGCTGTAATCTGATACCAAATCTCAGCCTTTACAAGATGGAGTCGATCGTTTTGCAGATTGATCCAAATTATCAGTATTAGTAGGAGTAAATTGCTTACCTCTACAAAGTGGTTGTGATACGTATGTATTGTGAAAATTGTGATATTTTGTGTGGAAAACCTGTTCGACAGCCTCCTTCATTTCTTGAAGGTGCTCCTTTTGTTTTTGCAAGTCACGTTCTGCATCTTGAATATTGGCCAATTCTTGGGAAATTTCAGTAGCGATTGAACGTTTCTTGTTCTCCAACGCAATTTGTTCTTCCATGTGTTGTTGTTTTGCACAAATTTGTTGTTTGGCCAGTCTATCTAATTCCTCTTCTGTTAGGTTTTGGAGATCGGGCCCAGCAGCTGGTGGGACAACTTTTTGTTTGGCAGGAACAGAGTCCAGAATCGATTTTTGTGAAGTAGAACCATTGTCTACATCCATCCTTTGAGCTGTATTTACTGCGGGTTGGAGAATTGGGAAATGTTCTTCAATTTCTCCTTCCAGGCAGAGTAGCTCTCGGATGACGCTACGAGATTTTCTTGTCTCCATTAATGGAACACCGCATGGAATAAGGTGTAGTTCTTCTACTTGAAAGCGGATTGCCTTCAACTGACATCGTGCTTGGGTGGAGGAAAGGTCCAGTGATTCGAGCATTGCATTTAATTCTCTGCAATACTCTCCAGATGTGAAAACTGCTTGTGAGAATTGCAAGAGTTCATGCTGGTCCTAGGAACTGACACTTCCCATGTCAACATCTGGGGGTTGTGGAATTGTGTTAAAAAATCCTGGGGGCGGCCCAATGCTGTCCCTGGAGGTATTGGGTATCGGTTGAACTGACTTTCTGGCTTCGTCAATTCTCGGTTGTACCAAAAAGGCGGTTTTGGTGTGACCCAAGGGAGCAATGATGATTCCAATGTCACAAAAATACACAAATAGTAATACACATAACAAGAATAACAAAATATAAATTTTGTTATGGGCTTATGTCCATAATACATAATTGATTAATTTTTTCAAATTAATCGTTTGCGTTATTAGGATGCCATAAATATTATTCAAAAGTACATAATATAATAAATGGCATAATAAAATAATAAAAGGAAATCAATTATTTTGAAATTTTTATAAGTCTTACGTAGCACGTGAGTATTATTCTTGTAGGATCGGCAGGTAAAATACGAAGAGCGGGAATTCTCTCGTACGTAGCTGATGGAGGAACGGGTTGTGGTACGAAGTAATACAAATACAAGTTGCAACCTGTTGAAATATAAAGGGAATTAGTATCAGGAAAACCTTTTATATGATTAATGTCATAATTAATATTAATATAATTAATTATTTTTGCTATAAGCTTACTTCTAGATGAAACTTTATTAAAGTTCGAACCTACTTTTTCATACAAAATGATTCATTTTTCCATTTTTTGTCGAAACAATAAATGGATTAGCAAATCAAAATTTGTACAAAAAGCTAAATAATTTTTATAAGATGTACATAGAATGGCATTTTATTAAGCATAATTAATGGAAATATTAATTATTTAAAAAGGAAAAAGTAAAACTTACATAATTTTATTCTTTGAAAGATCGAAATTTTTGCGCTGCATGTCGTTGTTAATGGCGTAAGTCGACCAAGAATTGAGATCTATCGTAAAATATTTAAGGGTTTTTATAAAAAATGTAATCCTTAATTCACGAAAATTGCATAATTAATAATAATAAAATTAATTATTGTATAAACTTACTGAATTGCGTAATTTTATTCTGCAAAATCTTTACAAATTTTTATGGTCGAACAGTGTGAACCCCCTTTTTCTATGATCGAAACACAGGTTGACACTGCAATAAAATGTTGAATTTAAAACACATTTTATGATAATAAATTACTGTGAACTTTAATTTATGAATAGTGATTTACCTAAATCTTAGAAAAATTTTGAATTGCTCAGATGGAGCACTAAATTTTAAAAACAAGTAAAAATCACTAAAAATTGCGTTATGGAGTTCGTACTAGTATGAAAAAGTTGTTTAACGCTTAATTATTAAGTTTTAAATAAAATTTAATTAAAATAACGCAAACAAATTCACTTTTTTAACCAAAAAACAGCAGAATAAACGGGAGCTATTATTGCACATGGCACGTTCTTCAACCTGATGTCGTTGAAAATGCCATCGTACGTCGAGTGTAGTTATAATGCGCATGTGCGTATAAATACCCAGTTTGTTCACTGTGTTTGTGTGCGTAATAATTATACTGTCACCTTATTAAGTGTGATAGTATTGGTATATAATACGTTTCGTATTATATTGTATGATTGCAAGGATTTGCAAGCATGCATCGGCTGGCGAAGTCAATACTTTGACCTTCGACCTATACCATTTTTTGTCTTATCTACAAGATCAATGTAGATGAGATGTGAAATCGTATATTTTTCGTCATTTATAAGAATTGGTCTAATTTCCTATGAATGCGAGGGAGAGAGAATATTATATCTTTCTCTCTTGCTCGTCTATATTTTTGTTTTTTACAAAGACAAAAATATTTCTCGGTGGAAAGATTTCTCGGAAATCTTCTTTGTATTCAGTCGTTGTTTTAACGGCTAAATTCTTTTTGCATATTTTCCTGTGTGGCAGCCATATTAGTTTTAGGAATATTTTTGCCGCCATTTACAAAAATGCCTGTAATGTTGGACATTATATGCTGGGGCGGCTATAAAAATTTCACTTTGGTGGAATTTTTTAGCCATCTTTTTACATAGTCGTGTGTGAATAATAATTTCAATTGTCATTATTATGTACATACGGATTACTGGGGGCCGCAAATTTATTTGGCCATCCCTAGTTCTTAATAGAAATTGTTCTTTATTAAAAGGTGATCTTCACAAAATATTTATTGTAAAATAAATTACATATTCTGACATTTTCATAACATTACAGAGTATATTCGAGTACTTTATTCCTTGAATGGTGGAAGCGATTTTATTTTATTTTTTTTTGTATGAAGAATTATTTCGTATTTTCTCACAGAAAGAGGAGATAGAATATAATTTTTCATTTTATTGGAATTAATGTTTCGTGATTAGCGTTAATTAATTTCAATTCTAGTTTTGTATAGGTTTCTTTTTAGGGAAATATTATAGGAAGGAAGTTTGTTGCTCCTGCTACCATGTAGTGGCCTTAGCCCTAACTTCGTTTATAGTCCGAGAGACTCATAAAATAACGTAGTCACACTCCTCACCGAAGTGCAACTGCCTGGTGACTGCCACAACACCAGTACAGACAGTCAGCGTACTATACGCTGTTGCTAAACCTCTGCGCCCTGTAGGTGTGCAGTGGATTGTGTAACATATCACGATACATAGTGTGTAAAATTTTTGTACTTTATTTGACGTAATCACTTTGTCAAAAAAAATTTTACTTTCAAAGTTGGTACTTTATATGGGAAGGTTCGAGTGGTTAAAAAGAACACTTACGTTGGGCACCAATAATGTAACAGCATAAAAGAGATCTTTTAATACCAGATAAGACCACTTTACATGTTACAAGATACAGGAAATATGGATTCAGTCTTTAAATAAAATAATTCAAACACAAGTAATAAATCACAATATAATAAAATTGTGGAATACCTTGTCGTGAGAGATATTCTCACCAGAAGGAAATTCAACAGAATTTAAGCGTGTTCAGCCACTTTGTACATAAGTACGGGTAAGCCAGAACCAGACCGAACACTGGCGATTTTAGAGCCGATTCAGGTGGTTTATATACGGCTTATTCACACGAACACAAACACACGTACGTAAGAGAATACGTACGTTGGTGAGAACGGCTAGGTCGCATCATCCCCTATCAAGATAAGAGATGACTGGCCGGTTCATGTACAAATCGTGACATCATCTTATTGTGTCACAATTTGGTACTTGTACATTACCTGCAAGTACATACAGGTAATTACGATCGAACGAGTTTTGTGTGTTTAACGTCACAAGGACGATTATTTGCCTGCCCTTTGGGGCGGCAACTGTCGTTGAGGGGTCCAAGCCCCTTTACCTCATACCAGTGAGTCCCCACAGCTACTCCCCCCAGTTTTTGCGCCACAAAAATGGTCAAATCGCGCAGATGAGCGCCTCTTCTGGTCTGCCTCTCACTTGGCCAGTGCGCTTCCAACTGCAGCTCCGACGCATTTGTATGATTGTCGCCTTGCGTCATCGCGCGCCTGGTATTGGGTGCGACTGCCTTCTCCCCTACGCCTAGGTGGACAATTTTTTGTATAGGCATATGGGTGGTGGCGGGAGTGAGGGGGCAGCAGTTGCTTGAAGAGTGGCTTTCTCAGCATCGGGGAGTTTGATGTCTCTGATGCTAAGGCGGCCATCTTCGCATTTTTGTTTGCTGCCCACTTGGCCGTGAAGAGGAACTTCATTGGCTCCCTGGTCTCTGCGGGTTTTGGCTCCGATCTCGGGAATTCCAGAATCGGGGTCGATTCTAGCGGTGACCGGAGCGGAGAGACTATCTGGGGAAGCAGATTTGTCTTCTCCGCTAGGACTTTGTCTACAGGAGGAGCTGTGTCCATGAGCAGCTCCTCCTCTATCCAGTCCAGCTCCGTCTTCTGCTCGGTCTACTGCTGAGTTTGTAAAGACTCAGCAGTTTTCTGAGCGAATTGGGAGGTGGTGGACTTTAGGATTGTATCGGTTGGCAGTAACATTAGAATGGGTTGTTTGAGGAAAAAGGAACCAAAAATATTTCAGAAAACACGTCCAAGATCTCTGGTGGTTCTGAAGTGGGTGATTTTACTTCAGTTTTCGATTTACCATTACAGTTATGTTTCATTATTTTTGCATCTTCTTATCAGCATGTAGAGGGGATAGTGCTTAAAATTCTCGACCGTATGCAAGTTTTCCGGTCAAGTTCTGATCAGTTTAAGCAAAGTTATGCCTGAAATAAACTCATGAAATATATTTTTCGAATTTTATTACAAAGGAATCTCCGCTTGTGATGTCACAATGTTGGAGATTATCTTTGTGTTTAATGGTAAACGCACGTTGCGATGTTTATTTCCGTATCACACGTGGATTTGTTTATTCCTGTCGTTTTTTTTTTGTTGGCATTCCTCGTTTGCTTATCTCCGGAGTTTCTTTTGTCTCATGGAGTTCCAATTTTCATCGCATATTTTTTAGCGGGTTTAAACTTACGTAGCGGATATTACTTTTTTGGGAGTAAATTTTATTTTCTTCGCATTAACCTCTCGAACATGTGAGAAGGGTGGGAATTTTTACATTTTTTACTGCCAGGGGGCCTGCCTCTTTTTCGTGGACATAAGGGGGCCTCAGGATCGAATGTTTTAGTGGTAACATTGTCCAAAAATATTACCGACTTTTTTAATGTTTTCTGTTGTGAATTATTTGTTTCACTTTTTTTGACAGATTCTTCCGTATTTGTTTGGGAATCTGTCTGGATATTTTCTAGGTTCTCCCTTTGCAACCTTTTTATTCTTTTATCGTCACTTACCATGTATGCAGGCTTCAATCTGTCAATTGAAATTGTTCGAGGTTCGCCTGCAATGAGTATCACAAAGTTTTTCTCATCTCGTGATACTACTTTGTAAGGACCGGCGTATGGTTTCTCCAGTGCAGATCTCATTTTTTCATATCTAACAAATACGTGTAAAGTATTGGCCAAGTGTTTCGAGACGTAAATCTTGGGCTGGCCGTGGCGAGCTGCCTGTTTTAGGAAATTGTTGGCATCATTTCTTATGTTTTGTACCATGATTTTGGGGCTAACTTCCTTCGATTCTGTGAAGAAGTCCCCTGATAGGCGTAGCTCTTCGCCAAATGCTAGTTGCGCTGCAGAGTGATCTGTATCAGTTTGTAGGGCAGATTGAAGGCCTAAGAGGATGGTAGGGAGTACTTCTACCCATCTCTTTGTATCATGTGACATGATAGAGGCTTTGAGGGCTCTATGCCATCTCTCAATTTTGCCGTTGGCTTGAGGCTGGTAAGCTGTGGTATGACTGTGTTGAACACCAAGCTTATTAGACAGCTCTTTAAAGAGTGAGCTCTCGAATTGGCAACCTTGATCCGTAATTATGACTTCTGGTACGCCATACCTCGCAATCCAGGTATCGTTTAACCTTGCAGCTACTCTAGGAGCTGACATCTCATGTAGAGGGATTGCTTCTGGCCATCGTGTTGCCCTGTCTATTATCGTCAACAGGTATCTGTGTCCTTGAGATGGTGGCAATGGGCCTACCAAGTCCATATGTACAGTTTTAAACCGCTCCGTTTGTTTGAAGGATTTGAGGGGCGAGCGAGAGTGTCTTCCTACTTTGGATTCTTGACAGTTCAGGCAACTGCGAGCCCATTTGTTGCAGTCAGACTTCATTCGTGGCCATACAAACCTTGCCGAAATCATATTAGCAGTACATTTTGGCCCAGCATGTGACAGATTATGTACACTGTTGAAAGCCAACCTGCGATATTTTACCGGTAGAAATGGCCTATTCTTACCTGTACTGATGTCACATGTTAATAAAACATCAGTACCGCGAATTTTTTGCTTTCTCAATTTGAGAGTAGTATCATCGTTTGATAACAACTCTTGCAATTCTGCATCCTTAAGCTGTGCTTTAGCTATTTCAGCATAAGGTAATTGGACAGGAGCCGAGATAGCTTCGATTCTACTTAAGGCATCAGCTGGAGTGTTAAGTCCTCCACTTATACACTGAATGTCGGTAGTCAATTGACCAATATAGTCTAATTGTCGCGCTCTTCTCGGCGATGCCGGTTCTGCTTTTTGTGTGAAGGCATATGTTAGGGGTTTATGGTCAGTATACATAGAAAAACATCTACCCTCTGATTGGTACCTGAAATGTTTCAACGCAGCAAAAATTCCGAGCAATTCCCTATCGTATGTGCTATAATTCTTTTCTGTTTTTGAGAGCTTCCTCGAGAAGAATGCTAGTGGTAACTTCTTGTTGTCTTTATCCAATTGGTACAGGGTTGCACCAATAGCAAAATCAGATGCATCGGTACTTACGCATAACGGCAGACTTTCATCTGGATGAGCCAATAGAGTTGCATTTGCCAGTGTATCTTTGTTTTTCTCAAAGGGCTGTTTGGCTTCTTCATTCCATTCGAGTGGAGTCTTATCTTTCTTTTTACTTGTCTTTATTAGTGCAAACAGCTTACTTTGTTCGGTTGCTGCATTCTTCATGCAACGTCTATAGAAGTTCACCATCCCCAAAAAACGCCTGAGTTCAGCAACATTTGAGGGTTTTGGGAAGTTCAATATTGGCTCTACTTTGGTCTTCAAGGGGGAAATGCCTTCGGTCGAGACTTTGTAGCCGAGGGAGTCAATTTTGGTCTGTGCATATAAGCTTTGGCCTACGTTGATAGTAAGCCTGGCAGCGTGTAAACGCTGTATGATGGCTCTTACATTCTCCTCGTGCTGTTGCTCACCGCCTTCAGAGCAAATGCAGATATCATCCAAGTATGCATATGCAAACGGCAATTCCCTAAACAGTCCGTTGATAAATCTCTGGAAAGTTTGTGCTGAGTTGCGAAGTCCAAACGGCATTCGAAGGTATTCGAATAGTCCAAAGGGGGTTATAACCGCTGTCTTTGGTACGTCCTGGTCAGCCATAGGAATTTGGTGGAATGCCCAGTTGATGTCAATTTTGGTGAACATCGTTTTACCCTTCATGTTCGCGTTGAAGTCCATTATATTAGGGACTGGGTAGCGATCTTGAACTGTTATGGCATTTAAGGCCCTGTAGTCTCCAACAATTCGCCACTCTCCACTTGCTTTTTTGGTCATGTGGATAGGGGAGCTCCATGAGCTTTTTGAGGGGCGACATAAGCCCTCCTCAATGATGCGATGAAAGTACTCCCGTGCCGCTTTGAATTTGTCAGGCAGTAACCTTCGTGCTCTAGTATGGCAAGGCTGTCCTTTGGTTTCTATGTAATGAACTGTATCGTGTTTGTATGTAGGATGCCTGCGAATTGATGGTTGAGTGACTCCAGGATAGTCAGACAGGATCTGTAAGAGTTGTCCGTCGACTTTGGTACAGCTGGATATAATTGTGTCCAGTCTGTAAGCATGCCATTTGCCATCCACACAATTTTTAGTTTCACTATTGATCAGTTTGCTGTTTTTGAGGTCAATGATCAGGCCATAATGTGCAAGAAAATCTGCACCCAGGATCGGGTTTGGAACATCAGCAACTGTGAAGGACCACGTCATATTTTCCTTAAGTCCGATGTCAACTTTGCTGGTCTCAAGTCCGTAAGCTGGAAGGTTTTGACCATTCACAGTATGGAGATAGTATTTCGGAGGAAGTACTTTTTGGTTTTTATTTACTGGCAATATACTCAAGTCTGCACCTGAGTCTATCAAGTACCATCTCCTATTTGTCCTGTCCTTTATGAACAGGCAGCATGAGTGTTTTTCCGAGGGGTCTTCGGCTGCATAGATGGCCCCTTGTTCGAGTTTGACGCTTCCTTGTTGTAGGATTTACCACACCATTTGCACCTGTTGTTGCATTTGGAGGCTTCTGCGCCAAACCGGTTGTGAAAAAAGCAACTTTTATCATCCCAATTTTGAGACTGGTTTTTAGGAGATGATGTTCTTGGGGGAGTTGAACTCTGACCCCTGTTACTGGAACTAGATCTGCGGTCTCTGGACCGGGACTGTCGTCCTCTGCTATTACCACAGTTGTTGTTGTTGCTTCTACTTTTAGATTTTTGTTGCCAGCTACTATTGGATTTTGTTGAGCCTTGGCTTTTGTTCTGTTTTACTTCATTGGTCAACTGAGCTATTTGGGCTCGAAGTTGAGCAAGTTCTCCAGTCTCTGCAGACACTGCACTGACCACGGGCTTTGACCTGGTGTATTCGAGTGCATTATCTGCGGATTTTGCAAGGAAGTCCAAGTCTGCGGATGTGTTTATCACGGTCAAACCTACGGCGGCTAGGCATTGCACAACACTTTGGGGAAGTTGTTTGCAAAATTGATTGCCTATGACAGAAGGGGCTACTATATTATCTGCCTTCTGCCTCAATTTTGCCATGAAGATTGAGGGTTTGTCATCCCCCATCTTCATACCACCCATCACATCATCAATAATTTCATTCTTTGTTTTTCCGAATACATTTTTGATCTTCTTGACAAACCAGGCATATTTATCATCTTCTGTCGAAGGGCATTCTATGATGTCTGGAATGTGGCGGATTATCTGT
Source organism: Ericerus pela (assembly GCA_011428145.1). Lineage (NCBI taxonomy): Eukaryota > Metazoa > Arthropoda > Insecta > Hemiptera > Coccidae > Ericerus > Ericerus pela. Next base: position 666,766 of record WOFM01000519.1, on the reverse strand, counting down.
GGGGGCATGCCTCCACAGATGTGTAGATACCGCTGGTTCAGAGTTATGTTCTCAGTCTTGAACCTGCCTTCTAATAGAGTCAACCATAAGGCTACCTCATTGGGCAGAAATTCCAGGATCTCTATCCTCCGTCTGTAGAAGTTGGGGTTCTGCCCTGGCTGCAATTGCAAAAGTTGCATAATCTGTGCCAAGACTTCGGGTGTCAGCTGTGGCTGACTACTTCCTCCCTGAGATGGTTGTGGGTTTTTGGTTGGTGGTGGGACCATTGCTATGTCTTTCTGATGACAAGCGTATTCCACAGAACTACTTCCTTCCTTGCTTGTTGAAAACACTGGCTCCTGTGTTTGTAGGACAGGTGTTTTTGGGTCAGAACTTTGGCTTAAAGTTCGACCACTTCTCAACACTTTAACTGCTAGTTGTTCTTTATTTATTGCAGTTCCCAGTCGTGCTAATTCTAGGTGTTGAGGGGCTTCTTCCAGATTTGCTAAATTCGTAGAGTGTTGAGTCGAAGTTGGGGGGGTTGGGGGATGAGTCCAACCTTCTTCCTCCAGGTCTACTGTCTTGTTTCTCCTTGTTTGTATATTTTAAGGAGAGGGGTATGAATTCCCACTTCAGCAGACTCTACTTCAACAACCTAAAAGGTGTCTTAGTCTGCAAAAAAAAAATTTTGTATTTGCCGAGCAAGCGAGTTTCTTGCCAGCGCACCGCGCCAAATTTTTGAAAAAGCGCAACGCCTTTCAAGACACCTCACAAAGTAGCCAAAAATCACGTCGGGGTCACCACTGTGGAATACATTGTTGTGAGAGACATTCTCACCCTAAGGAAATTCAACAGAATTTAAGCGTGTTCAGCCACTTCGTACATAAGTACGGGTAAGCCAGAACCAGACCAAACACTGGTGATTTTAGAGCCGATTCGGGTAGTTTATATACGGCTTATTTACACGCACACAAACACACGTATGTAAGAGAATACGTACGTTGGTGAGAACGGCCAGGTCGCATCATCCCATATCGAGATAAGAGATGACTGGCCTGTTTGTGTACGAATCGTGACATCATCTTATTGTGTCATGATTCGGTACTCGTACATTACCTGCAAGTACATACAGGTAATAACGATCGAATGAGTTTTGTGTGTTTAACGTCACAAGGACGATTATTTGCCTGACCTTTGGGGCGGCGACTGTCGTCAAGGGGTCCGAGCCCCTTTACCTCATACCAGTGAGTCCCCACAAAAATAATATTTTGTACATACAACAGTACAAATAAGTATTTATAGAACAGTGGAATACAGTCTCAATGGTAAAATCAAAGAACTTTACCAGAAAATAGTACTCTATGATGGGCTAAAACAAAGTTATTACTATTCTATTGAAAAAGTGAGTTTATATACACTTTTAGGGATATGTGTTTTCATTGTGTTGCTTAGTGTGTGTGTGAAGGAGGGAATAATTAGAAGAAATTTATCATTGGAGTATATTCGAGGGACCAGTGAAACGAGGTCACTGAATATACCATTAAAATGTTTACACATTTTTAGAAGTGTTTGGACAAATTGTAACTGTAGGATATTTACAGAGACAACTATCTTATTATACGGGAATATTTTTATGTTCGAATATGTTCGTCTACATTTTATTTTAGACAAAAAAAAATATATATATACACATATTACATAGGTATATATATAATTATTCAGAGAGGGAGTATATTATCTTGTTCATTTTTATCCTAACATTGATATTTTTCATTGTGAGCAGTTTACTTTTTCACTTTCAGATCGCCATATTACTTGTTTTTTTTTTCAGAAACTTTTGGCAAAGTATTATGCAGAGTTTATGTGTTGGTCAATGGACATCATGGAACACTAACGTTTCCACCTCTCAAATTGATTTTAGCCCATTTCAAAGCCCCCTAATAACAAAATTTTCTACAGTAAAAATATTAACGAAATGTATGTATAACCAAATTTGTAGCAAATTTTTCACTAGGTATAAAATTTTCTGTAGGACTGACCCTTCAACGAGAAAATCACGAAACCAACTGTGAAGTATGGTTTATAACATCTTGAAGGGCCGAGAGCGAAGTATCAACTCAAAAGGTGATAAGTATTCGACTTATAAGTTAGCCTCCGAATACAATAAACCTCCAAGGAGTAAAACATTATCTTTATTTTTTCCTTAGAAAAAGGTGGGGGGGGGGTTTCAATGAAACAGACTAAAACATCTGCTAAACTGCAAAAAATACGCCACACCACCTGTTGTTAAGAAAAAAGTCCGCTACATTAATTTTATACATACCTATATTAGTAGATGTGTTGTGGACAAAAGAATTTAAGTGACCCATATACATAATGGTGATTTACGACTCAGGATCGATGCTTTTCCACAAGTTGCGCTCCTAGATCCCACCACTGCATTTAATGTAATATTAGAAAATTCACTATAGTGCGGACCAAATAAGTTGAGCTTCGACGTTCACGGCGCTATAATGCAACGTTGTTACTCATTGGTAATTCAACATTTTTACGTCGTCATCATTGGCCATTAAACGTTTGTATGTCATATTACCTATCTCCTTGAGAGCTCAACTTTTTTGGTCCGAACTATAATAGTATAGAAAAGTAATATAATGAATTCGAAATTGAAGAATGAATTGAAAAAATACAAGCAGCTGTCTTCCAGTTGCTAATTAAGAAGAATAATTAATTCCCAGAAAATATTTGTTTTCAATATTACAAAACAAAACAATGTTTTACGCATCAAATTATACGTCAAATTTTTAACATTCGAAAAATTTCTCAATTTCGCCTTTGGTGAATAAGTAATAACGTCATTTTTAGTCCAAACTATTCGGAAAATGACCTCGAAAAACATAAAACTATCGCATAGTTTGTCCGGTTCTCTCCTGAAGAATATTATGAAGATTTGTCTCTAATTTTTACTTTGCCTTCTTCTTAGCATGAAGATTCTCATGAACACAAAAAAAGCAAATTTACCTTAGAAAATCATAAATCTGAACTTCACAGTGAGAAATATGGCGCGGGCTAATTTGGTATTTTTACATAAAACAGGAACTCAATAATACAGGGTATAGTATATACTGTAGCATTTCATCGCAATTCACAAGTAGTAGAATACAGGAAAGTTATATAAGAAAAAACTACTTAATAACATGAATACCTATATGCAATACTTGTGCTGCATATAAAATTACATAAAAAAAATCGGTACACTTCCAAATCTCGATGTATTCGGTGCAGTTTATAGTAAACAAAAATTTAAAAATTAAAAACCAATTTTTATCACAATTTCAAACAAGGAGCTCAGAAAAATATATATTATTCTATTAAAATCCCAAATTTGGAACTGGAATGAAAAGAGTTTTTAAAATATTAAACTAAATAGTTGAATGATTGAAAGTAGAAATAATTAAAACGAGTTTTCTCCAATGAAACTGTCAAGAAATATTAGAAAATGATGGTAACAATCCGTCACTAGAAAATAACTGATCGAAAATACATTTATTCAAAAAGCGATAAATGCTAATAAGGGGGTGGATGCATATAACTTTGTTGTTGGTTGTTAGACTGAAGCTGACGCATATGCGCTAAATTGTGTTGTTGTTGTTGCTGCTGTCGCTGTTGCTGCTGCACTTGTTGTTGTTCAAGCAAAAACTGCTGTTGTCTAAAACGCTGACTCAACTAAAAAAATTGACAGAAAATAAAAATATTTCATTAAATTTAAAAAATAACGAGAAAAACTGTAAACTTGAACAAAATAGCATACCTGCTGTTGATACTGTTGTTGTTGCTGAGCTGATACGGGAGTTTGCGGAGGAGGAGCAACAGGTCGGGTATAAGGTGGAGCTGGTTGCTGATTTCCCATAGCATTCATAGTAACGTTTGGTGCCTAATTAAAAATGTTTGATAAATTAAATTCTCAATGGTAAAACATAAATAAAACTCGAATAATATTGTACTTGTAAATAAGCAGATCTTGCACGTTGTTGTTGCTGTTGAAAATCTTGTTGGCGCATACTAAAAGATACATTTCCGGCAGTAGTAGCTTGTTGTTGCAATTGTTGCTGCTGATACATAGATGCTTGTGCATTATTGGCAGATATTTGTTGTTGTTGTTGTTGCTGTTGTTGTTGTTGCTGCTGCTGCTGCTGCTGTTGTTGTTGTTGCTGCTGCTGCTGCTGCTGTTGTTGAGCTGCAACAGCGGCGGCCATCATTTGGGATTGTTGTTGTTGCTGTTGCTGTTGTTGTTGTTGTTGTTGTTGTTGTTGTTGTTGTTGCTGCTGCTGTTGTTGTTGCTGTTGCTGTTGTTGCTGTGGTTGACCAGCAAAGCTGTTGAAGTTTTGATTCATGCCTAAAATAATAAATAGATACATTCAAGACTATAATACAGTTCAAAAAATGAGTGAAATTCAACACAAATACCTTGAGGTATATTTCCAAACATTTGTTGTTGCCCAGGACCGGAACTAGGACCAGCTCCAGGAAACATTGGATTCGAACCAGACTGCTGATTAGAGGGCTGTAAATTGTGTTGAGCTCTCAGTTGTTGCCTGAAAGAAGAAAAAATATTAAAAAATAAATAAAAATAAATAATGATTCTATATTTTTTCACATATATTTCAACATAGACGATAATAATTTTTTGATCTGAAGAAAATTACACCTCATATACTGTCGTTGAATTCCTTGGAAATTATGAGGAGGTATTCCAGGTTGTTGTTGCATATTCAGATATTGATTTGGCATCCGCATACGAAGCATATTAGATAGAGCCTGCTTGCTCTGGTGTTGCGGTCTCTCAAATCGAGCTCCAGTTGGCCCATTTGAAACACCTGAAAAAATTAATTCAATATCATTACAATTACGCCTGAGAAGAAGAAAGAAAAATAATAATAAAACCCGCGATATTTTTACCAGGTGGCATTTGGTGAGAATAATAAGGTGGAGCAGGTTGCTGCGACATGTGCCCACTAGGTTGAGGGTGACCACTCTGTTGAGGATAACCACTCCACTGAGGGTTTCCTGCATTCGGCTGGCACTGGTACATATTGCTGTTTCCTTGGTTTGAAGGACCTTGGGGCGGTCCACCACCACTACCACCAGTGGCACCACCACTACCACCAGGATAATTCATATGCTGAGGTGGAATTTGACCTCCCTGAAATTTGATTACACTATTAATAATTCAAGACAAACATGATAATGGGGTGTTTTTTTTTTAAGAAAAAATTGCAATATTAATGCTGTAAAAAAACACTACTAAATAACGTGGTTATAGCAAATTAATGTATTAGCAATTAGCAAACGCAGCAAAACAACGAAGTCACAAAATATTTTTTTGTAATTGCAAGGGAATTTCCAAGAAAAATTAGAGAAGTGTAGAATGATGTGCAAAAAAAAAGAAAAGTAAATCACACTAGAAACAAATCGCCAAAATATTCATATGAAGAAAAAACCCTAAGGAGAAAACAACCAAATAATAAAACTGTCTCTACTTTCGTTAAAAGGGGATTGTAAATACTAAATACCAGCAAACGAAATTTGCAAATATTAAATACCAAGTGACGAAATATTTTAAATTATTTTTCAAATAAAGAGCAAAAAAATTTGGTGAATAATATTCAAAAAAAAATTATTTTTTAACATTTTAAAGGCAAGAATACAGATTTGTTCCATGAAAAACAGGAAGAATCCAAACTTAAAATTAATCAATTGAGTAAATTAATATTCAATATAAGTAACTATATCTACAATTAAAATTAATCCTCTTAATACCTGTACTTGAAGATGCATGCCTGAGGGCATAGGTCCTGTAGGTGTAATTGGCTTTGTTGGTTGTTTCTTTCGTCTTTGAGCAGCAGGGCCTTGTTTCACATTAGCTCGCTTTAAACCGCGAGGAGACTGCTCGACGGATGTTGGGGTGTCAGGAGCCCCTGTAGACCCTCCTTTCATCTGATTGCAATAAACACAAGGACACTACATCTCAGGTTATTAGGTCCGTTCATTTATCGACCCGATTCATTGGTATTTAAAATTGAAGGCATTGAAAGCTCAAAAGTTGCATTTAATAATAAAAAAAATTACGATTTAAAAAAAAAAAAACTTTTATAGCGGAAATTATAAAAAAATTTCAAATGCCAAATAAAAATGAAAGCAAAAACATTGAGGAATACTTTTATTTGGTTCCAATGGAGGCTTGCATCAATTTCAAACGGAAAAAAATTAATTCGTTTTCAACGGCAACAGTCAACCGTTACTCTGTTCACAGCAAAAGTCAATTTACATTCATCAAAATTGAAAAGATATATAATTCTATAACACTCCATAAAATTAATTCACATAGAGTATATTTCCGTTAGTAAAAAAAAAAAAAAAAAATAATAAATAAATTATCAGTCAGCAAATCCTCATCTTCGTTTGAAAAACGGTGCACTTACACAGAGGCGCGTTCAGAATTAAACAACGTTTTAACAGAAAAAAAATTTCACGTGACGCTACCTAACGTTTGATTCTGATTGGTTGGAGTGAATTTCTATCAGATTCTGAAGTTATCCTTTATCATTCTTGATAAAACGCTTCTAAAGACATAAAAAAATCTCGAACAACTTTCTCCTCTACTCGCAAGCAGGGTGAAAAGTTAACTACGCCCACCAAGTAACCGAATGAAAACGAACGATTCGAGGACTGCGACAAAGTAAATAACCTGTCGATTCTGAACAGTTGGTTGCACAACTTTTCACACGTGAGTTGATTCTGAACGCGCTCCAAAAAAATGAACACACCACGGAGAAATCTGAAACTGACTTCCAGGAATTTTCTCTCTGATTCAGAAATACAGCGTATCAGAAAAACTTAAATAACTGCCACTGAATACTCACTGCACGCATTCAATCTATAAACTCTTACTTCGAAACATCAAATTACTCAATCTACTAAGTGCAAATGAAGTAGACCCTTGACTTTTGCCGCAGATAGAAAAACATGATTTCCAATCTGCAAAAATTAACATGAGAATCACTGCTTTTTGATAAACAATTCACAACACTGACGTCATTATGATTCTAAATCGTTTCCATGAATTGGGGTCGATAAATTCCGCTTAACATAGCTTCTACAATAACTAGAATAAATAAGCTACTAAATTAAACATAATAATTCAACTAATACATCAACTAAGCTATAAGATAAGAAAAAAGTTGAATTAATAAAAATAAACAAAAATATTACACAACATTTTTTTTAATTGAGTAAGCCCACCCAACCACAGAATTTTGACCATTTTTCGTTTTGAATTGAAACTCAAAAGAAAACTGAGTTAATAAAATCAGAAAAATACAAACATATACATACAAACCAAAAACATTCAGCATTGCAATATAAAATGGCATAGCGAATGGTTATGAAGGTTTTGGAAATTAGTTATTATTTATCAAAACTCCAAAACCAGAAGAAAAAGTTTCAAAAATAACAGCAGAAAAATAAAATAAACGCACTGGTTTTTCCATCGGCGGTTCCATGTCCTCTGGAGGTAATGGCAAAGGTTCCAAGAAGTAAGATGAGGGTTTTACCAAGGAATGAGTATGATATTTGAGCAATCTGTGATTCTCCTCATACCATAAGGGTTTTCGTTCCATACGGACAGCACTGAACCAGGCCCACGATAGAGGGGCTGGATTTTTATGGCCCTCTAATATATCCCATGCACCGACTCGTTGTTTTTCTGTCACATGCAGTCCCTAAGCATATTGGAGATATAATAAAAAAATAACTTTCGTAGGTATGACATTCAAAAAATAATTTTTTAATTAACTGATGAAAAAAATTACATGTTTTTTATCCAAAGAATCAAATCCAGTAATTTTATTCCCCTTCGTGTCTGTTATACATCCAATTGGTTCACAAGCTATAACTTCACACTGAACTTTTGACAACGGAAGTAACTGTCGAACCTGAGCCACTGATACACTTTTTTTATCACCGACTTCCTACAAAAAATAAAAACGCAGTCCGCCAGTTCGATCATTTTAAATAACAAAAATAATCGAATGAAATGAACGAATAAATAAATAAGTAATTAATACGAATAATTACTTTTTTCAGTTTTTTCATAAGATTTTGATAATGTTTTCGATTTTCTTCTCCTTTTTCGTTTTGAGACTCCGAAACTAGAGTCGAGTGAATCAGAGTACCCAACATGTCGATAACAGTGCTGAATAAATCACTGAAAAAAAGTCAAAAGTATAGCATAAAAACATAAAAACATAAAAAAATAAAAAAATAAAAAATAAAAAATACTTACGAATTATTGCTATTGTCGATTACACCATGAGTGATTAACTGTACTAACAACACCGCCCAATCTATAGTGATCAACTGATTTTTTTGAATGGTATCGAACATTCCACCGACCAAACTAAACCTTAATAATAATCCATCTTCACCTCTTCCACTAAAATCATTATTGCAGGTGCTCATACGTTCCTGAAAAATAATATAGAAGTACTTGACCCAAATTTCATTCGGATATTTTATAAAAAAAGAAATAAGGAAACATACATCTTTACTCATACTGAGAAACTGAGACAACTGCGAATGTAGTGATCCCAATAAAGTCTCCCTCTGATCATCTTGTCCTTTCAGGCAAGTCAGTACAAGAGACAAAAACGGCTGATGATGAATTAAAGGAGCAGAAGACGCAGCTGGGCTTTTTTGTTGCTGCAAAGTATGCTGATGTTGATGTTGCGGCGTTCCTTTACTACTACTGCGATGACTGTTGCTGTTGCTATTCAAACTGGCACTGCTGGAACTTGAACTGCTACCATTTTGGTTTTCAAGAACTTGGCCTAAAAATCAATATTTTTGAAAAATAGCAACCAAAAATCGTATCTGAGAATAATAAAAAATTTATTCTCACCAGCAACTTTAAGAACTCTACCTTGTACAGCACTTGGTAATTTAGAAATAAGAGGTGCAACCAACCATATAGATTCAGGTTTTGTTTTTGTCTCATTTCTATAATATCGAAAAAGTAATACAAATTAATAAACTAAAGCTTATTGGGAAAAAAAAAAACATATGGAAATTACTTATGCTGTTGAAAAACATTAATTGCAGCTTTGGCTACCATATCTAGCCACATGCTCAGTTCTGCCTTGTTTTCCAGTTGTTTATTCAATTCGGCTTTGTTATCAGATGGTTTGATAGATTCAGCTTTGTTTTCCAATCTTTTGTACATGAGCTGCATATCCAAATAAGACATTCGCAAGGTCCACTGATCTAATTTCTGCAGAAGCATTTTATTTTTCAAAATTTTGTAGAAAATATAAAATAAAATGACGAATGCAACTGTCACAAACTTGTATAATGTTATTAACAATAGATTTATGATCTAAAGGATTTTCCGTAGATGTTGCGATTTCTGGATAACAAATCATATGTAATAATCTTTGAGCCTACAAAAGAAGTAAAGATGCAAACCTTCAAATTAATGATTTTTTTCCACAACTGAAGTAATCAACGAAAGGATTTACAAAATTTAAGATAATAATTGAAAAAAACATTAATTATAACGAAAAAAATTCATGAAAATGATTTTCTACTTGTTTCAGAGTTAACATCGGGTCCAACAGCGAGTCGCATAATTTTTCAGGATTTAACAAACATCGATCTAAAACCCACTCTTGGTTACATATTTCCTTTAAGACATACTGAGCGAATTCGGATAAATTCGGAACCGTTGTTTCTGAACAGTTTCCACCACTAAAATTTCAATTAAGGGGGAAATAGTTTAATTTCTTCAATTACGACTATTAAATTGTCGGATAAAACTGTTGTTTTCCAATAATTACCCCAAATCAAATGAAATGTTGTCAGAGGAACTTCCTAAAATATCACTTGTACCAAGTATGTGACTAATAGATAATTCACCCGACATTTTATTGGGATGATTGAGAGTCTGGTGCCCTGAAGGAGATTTTTTCAACAGAATACCAGGTCGAACAGCTGTTGCATCACCGACAAAAGTAATAGCCTAAACAAAAATATAAAAATTTAAAATTCATGATATGTGTTCTGTCTGATATATGTTATCGAATGATATATACTTTAAGCACGGCAGTAAATGCTTCTACATCAATTTTATGATGCATGGCAGCCAGGAGATGACGGTCGCAGCTTTGTTTGATACACCAAACTCCGGCATTGTGATTCACCATGGGGTGAGGTGATGTACCTTTAAATGTTGACGAGGACATTAAATGGTTGAAATTCTCTTCATTTGGATACTAAGAATCAGAAAAATACGATATTTACCTACAGAATACAGCCCAGGTTGAGGAATTTCATTAGTTTTAAACAAACGGAGCAATAAGTGACAAGTCAGTCTAGCACCAGCTTCGGCATCAGCATCTGCTTCTCTCCGACCTCAAAAGAAAAAATACAGAGTAGGAAAATGAAAGTAAACGCCAGTTTGGAGATATAAGATTGCACTTACCATCATTTCGAACTATAACTAGTGAAGGTAAAGCTACTTGCTCTAAGAAATCTTCCAAACTTATACAGTTACGCGCTACAAAATAAAATGCACTTTATATAAAAATAATTACGGTTTTTTCAGTCACAAAATTCAAACCAGGAACTAACCAACAAGAATCGCTGTAAATATTGCTAATGAATTATGAATACTGTGGTCTTGCACATCGACACGAGACAGAACATCACCGAAATATGATGGATGATTTGAAGAACAACACAAAGCCATTAACACACCTATGAAAAAGCTAAAATAATATTTTCTCTAAAACAAAATTTTTTTTTATTCTTACGAAATTTATCGACAGTGACCTAGCCATTCAGCAGTCAGGGCATTACATCCAGCCGTCAATTCAGCACAAAAAATTCCCAAATCATTCAAGCGATCCACGTCCGAAGTTTCATTGCACAAAGTAATCATAACATTGCACACTAAACTATAACGATTAGCTTGAGATTCGTTTAACTGCCTCAACCAAACAGGATCAATTCTACCTACAATTTAAAAAACTTATACATTTTTGTTTTTTATTCTACAGGATTGAAAGTGTGATAGGAAGAAAAACTTACCACCACGACGATAATTTGTAATAATATCAGACATGAACGTTGTGTTCCACTGTACGTTCCATGGACCCAAACTTGGAGTTATGGTAACTTTACTATAAATTGTCTGACGAATTTTCCCAAAGAATTCGTAAGGAACAGTTAGTTTCTGCGAAGCGTCGGAGGTAAACAGATCAAAAAGATGTGAAAAAATACATCGTTCGACGCTTGTACATTCTCCAGGATTGTTGATGTTTCTAACAAGACGGTAAAGATATTCGAATACAGCACCGGTCTGTTCTTGATTCACTGAGGAAAGAAACATAAATTTAATGAAAATATACAGATTTCACTTGGTAGGCAAAAAAAACTCACTTAAAAGACAAGTATGATATCTCCTTAATACTCCGAGAATATACAGAATTAACGAGGAACTGTATACTTTGACTAGTGAAGAGCCTCGTCTTTCTAATTCTTTTTCAATTTTCGGAACTTCACCTAAAAGCTGTTACAAATATCTAATCAATAATATAAATTGAAAAAATGAAAAATCGAAACAATATCACAAAACAAACCGTAATGCATAATTCAATTAAACCATCGACATTCAAAGAAAGCTCCATCAAGTCGAAGAGGAAAGCAACATGCTCCTGGACAGGCAAATAATTCGAATTTCCTACGAATGCAAAAACAAAACTTTCAATACATTTGAAACAATAAATAATGAAGATATGCATGTAGAAAACAAACTACCGGGGGAAGAGAAATTATTGATGGTTTCGGTTAAATTTGCGCTACAATTATTGGCGACTACGTGTTGATCAAAATATGATAAACTTTGAACACGAGTTGTAATTAATTCAAAATTGAATTCACTGCGAGAATGCTTCTTGACTTTTCCATCTAAAATACACAAAAAGAAAATTAAGAAAAAGTTCACAACCTTTTCGGTTTTATCAAATGAATTTATTCTCACCCTCCGATACATCGATGCAAAATTTCTTATTAAACAGCTTACTTATATCTTTACTAATTCTTTTGACCGTGTGCCTAGAATCATCTCGCTGTTTGCCAACGCCGAACAACAACATGTAACGCTGATTACTATCATGATTACCATTGTCGTCGTCCTACAAAAGGTGAGGAAAGTTTAATAATTCTGTATTACATTCAATCATAAAAATTATAATGAAAAAAAAAGTTATTACCGATGGTAAAGGGAAATGAGTGGCATACAATACATGCCGAGAAGATTTTAACATATTGTCATTATCTTTTGCCTCTTGGCCACTTACGCCATGCAAGGAATTTGTCACTGAGGATGCAGGTTCAATTTTCGGAGAATCCGGACCATCCTGAATAATTTAATATTGATAAGAAAAAGATATATGATATTTGTTGGACGGCGTTGAAATAATTTAAAAATTACCATTGAATTTTGTTGTTCTTGTTTAATATCTTGTAATATTTTGTCTAGATCATCATCAATTTTGCTATCATCACAATCCTATAAAATAAAAAAATACGATATATAATTAATGATCTGGCTCTATTCAAAAAAGAACTCTTTCATGAAAAAGTTGTTCAACTAACGTTTGTATTCGGTTTGATATCGAAAAGACCAGTATCGTTGTCTAGGTGCATATACGAACTACTTGAGCCCCCATTCCCCGAATTATCAATTGATTTATTATTATTTGTGTGGCTAGTATTAGCATCATTATTGGAGGCTAGATAAAATGAAAATCAAAACATACATGAAAAATCTGATTTAAAATGTAACATTTTACCACAATAAATTTAGGAACTACCTCCAGATCCAAATGAATGCAAATCTCCGCGAGATATGAGTGTGCACATATATACGTCATGAGAAAACATGTCATGTCTGATTAATTGAGAAAATAAATGCACTAAATTTGTGAATCGAACGTTATTTTCTGGGTTATTATCTAGAAAGAACAAAAGAAAACTTTTCAGTTGATGTACATAAAACTGATTTAATAAACTTAGTTTTAGAATATTACCCAATACTGGAGCATGATGGTCCAAATAATTCATAAGAACAGGCTGGAAAATAGGAAAGGGTATAGGTAACGAGGATACAGAATCGCGATCATCAACGATATCAGTTTCAATTGGAGGTGAACTAAGAGAACTAGGATTCAAAATTTCCGTCTGACGCTTTTCTAGTAATTTCGCAACTGCAATTGCTCTATGCTCTCCTGTTCTCAAGTTACTAATGGCCCACTCGCAAAGAATATGAACAATAGCTTCATCCTGCCATACATCCTATAAAAATATTAACTCGATACAGTAATAATGACAATAAAAGAAAAAGAGCATCTTACAAAGATAAAATAAATCGAAAAGGTGTCAATAAACATGACCGATTTCTATCAAAGAGAATAATGGAACAAAAACCAGTAGAGGCCGAATTTCAAAAATATCTCTTCCGCACATGAACCGCGGTAAGCATATTTTCTGACAGTGTCAAATTTTGAAATAGCTGTCATTCAAAAACCAGTCAATCAATTTTGTTTTAACTCAATACCAAACCAATCTTTAGAAGTCTACTATTGAAGAAATTTAAGAAAAAAATTATTCAGTTTAAATGAGTTATCGGCATGACATGGTGCCATTTTGAATATCGGCGATAGCAGGGTGGTTTCTAGGGAGTGAGGATTTGCTTTCACTCTCTGTTGTCATCATCCTAAAGTGGCATACCATGGAAAGGCCCTCTTAGATATGCCTAAAAGATCCCACCATCTATGCCGTGAATGAACCACATACTTTATCATAAATTTGTAATTAAATACAATCATCTTTGAAAAACATCGTTAAAAACTAAAACCAAAAAAAAAATTATTAAAATGTTCCGCGTCTGGTACTCAACATTCGGACCCTCATCAACAGCACGATTTATAGGAGAGAGCCACGGCAACTTCAGGTATATCCGTGGCCAAATTTATACAAAAATAAAAAAAAGTGTTAAAATTAACAAAGAAAAAACAAAACAAAAAAAAGCTAATTCCGACCTCATTATACCGCTCCTGCTACTGGCTTTTATAAGATACATCATACAGGTGTTCACAAGCAATCCATGAAGCAAAATAACACGTAAAATGTAAATGTATCAAAAGCGTAATTCAGTGATTATTGATAAACCAAAAAAAAAATACTTAAGAAAATTAACGTCTATTAGTGAGAACGTTAATCAATAAAAATTATTCACCAAATATAACGCTGATATTATTTGATATCAAAGAATGTAAAGTACAAACAATCAATAATTAATCAAGTGCCAATGTTAAATGATCAACTCTTTCAAAATATTTAGGTATCAGTGTAAGTCTTTGGTTTATGTAACAGTATCTGTTTCACTGAGCTTTGCTTCGATGTGAAAAATCAAAATAGAAAAAATTTTATTAATTTAAATACTTCCTAGCCACAAATCACAATAATCATACACAGCTTAGGCCTAGCAAAATTCGCTAATAAAATCTTTCCTATTCCTTAAAATTTTAGAGTTATTCACAAAAATTCATAAGCATCTCGCACCAGCTTGATCAAATTGTGATATTTGAATTCTTTTTTACTGTTTCTCACATGAATTAGTGAGCATAGTAGACACCAGTACAGTACTGGCGGAAGATTTAACTTACGATGTGGGGGGTTTTGGTCAAGGCATGCCACTGTATTTTGGCAACAACAGGGTGCACTCATGGGGCTACGACTTTGCCCCACCCACTTTGGACACTCCAAAGTGGCATACTACGGACCAACCCTCCTGCATCTGCCCAAAAAATCCCACCACCTATGCAATGAGTGAACCTAGTACTTTAGTGAATCTAGTATATGAACTCATTATAACTAAAAAACATATTTAATTTAGACATAATCATTTTTAAAAACATTGACAAAAAATCAACAAACCTAACAAACCCTTACACACAAATAAAAAATAAATAAAATTTTTTTTTTTCAAAATTGTCATCCTTCAAGGATTTGAATCTGGTACTACTTGGGTGACAAGTCAAGCCTCTACCATAGCACCGAGATAGCTGGACAAAATGATACCAATCACAACACTATATTGACAAAAAACTACGTTACACTTAATAATCAATCAATCAATTATATATATAAAAAGCAAAGTGTCTGTGCGTGCGTGCTCACTTTTCTCCAAAACCACCCACTCACCAGCACTCAGTGTTATGGTGGTATATAGCCCTTGATCTCCCATTAATAATAAGAGTTTCGTAGTGGAAGCTTTTTGTCGGGAGGGGGAGCAATAGAGCAAAAACAAAAATTATATCAAAACTGTTGTATGACCTTCAGGTATTAGGGGTCTTGAAAATGAAATAAAAAGTATGTTAAAATAGTTGCATAATCTTTATGGATTAGGAATTTTGAAAATTTATTAGCATGGTAGAAAATATGAATGAAAATGAAAGAATGTTCTACATGGTTCCGGAAATTGAATAGGTATGATACATTCAAAAAATTTTCATCCCATTAGGTTTGTAAGGCGAAGTTGTGTGAGTTTATTAGCGATAATTTTAAATATTGAAATACCAATAATGTTGAAACAAATATGTGAAGATGTTTCCCTCCACTCTTCCATTCAGGACTTGGCCCTGTGTTGACAGACCAGTTGTGGACTAAAGTCAGCAACTCAAATTGTGAGTGCATGTCACTTTAAATAAAAATATGTCGTCTATATGCACTCATACAGACAACACATGTCTACATACGCCTGTAGATGCCAAGTGGGAAATTGAGCATGTAAACATTACATACTCACAGATACAGTGTGTGTTGCAGTCTGTATATGGTACTGCCTTGTCTCAGGACAGTTGCCCCAGTACACTTTGTGTATAATTAGGCAACAAACTGGCTGGCCACTGCTACTGAAAACAGTAGGGCTTGTAACCACAACCATAACCAGAATAATAACCACTAAAAACCAAAACAAATTAACAACACTGATTTGAGAATGGATAATCAAAACAAAAAAATTTCCCTTAACCAATAACCAATTCCCATAAAATTCTGTATCCATTAACCAGAACAATAACCAGAAAGAATCAGTTTTTATTGTTTTTCAAAAATTACTAATCATTTCCTGGAAAATTATTAATTATAAATAATTTGTACTGTAGAAAAATTATTTTTGTCCATTTTATCCCAAATATTGTCTTAACCAATAACCAAAAACCACAATCAATAACCAAAAAAGTTGTTTTGGTTAACCAGAATAATAACCAGTAACCAAATAATTACATTTTTAACCAGTAACCAGAAACCAATATAGATTTTTATTGGTTCCTAATAACCAATAACCCCAAAAATGTTTTGGTTACTAGCTCTACTACATAGTGCAACCAAAAAATGCTGAATGCTTCTTTTTGCATTTACTTCTTCACACTATTCAGGGCTAACATGTTTTCAGGACCTAAGAACTGTCAATGGATACATTTGTGAAACATATTAAGATGACGACTGAACCTGTTAGAGAATGACAATCACTGGAACTCTGCTATGACAGAGTCAGTAGAAACAGCAATACTTGATCAAATTTGAAAACTGTTTACAATTATATTAACAACATACAATCCATCCAATTCTAATCAACTAGAAAGTATGAGCGATGATATACTAGCTGAACTACAAAGACATAACACGGACTTAGAAATTAATTTCAACCACAATATTTTCAACAAAGTCCTCCTATTACTGTAAGATAAATGTTTAGCAATAGCCAGCAAAACACTAATACAATTGGGAATTCAGTTAACAAGAAGACATGAACTTGATGCTCAAAACAGTGAATTATTAAGGGAAATCATTTACAATATAGACCAATTGCAATGCTACATTCAACACAACAAACCATTACTAATTCAGAGTCAAAAACAAGAACATAACTTAATAATCGACTACTACAAAGAAAAACAAGGCAAAATAATATTCCTTGATGCACCTAGAGACAAATATTAAAACAGTGTAAAGCAAATGCACAATGCCCCACAAAAAGTATTAAGAAGCATTAAACAGAATGCTACAAGATTTACGCGATAACAAAACTCTAATGGGAGGTGCGTTACTCATATTATCGGGTGATTTTCATCAAACACTACCTGTCATTCCCAGATCAATGTTGGCAGATGAAATAAACACATACTTAAAACACTCATTCATTTGACAGCATGTCAAAATAATAAAATTAACGACATATATGAGAGCACAAATATCTGGAGATAACAGAATGTAAATAGGAGAAGGCACCTATCCCATAGACAAAAATTCTGGAAAAATAGTACAGACAAATGAATTTTTTAATATGGCTATAACATCTGAAGAACTCATTATAGAAATATCAACGTTGTCACTCATTCTTTAGCGCTGATTGGATAATTTCTCTGTTACCTGTACATCCACTCCTTAATTTCCCTTCCCTGTACCTCCTGTGTTTTTTTGGAATTTTCATCAGTATGAGCAGTCCATACGTAGAAATATACAGTCAAAGGTCAAAAATTTATAT
The DNA here is from genome assembly GCA_011428145.1 of Ericerus pela. Classification (NCBI taxonomy): domain Eukaryota; kingdom Metazoa; phylum Arthropoda; class Insecta; order Hemiptera; family Coccidae; genus Ericerus; species Ericerus pela. The sequence goes on along the minus strand of WOFM01000519.1, from coordinate 649,119 downwards.
CATCGCATTTAGCACTACAATGAAACAGTGGCTCGCTAGTCGCTAGGTCAGTACCTAGAGCTGAGATTAAATTCCACACAGAGAATGATTTCAGTTTTTTTAGTGGATGGTGATGTGGGATGGATTTTCCTTTATTTATTAAATAGAAACATGATAAAAAGAAGAAAAAAGGGCTTTATTTTAAGTTTCAACTGGTTTAAACTTTACTAATCATTCCGAATTTCTTATCCTAAACGAACAGAAAATTGAAAAAGAAAATAAATATAGCAACTGAAAATGTACCTTTTATGTGATTGTATCATAACTTAATCGGAAACCTTTTCATTAGAACTTAATCACAAAGTCCGCGATTCATGAAAACGAAGGTGTTTTTTCTTTTTATCTATCCTGAAAAATCAAACAGCCAATTCGAAGAAATAGTTCGGCATATTTCCAAATTGAACAGTTTGTTAAGAAATGCTAAAATTTCTTCACCTTACTACATATCAAACAGACACAATGACATGAATTTGGCTACGAATAATTGAAAACAAAAAATCATCCAACTAGTTCAAAAAATCTTACATTAGTCACTATTGAATATCCTCAATTTTATTCCAAACTCAAAATATCTCTGCCGCGCATCAACCGCGATAATTGTGTATTTTCCAAAATTGTCAAATTTTGTAATGGTTGCCATTCGAAAACCAGTTGACTGACTTCGCTCAAATTCAATACCAAACCAGTCCCTAATAGTTTCCAACTGCCAAAAACATTTCAATACAAAATCTTTCAATTAACAGGAGTTATCGTGATGATAACTAGGTGGGTTTGCGAAACTTCAAAACCCTTCTCTCCAGAACTAGCGGATGAATTTCAAAAATTTTAACACGAATGTGTAGCCCATGAAAGCTTCATTCCCACAGGTCACAGCGCAGGCTATACAGACTCCAAAAAAATGCTAAAATGAACAAAAAGTGGAAATATATATGTGTAGTGTATAGAAAAATTTAAATAACGTATATATTCATTATCTACGAATCAGGATCGGCGCTTTTCCACAAGTCCTGCCTTTAGATCTCATCTCTGCACTGAATGCAACGGTTGAAAATATACTAATAAAAGAATTTGAAAAACGAACTGGAACTAACAAAAAATTTTTGTTTTCTCTAATCGTTGCTCACATAAAATTTGTGTTTTTCTCTATAGGTCTCCTTTTTAACTTAGGGTCACTTGTATAAATGAACATTTTTTTTTATTGCAGAAGTATGGGCTGAAATTACTGTTGATCAATTAATTTGTAAAGTTCATTCGACTTATTCGATTCTTAAAAATAATAAATTTATTAAAATTCTTACGTAATCGTTTTTGCAGTCATCAGCCTGATTATTCGCAGTATTGAGTTTATTCGCAAATCTGCCGATAGTATTCAAGTTGGAAGAATTTACATTAGTTTGTTTTTCAGAATTTGATGGAAAAATATTTTGGTACAGAGTATCGATGGAATTATTCTGATCAATTCGCTCGAAATTGTGACTGTCGAGAGCATCCAATGTAGTCAAAATTTTTTGCATTTTAATTCCTAGATAAACACATATTTAGAAAACGTTTTTCCATTTTAACTGATTAGTTTGGATATCAGATAGAGAATAAATAACTGAACCGACCGGCAGAAGACTGTTGCCACCTGTCTGAAGACCAACGACTCATAGCGGCAGCACTTCGTTGACGAATTAATTCTTCAGCAAGTCGCAATTGTGATCTGTAGAAGTTATAATAATCAAGATCGCATAACTGATTTTTTTTTTACAATTTCAATACAAACAGAAACAATTTTACCTAATTTGCATGGTCGCACATCTTTGCGGCATAGGCAAACTGGCAGGTGTACAAGGCAGAAAATCTAAGGGCGATCCATTCAGTAAAGATGATGATTTATTTTCTCCTACATTATTCCATACCAAGGCAGTGGGGCATTCTAGAGTAACGACCTGACAAATAACATAGTCAGAATTAATCAACTTTAAATACAAATTTTCACATAATCTTAAAAGTGAGAATACCTGAATGATTGAACTGAGATCGATAACCATATCACGATGATGAGGACACTTCAAATACTCATGTAAAATTGCGGCTGTATCATTGGAGTTAGTATTATTTTGATTACTGAAATTTGAGTACGAGTTGAAGTCAACATCACACAACGAAAAATTGCGGTAAAATTTACTTCACTTACGTCCCGCTTGAATTTTGCATATTTTGGTTATTAGTTACAGACAGAGCCGACACAGGGCAAGGACTAGGAGTTTGCGCGGCTGGAGAGTGAGTAGACGATTGATTTATACAACTATTATCGTTTTGTGCATGCGTTAGAGCATAATTACACAAGTTAGATAGTTTCCTAACACAAATATGCACTAGACGACGTGAAAGTAATTCTGACTGAACAAATTCATGTAAATACTGCAGAGTAAGCGATAGAAAAAGGCGTAATAATCCATCTTCAATGTTAGGAGATTTCAATTTATTATCAACAAGTAGGTCTAAAATATACTGCAAAACTTCTTGCCTTTCCAATAAACCTTCCTATGGAAAAAGAAATGAGGCACCAATCGATTAAGGGTGATTCAAGGGCATATAAAATACGAAAAATCTGGGATACAACACCTGATACATATGTTTGGCGAGCAAGGTACAATACTGCCACTGCTTCAAGGCCAATCTATGTTCATCAGCAGCAGAGGGCCCTCCTCCTTGAACCATCGACACAACTGCGGTAGGTTGACTTTGATTTTGGTAATACTCGTGAAGCTTGTGAAGTTGTTCTCTCATAAATTTCAATAGTGTACCTGTCCATTCTACAAAACAAAATAACGATTTAAGTTATAATACAGTTGGCGAAAGGGGTATACTGTTTTAACCAAATAATTACCTTGAGTCGGATCAGGTAACTGACGTTTTTTAATTTTCTGCTCAGATACCGCAACAGTGTACGCGGAACTTAATTTAATAAACCACGTAGCACGTATGACAGGAACTTGGTATTCACACAGAAGGATAAACATTTCTTCTTTTTTATTGAAATTCGGAGCCTGAAAGATCAGAAAAGAAAAAATAGTAATGTCACTGTGAACAGATTATTTCTACATAACTAAGGGTGGAATGCAAGAACGATATTCAATTATCAACAGTGACTTGAGAATTGCTAATATTTTAATAAAGTTATATCTAAATATGTTTTTGTTTAGATATAATTGGTAATGGAAAAAATGTAAGAATTACTCAAATATCGTTTTTGCATTCAGTTTTAAGAGCAAAATATATCGTACTTTTTTCGATAGGGCATTAAGCGGTTTGGACGCAGCTAAATCTTTAAACCACATATCAACTGCACTTTTATTCCGAGCAGTTACAGGCCAAAAATTTTCTTTTGTGTTAATTTGTTGGCGTTTACGGCCCGTATCAGGTAGAGTATTGATTTCTTCCTTTTTTAGAATGATGGCATTGAAATAGGCACCAATCTATGGAAAATCAGACAGGATGGCGTAACAAAATTTCAATAACGTACTATGACACCATTAAATCAATAAAAACAACGAATTAAAAATAATCTAATGACCAACCTTGGATGCTGAAATATTGCACTCGTGAGCGGAGCCAAACTCATCATTGTTTGAAAGTTGAGGGGACGAAGTAAATCCATGTTTAACATTATTGTGTGTCAGTTCATCCTATACAAAATCATATTACATTACTACTTAGGTAGTGTGATTCGACATCGCTTAATTTATGAAATTGTACAAACTTCTTTCTGTTTGGGTTGCTGGGGATAAACATCCGGAGGTCCTAATTTTGGCCTCTTAATAGGTCTTTTCTCATACGAGAATCCCATCATAATAGTAGCTCTTCAACAAAATTTTTAGTCATAAAAATAAAACAGAGATCGATCACGTCATCCAGACTCACTGATCATAATCGGTCCTAAATGAGAGAACGGCAGAATACATTTAGTGAATGTTTTCGCAGAAAGCATGATTAAATAAAAAGTTAAAAGAAAACAAGGTACTGTACTAGTTTAGGTGCCCCACTCCGATTTCCTCTAAATTTGGTGTACGTAAAGTACTATACTTCCTCACTTCACATACAAAATTTCAAGAGTCGGAAACAGCGTATATACGAATACGAGAACAGTCAGGTAGCTAAGTAGGTGAGGTGGGCTATTTTAAAAAAAATAATAACCCAAAATATTGTTTTCGACATTTTAAATTTTCAAAATATGACAATTACTGTCAGAATAACATTTTCTGAAGAATTCATCAAAATCTGAATGGAATACCTGAACTAGTATTTTACCAAAAAGAAAAATGAAACGACGAAGAGAATAAGCAATCAACTCAAAACACAGAAAACTTAGGTTATCAATAGACGAAAATAAGACACCTAAAACTTTACCTTGTCGAAAATTTCGTATTTTGTCATGCAGAAGAAAAAATTAATTACAAATATAACAACTGAAATATTATCGAATTAAATGAAAGAACATCTTGAGTTATACAGTTATGGATGAAGCATTTTAAGCGTTCGTCTTCAGGTTCACTGAGTCGTTAATTACGAACAGTAAGAAGCTGAAAACTTTCCCGTAGGAGAAAGGAAACGAAATTTGACGCGAGTCCACATTTTCTGAAATCAGTAATGGTTACGTTTTAAAGATAATATAAGAGCTCTGATGTGATTTGTGAGAGAATCATGTTCGTTTAGATATAAAAATAGACAGACACCAAATGACCAACACAACCAGGTTGGCCCTATTCACAGAACAGAGAATGGACACATTACACATATTTACAAAAAACAAAATTTTTATAATTAAAATCGTGAAATAATGAAAAACAACTACGGATACGGTGTATACGACAGTACAGAGTTTATGAGTTTACGTCTTACGACTAGTATGAAGTTACGGAATATACCTACGTTTTAACCACATACGTGCGAGGTGTCAGTTGTGCGAGAAAAACATTCCGAATTTCATGTCATATGTATTGATCACAAAGAATCACAATCACTTGAATCCAAACCAAATAACAATTCATGAACTAATTGAAAGTGCAACATCAAAGGAAAATCAATAAAAAGGCCAAAAGGGCTATTCGAAACGAATTCAAATGTTTCAAAATTTCAAAAACCAAAAGTTCAAAAATTGCTATAAAAAAATGATAATACATAAATTATTTAGATAAGAAAACACAACAAACACAAACCAAAACCAAACTAAAGTCAAAACACAAAAACAAGTCTCTAAAATTCCTTTTCGAATAAAATTAAAAAGACTGCACAAAAGTCAAAACTAACATATAACCAACAAAAACAAAGAGTATTTTGTGCTATGTGCGTTAAAAATTGTTATTCCCATTACTTATTTATCTATCTATGCCCTTTTACTAAGGCTCTTTACTAGCGAGCCTTACTTTTACGTTATTACTTATTATTTATATTATGTAAGATCAATGATGATTGATTGATGATTTAAATTTAATTTGTCTTCATTATTGTCTGTTCGTGCTCTTCGTTATCGTCTCCTTATCTTCTGAATAAGTCCTCAAATAGGAATTTTACAAATTAATATTTAATAAGCGTGTTAAAACTACGTTGATCTGAACTCTGCTTAGTATCATCATAATATTTATTGTAAAGTTATATTGAATTTGAGTGCCGTCGATGTGTGAAAACTTGAGGTGTGAATAAAATATTTCCTCTAATGCTGTCTAACAAATTTCATGTTAAATGCTCTCGTCGATACTCAACCTGCGTATTACATGTCGTTTTTCGTTGATGACAGCTAATCTTTCGAATCATAGAAATTCAATCGAGTTCACCAGGCATGAGTCACTTAAATCCGTCTGGTACACCCACAGGTTTGAATTTTAGTTTTCCAAGTTCGAAATTTTTACTTTGACCTAATTTTTTATTTACTCATCGGTTGATTATTGTATTTAGGCAGTCCGCGGAACAAAACCGCGTTAGGTCCCGGGAAATCATTAATGGATTGGGTTCGACTCACCAATTCTGGCAAAGATTTGAGTGGAACTGGAGGGGTCTTGTTAAATGTAACTCCAGAGCAGCTTGCTCGTCATAACAAAGAAACTGACGCTTGGATTGCTATTGGAGGTATGTTCCGTTCAATATGAAGAAAATATGTTTTACTGTATCAAACAACAGGTTTATCCGTTATCTCTTGTGTTACCTTTTTTAGGTATCGTGTATAACGTTACAGAATACTTATCATTTCATCCTGGAGGTGAAGCAGAACTGATGCGTGGTGTTGGTGCTGATGCCACGAAGTTGTTTAATGTGGTTGGCTCTATAGATCCTTACATTCCGAAAGTTTCAGTTGTTTTCGTGTCATTTTGATGTAACTGATTCTGTTTTCATTAGGTTCATTCTTGGGTTAATTATCAATCCTTATTGAAAAGTTGCATTGTAGGAAGACTGAAAACTGTAGGTAGCTCAATTATTTCGACGTCTTTACCCAGTTGTAGCTCAAAGAAATTGGCGAATGAAAATATTTCCGGTCTTAATTCGAACTTCATGGTGACAAAAATCTGCAAAGTGCCTTCAGTTAGTTAGTAATTATTTGGAATCTATTACTCCTATCATATTTTTAAAATGCTTCATGAATCCATTTAAATCTTATTATATTATTACTTTGTGTTACAACCTACAGGTGATGAAAGCAGTCAACTTATTTCAAAGATTGATTGGTTTCAGCAGTTAACTTCGGTTTTCTTGATTCTTTATCTTAAGAATTCTAACACTTCGGTTAATCCTTTTCAGGTAGTATTTGTTTTTTTCTCTGGACATTAATAATCATTGTACGGACTGAAACTTATTCGTTGTTAGGTGTCAGTATCCCTAAATTCTGCCAGATCATTAACCGTTTGTATTGACGAAGAAATTGGAGTGTATGAATTGGAAGATAATGTTCAATGGCCTTGTGACGTTAAAGTTAGTTCATCCCGTACTGAAATACGACTGAATAAAGAAAATTCGAAGTTATGGTCCATTTATGGCAGGAAATTATCTGTTAGTACTGTCATGGGAGATTTCAGTCTTATGAAAGTAACTCATATATCCGATGTTACGCATGATACTAAACTTATTGGTTTACAATATGAAGATAAAATAATTCATTATATTCATATGGGGCATCATGTACGTTTAAAAAGTGTTAATTCAGGTAATCGATGATTTTCTTTCTTTATAAAGTTATGTATCTAATAGATAGATGTAAAACGTTCGCTTTCGTTGTTTGTAATTCTATTTTGTATTTTTTGCTATGCCCAGAAATTGGATTCAGCAAATCATACACACCAGTTTCATTTTTAGTTCCGAATGACGATAAGCAGTTAAATGCTTCCGTGTTTTTTTTGGTAAAAGAGTACGAAAATGGAAAACTAAGTCGCATATTGTGTTCGCTAAAAGTTGGTGATAATGTAGAAATGAGTAAGCCTATGGGTACTTTCAATTCTAAAATTCTAGAAAAGCGATCGAATTTAGTTTTACTCGCCGCCGGAACTGGTTTCACCCCTTTCACATCTTTGATTATGTGGGGCTTGAGAAGTACTAAGTAAATATTTTCTGGGTTAATAATTATCTTCTACCATGGTTTGTTCGTCAAATTGGTTTTTTTATTATTTTTTTTGTTCTTATTTAGATCAAATATAAGATTAATGTTCTTTAATAAGACTGAAAATGATATTATATGGAAAAATGATTTGGATAACCTATCTTCTAAGAATGCAAGGTTATTAATTCTTTTTCGTTCTTCATTAATGTCAAAGTTTGGTTCTCATATTTTGTTGTTTTCCAGGTTTCAAGTGACGTATGTACTTTCGCAGCCTTCATCAAATTATATTGATATGAAAGGTCTTGTGTCAGAGGAATTGTTGAAATCGATTTTGATACATCCTGTCGAAAACAGTTACGTTTGCATTTGTGGCCCAATTAAATTCAATGAATTATGTGTTGAGTAAGTTAATCAGTTATTCCTTTTGAAATCTTATTGAACTGGATATTTCTCGTTGACACTTCAGGAAAAAAAATTACTTTGTTACAGAATTGTGAAAAGTTGTGGGTATTCTGAGAACGATTTTTTCTGTTTTCAAGGATAGTACTTTTGGCTGTTGCTTTCTGTCCAACTTCTAGTCATTCTTTATTCAACTTGAAGTTACCAGTTTTCAAGAACAAATTGTAAATTTTTTTAATTAAATAAGATTCGTCATTTTCTAATCTTATGTGTATTTTCGTTTAATACTATCAGAACTTTCTTTCGTAGTTCTTTGCATTTAAATTTTAAAAAAATCCCAAATTTTGCGTTACTTCACTCTACAGATAAATGCTCTCAAAAAATTTCTCATTTAAAGGTATTTTTACTGTAGTTGTTCAAATTATTAGAGAAAGAGCAATTTTATGAGCATCTTAGTTGCTTTTATCAGTGTTTATTTTTTTTTTCATTTTTTAGTCTTTATTAAGCTTAACTGCTCAAGTGCATAAATTATCTAACTACTCAACCCAGTATGTAATTATTAAAGAGAAAAAGCGGTCACTAAAAGGATAACTGCAAATTATAAACGAAGGCAAAGGCATGAACAGCTTTTTGTGAGGAATTACTGAATATGTAGAGAGCCAGAGGAAGGTATAAGAAAAGGTGGAGGGCTGAAAATAGTACTAACATCAATAATCCGTTGGATTAAGTGCATTGAATCTAGCATTAGGAATATAATGGAGAATAGTCTGGGTATAAAAAAAAAATGACGAAGCAAGGATATGTTGGGAAGGTTTATAGACACCCTTGAAACAATGCAAAATTACATAGACCTCTGCTGCGAGAAAAGAGGTTTGTGGAATTGTAGATTAAGATTTTAATGTTCAGGTAAGGGAAGGCAAAGAATGCAGCTCTGATACCATTAAATTTGAAACCATCAAAACAATAATAGAGATGATTACACTCAAAGATGAAGAAGACTGAATTATGGAAAGAGTTAAATCAATTGAAGAGGACATGTTTTAAGATACGGGTGATCAGTGGCGGCGGTGCTGTATGAGGCCATTTTGTTGAGGAGCTTTCTCCTTTTTTTCTTCTTTTTTTCAGTACATAAATGTTGTATTCTTCCACCCTCCTGAACATAACCGCTATACGTATAATTATGAATTTCTAAAAAACAAAATACATCTAAAAAATTGTTTATTCGCAAAATGGTGCTTACAATTTCTTTTTTGTGGAAAGGAGCATGGTGGAGATGAATTGATTTTCTTGTTTGTGCTTCCTTACTGACCTTGATAGATCATAAAAGGCCTAAACATATGTGTGTATATTCATATTATTTTGTTTATATAATAAAGAAATAGTTGTAAAATTAGGTCGCAAGCCCTCAAAACTTTGGGAGCACTTCCCTAAAAAATGTTAGTTTGCTGCCCCTGTGAATGATTGTACAGCAACATAAAATTGGATAGATTTTTGATTCATCTCTTGATTTAATTTCATATTTTCTATCACTTGATCAATTAATTTGAAAACAAAATATGATTGATAATTGAGAAGAAATTATACTCAAAATAAATTGTGTCTGTAAAGAATATTTTCATTGGTGCAACCTGCAATCGTGCAATTAGAAACATTGATGAAACATTTATTATTAAATTTATTAAATATCTATAAAGGTTGAGTAAACTATTTTATTAACTGGTATTTATTAGTACTAAGTTAATTTAGAAGGCTCAATTCGTTTGTTTGATTTACCACATCTTTTTACACTTCACGCCCAAAATGTAAGGATGTAGATATTCCTTCATTCTGTCTACAATTTAGCAGCCAGGTTGTAAACATAGAGCAGTTTGATTTTCTTTTTGTTTCAGGTGGTTTTAAAAAAATTGTATACATCTTTGCATCCAGGTTCGAACAATTGTAGATGGGTGTAAGGTGAATACAAAGTTTTGATTGGATATTTGGATCATGCTATTATTGTTATCAAAAAATTCAAAATTGATGCAGTGTTGTTTGATTTGACTTCAAAATTTAAATTTACAACCAGCTGCAAGTTTTACAATCGGTGAAGTTTCTTTAAATCTTTATTACATCTCACATCGAATGGCTGCGAGATGCAGTGGCAAATCCAACAAACCAAATATCTTCTATGCAGAGATGGACAATATATCATTATCATTAGCAACGATATACTATATCTTGACTTTTGATATAGTGTGTTACATCAAGGAAAAATTAGAATATATAATACAAATTTATACATCATTTCTTATCACATCTTATATTATGATATTTATATTACCAAATATATAATTATTTAGTACTTCACTATTTTCCTAAATGGGAATTTTCCAGTCATGTCAGTTTGGTGATGATGTCATAAACTCTTAATTGTAGATTTATAGAATTTATGGATTCAGTGATTGATGAGGGGCTTCAGGAGTGCCCTAGTTGAGAGGATGGGTGGGTAATGAATAGCGATAGGATAGGGGACCTTGGAGGGGGTAACAATGTCATATTTATGGTTCTTGATTTTCTACCAAACTATCATTACAAGCAATGTTAGTAGATAGAGAATTATCTTGATTTTTAACTTGAGTTAAATTTTCATCAGGAAAATCTAATTCTTGATTACTAAATTCTTGAATAGTTTCTTGACTTTCATTAATAGCATCCCTAAATGTTTTACTTTCGCCGAATTTGACATTACACGAAACATTAGTCTTTTTAGTAGTAGGATTATATAAAATATAACCTGTTTTAGTATACCCTACTCAATATTGTTTTGTACTAACTACATCAAATTTTTGACCAGTGGGTTGATTTTCTTGAAGTACATAAGCCAGACAGCCAAAAACGTGAATACTTGATAAATCAGGCTTATTACCGTAAAACATTTCATAGGGAGTCTTGAAATTTAGTGCTCTGTGTGGTGACTTATTATATAAATATTTGGTAGCATCAGCAGCTAAGCCCCAAAAAGAAGTAGGAAATCCACTTTCTTGAATTAATGAACGAATCTTGACTTCAATAGTTCGATTAGCCCTCTCAGCAGTACCATTATGCTCACTAGTATAAGGACCAGAGGTTTCTCTCTCAATTCCTAATTCTTCAATTAATTGATCCATGGCCTAATTCACAAATTCAGAACCATTGTCACAACGTAAAGTTTTACATTGACCTTCTTGAGGGAATTGAGCTTTAATTCTCTTGACATACATCTTGAAAAACCTAGTCACTTCATACTTTTTCTTGAGAGCAAAAATACTAATATAACGAGTATAATCTTCTAAAAATACTAGTAAATAAATATTTTTCTTGGCAAAGGTAGGGGGAGAGATTGGGCCAGTCACATCATCTTGAGTTAATTCACCTGGTCTTGAAGCTCGTTCACGATCTTTATCGAAACGTTTGCGAGTCATTTTTGTTTGGTTACAAACTTGACAATCTTGAAATGTGTCCGGACAAATTATGTCCGGGACACCAATAGCAACAGAACGAAGATGATATAAATTTGGAGAAGAAATATGTCCCATCCTACGATGCCAAATATTCCCTTCATTCACCAATTTTGTTCTTTGTTCGTCACTTATCATTTTCTTGACTTTTCGATTTTTCCTTTTACCAGTTTTTGTACGATAAACTGGTAAAGAATTCGAATTATTCTTAACATTACTTGAATTTTCTTGACTTGATACCCCTTTCGAATCCTGCACAATTTTACCAGAATTTGCAGAATCGATATTACTTGATTTATTTCGTTGACTTTTGCTTAACTCCATTTTATCGAACTCATCGATCCAGGAGTCATCAACATCAAAACCATCAATAGCAACATTAGACGCATTACTATCAGACTTTTTGTTACCAGACAATTTACTTGATTTGGGGGACTTGACTTGACTTTTATTACCCAGACCACTTTGATCATCAATTTCTGACAAACTCGGATCATTAGTGTATTCAGATATTCAGATAATAAAATTGATTTACCTTTAAATATTCTTGATAAAACCTTTTTGTAGTTCTTGATATTTTTGTTCATACTTGAAGGGACAAATTGATATTTATCTTGACTTGATACTATCTTGATAAGCGGTTTACTCAACCTGACCTCTTCTTGCCTGTGAAATATAACTTGATTAGACTCGAAAAGTAACTTGATGTTATTGTCATTAACAAATTGCTTAACACTAATAAGACCATTTGCTAGACCAGGAACTACTAAGACTTCTTTTAGAACAAAGGTAAATATTTTTGACGGCGATTTGTGATTTAGAGTAAATAATATCATACCCTCACCCGTAGCTTTTAAAACACTATCTTTACCAGCTTGTCCCAAAGTTTTATCTTTTGGGAAAGCTCGATAGTTTAGAACTTGGTGACTGTAGGATACAGCATTATTTGTTGCTCCACTATCAATCACGAATACATCGGTATCTTGATTCATCAAATCTTGATTTAACAAATCTTGATTATTAATTACATTTAAATTAATTAAATGCAACTCACTTGAAATACTGTTTGGATCTGGTTGCGGCGCAGGACAGTTACGTGCTTCATGACCTGATTTTTGACACCAGTAACAAACCTTTTTGTTACCATTGAAGCACTTATCCACAGTGTGCCCATTCCAGCCACAATCCTTGCAGCAAACTTTCCTATCTTGATTCTCCTTCTTGACATCTTGATTTTGTTTTATGGGTGTAGTAAGAGGTGTCTTGACACTTGATTTAGTACTTGATTTGTCGAGAGTCTTATAATTAGTATTACTTGATGACGTACTTGATGTTGGAGCAGGTGATCTACTTCACTGAGGTGTCGAGGGAGTTGACGCTGCTTTACGTGCATATTCTTGATGCTTCGGAGCACTCTCCACCAATTTAGCAGACGTCGACTTCTTCCTTTCTACGTAATCCAAAAGGGATATACCTAGCATCTCCTCAGACAAGTCTTCACCTGCTCAAGCACATAGAGTATCGATGACCACCTCGAACGAAGGGTTTAAATTTTGAATCAACTTGATAAGCCAAAAGGAGGGTGGAAACACTTGACCGAATTCCACCAAACTTCGTCGAGCTGCATCGAATTTGGACAAAAACAAAATTAATTCGGTATTGTCTACATACTTGAGTTCATCAAGATGATTCATAACAGCAATCATGTCATGAATCGTCTTACTACCATACTGCCTCTTGAGTTCTTGAAATATTTCGCAAGCTGATTCGAGATGAAAAATTAGCGTCTTGATAGGTTGTGCTACATTCATTCGAATCAGGTTCTGCACTTGAGGATCAACTCCACGGCGAATATTTTCTGGTAGATTCAGATGTTCAGCACAAGGGTACGCAAACCATTCGATTGCATTTGCCACCACTAGGTCGTTCTTGATGTCCCTCTCCCACATTTTGAAATTTTAATTACCCTTTAGTTTCTTATTATTTCCATATGTACGCAATGGAATCAATGGAACCATTTGAAATTGGCCCATAGTCGGGTAACATTGATACTGAAACGAAGTATTCATTGGAGTATAAATGTTACCCAATAATGTTTGATTCGCATCGCGTACAAATGAACTTGAATCTTGAAAAACCAAAGGGTAACTTGACACTTGAGGTGCAGGCATGAAGCCTGCTCTTGATTCTTGATAATTTGGTACTTGACCAAAACTTGATTCTTGACCGACGTTAGTTAGACCAGGAGCAGGGACGAACTGACTTTTCGGCGACATTTTCGAGAAATCGAGCGCCGCGAGTGCGTTTGATGCGGAGTCGACTACCATGCTGTTGACATTTGACGACGATTTAATTTCTGGAAAAACACTTGAATAATTTTTATTAATATTTACTTGACTTGAACTGGTTGACATGGCAGACGGCAATTTGCTTGAGCTTGATGTTTCTGCTTGACTCGACGAACTACTTGGTGGGCTTGAGAAAGATGTAGACAAGATATCTTGACTTGAAATATGTAACAGTATTATTTTATCTTGATTGCTTTCAATGGATGGAGAAGGCGATTGACCCAGTTGAACTTTCTTGACGATCTTTTTGGAATCTGAAAAGGTAACGGTAATAGTCGGTTCAGTCGCAGTACTTGAAGACATTTTGATTTCACCAGCCATATCAGATAATTCTTGAACGAGCGGTAAATCTTGAATTTGAATGATCTCGTCTATCGTATCAGTTGTCACAGTTATTACCACAGGTTTAAACAACACCTTCTTGATTTTAGATACCTGCTTCTTTTTTGTGACCAGAAGAGCAGGAACTTGAGAACGGCCTTTGCGTGTTTTCGGAGCCATAAGAGATGAAAACCACGAACACAACCCGCAAATTTCTTGAAAAACGAACTTGAAAATTTAAATGATCTTGACTTACGGACTTGAAATTTTTTTTCGTAAAATAAAAATACAAACGTAATTCTTGACGATAACAAAGGCGCGAACACGCAAACACACTTGAGCTCTGCTATCACTTTATATTTAGAACCGACACCAATTACAAACAACTGAGTTCGGTTTAAATATGCATTTACTTGAATATATTCATAAATAACTTGAGAAACACTATGTAATTCAACTTAATTTATTAAAGGAACAAACAGGCATAATTAAAGTCTTATCGCCATATTGAATACAACAAGTGAGTGAGCGTCACCTCTTGACCAGAAAACAGAAAAAGATAGAAAGACACAGATAAAAACGACGAGAACTTGACTGTAGGAAATCTTGATTCAGTAGTACCAACTACTGACATCTAATAAAAAACCACTTCTGTAACGCTATCACATGACCATAGTTACAGATATATTTAGCTATAAGTATATTTCAATTTCAGAAGAACTCTAAGTTATAAGTGTATGGGTGATTAGAGAAACTACAGAATCTGTAATGTTCTATAGGTTTCTTCAGCTTACTTTACCTTATAGAAAGCTTTATGGGCAATCTTTCTGTAGCTACAAAACCATGTTTGGGCAATATCTACAAACTACATACCCCCAGCCTTTTGATAATTCTAAAGAAAAATCTGCAGCAACTTTTTTTAACTGTAGATTTTAGAGTTCAGATTTTATTGAGAGATACATTTTCAGGGTTGGCAAGTTGCGTATTTTTTCATTGTTTTGTTATCAGCTGCCTGAATAAGAATAAAATTAATGAAATATAGAAAATGAATTATGAGAAATTGGAAAGGATTCAACTTATTTTATTCATGATTATATAATTTAAATTTAAATATACCCAAAAAAATAAGTAAATCACAAAATATATAAAAAGATGTAACATGTATGAAGGAGACTAAAAATGTGTAAATAATATAATATGGTGTGTGCGTTTAATTAAATGAAAAAAAAAAATAATGTGTCAACTTTGTGAAATGGTCGGAGAGAATCAGCACCTGTTCATCATAAATAAATGTGTATTTAATATATATTCTTGTGTATAGGAAAATATTTAGGATATAGACTATTGTTGGAATCAATAGAAATATGATGGCGAATGCTGAATACCAATAAGAGATAGAGCAGCTAAAGGGAACCTAATGAAAAAAAATATAAAGAATGTGTAACGGAGTTTTGAACCACACAGTTTACAACAGATGTTAGAAGACTGGCATCTGTCCACAGTTCAAGCCAAGGACATCAGAAATTCTGAAGGTTATTAAAAAAAATTATCCAAAAAGTTGACTTACGTGGAGTATCTTTAAAATTAGTATTTCATATGTTTTTTGATCAAGAGCCTTTGTCAAGACATTGGCCAACTGATCTGAAGAACGTATATCATTTAAAGAAATGATTTTTTGTTAAAAAGCCTCTGACAAGGCAAAGCACTTGATCACGAGAGACCTGGATTGCTTCTGGCCTCTCCCAAATGTAATATGTAATGCTGAGATATTATTCTCAAACACCTGCACTGGTTTGGTTATAGAAAATATGCTCTCCACTAATCTCCAGACCACAGCGATATCATCTAATGCATTGTGTAATGCAATTAGCTCGGGTGCAGTCAACAAATCTGCAACTGTTCTTTGCTAATGAATGGCCCAATTCAGTAAGTCACTGAAAACAAAAATCATATAACTGGAAATGGAGTGTCCGTTCTCCAAGTTATTTATATCTATTATTGTGTCATCAAAATCTGGAGCATACGATGCATTGACAAAAGCCCTTATTTGTGATTGGTCCAAATGGAAAACCTAGGCATAGTCCCGAGTGGACTTCAAGTACCTGATGATCCTTCGAACATGGTTTTTAATTTTGGGTGTCGAAGCAGACTGAAAATGAGAGAAGTAATTAACTGAAAATTCGATGTCTGGTTATGTCAACCTAGCAACATACAGCAAATATCCAATCATTGCTGTGTACTCTGTATCATCTGTGTTATTCGTAGGTTTATTTATTTTTAGGCCTGTCTCCATAAGCATAGATATAGGTTTGGAATCAGTCATTTTAAATTTTTGAAACATTTTATCTATATATCTGAATTTTTTTAAATTGACTGTTTTTTGTATTAGGTCACAGTTAATTTCAAAACCAACGAAGAACTTTGGGTCGTATTCTACCTTAACTGTGAAATATGTATTAAAAACTCCTATTAATTCTTTCGTTCATTCGTCATTGTTGTTGGCAAGAAGCATATCATCAACATAGACTATAAGAAAGGCCATAGAGCCATTGCTATCTAGTTTTATGTAGAGGTAACGATCGATTTTTGACTGGATGAAGCCAACTTGAACTACACTAGAGTTCAACACATCATTCCAACTTTTGGACGATGTTTTAAGTCCATAACTGGATTTAATTAACTTGAGGCATTCATTATCACCTAATTGACAGCCTTTGAGTGAAGTTATATATATATAGGGTATATAATTTGTGAATTTAAGAAAGCTGTTTTAATATCGAACTGTAATAAATTTAAACCATACTTATTTGCAACAGACAAAATCCAACGGATCAACCAGTACTGAATGACTGGAGCGTATGTTTGTGATAAAGAATAATTTGTCAAATCCTTAAAACCTCTGGCAACAAGTCTTGTCTTTGAAATATGGATATCCGAGTTACTGGGTTTGGTGATAAAGTGCCATTTTGTGTCAACAAATCTGACATTTTTTCTTTTGAGATGATCTCCCAGACACCCATTTCAGCCAAGGATTTCAATTTGTCCTTAATGGTGCTAAGCCATTGGTTACAAAAATGATTTGTGTGGACTTCCTCAAAAGTTTGAGGGATGCAATCTTTGATACATAGATTACTCCTTGAGTTAATTAAGTTTAATAAAACCGGATTTTCCTCGGTTTGTTTTCATATTTTATAACCTGATTATTCATTATTTTATTACTATCATTATTTACTTGTATTATATTTTTAGTCCCGTCAAACCTGACATTACAGGTGACATGTGACTTATTCAGTAATGGGTCCCATATGCAGTAGCCAGTTGTGGTATATCCTACAAAGATGGCTTTCTCGGAACATTGTGTGAGTTTCAGGTGTTCATTTTTGACACATTTTTTTTTATTCTTACTAGCTTGTTGTTGTTGTCAGACTTTGATAAGAATGTGTCGATAAGCCAAAGCTCCAAAGACTTGTAAATTTGAAATGTCTGGTTTGTGGCCATAAAACAATTCAAAAAGTGTGGAATTATTCTTATTTACCCATGTGGGGCTCCTATTAACAACAGCTAGGGACCAGAAACTAGAGTCCAAATTTGCATCAAAGAGTATAGTTCTTACGCGAAACATAATTGTTTTGTTCTGTCTTTCATCCATCACATTCAATTTGGGAGAATAGGGGACAATATGGTCCAGAATGACACCATTTTCCTCAGAAAAGGACTTCATCTGAATATGTAAATATTCACAGACATTGTCAAATTGCAAAGTCGCAATTGGACAATTTGGAAATTTAGATTATAATTTTAAATAAAGTTTTTTAAATTTGGGAAAGACCATTGATTTTCATTCCATTGGCATGACAAAAGTGTATTTTGTCACGTGATCTACAAAGATCAAGACATATTTTTCACTGAAGGTACCAGGTGAAAACAGACCCATTGTGTCCGATGAGACCACCTCAAGTTTCTTATTTGGGTGTGTGCGAGTTCAATTGTGATCTAGATGCCTAGAATTAGCTCTCATACAAGTTTCACATAGCCAGAACTCATCATCACAGAAGTTAATTCCAGAAGGAATTCCTCTAGAAACTTTGGTTAATAATATTAAGTTTCTTCCTGATAAATGTCCTAATCGCCTATGCCATATTAATTTTTTATTTGTGATTGATTGTGTTACTCGTTCATTTGAATCCTGTTTGTCACTATTTATTATAATCATTATAATTTTTATTTATTAATTGTGATCCTATTCCTTTGTTCGTTTCATTCTCAATCTGTTCATGCTCCATGTTTTGTTCTATTATTTCATTATTATCATTATTGTTTATATTTTGTGTTCGTTCTCTATTTTCTAAATTTTGTTCGTGTATAGTGTTTTGTTCATTTTCATTATTATTATTATTATTAAGGTTATATCTATTTATTTCACTATTTTCATCTTCATTCAACTTGTCAACCTCCTCATTTTCCTTGATCACTTCTTTTTCTATTTCAAATTCACTCCACTCATCTTGTGTTTTAATATTAGGCATACATGCTAGTTTATTAGAATTGTTATTATATGGGGATGTTTTATCTAAATAATAATTTTCCATCACCAATTTGTTCGAGTTGAGAAGTCCAATGAATCCAAATTCACAATCTAGTGCAGAATAAAGATTATCCAGCCACTTTTAATGTAGGTTGAGAGTTTACAATACCATAAATGACTCTCATAATTGATTTTCTTCTTCCAATTTTTGATTTTAAACTAAGCTTCAGTGCCCACAATTGGGTTTTCATCCGCATTTACACTTTTCATGTATTTTTATTTATTTATTTTATTAATTAATGAAGTAAAAATTCACAAATTCAGTTATTTTAATTTTATTTTACTTACGGTACTTAACCAATTTTATTGTGGCACACAGCCCTTCACTAAAAATTAAAAATTGAATTAAAAAATGGCCCACAGCCCTTCATTAAAAGTGAAAAATTAAATGGCATACAGCCCTTCACTAAAAAGTGAAAAAATTAAAATTAACAACTATAAGTTTTAACACATTTCAAAAAAACAAAAAGGTACTTTTCTACACTGTGCTCTACCAGAATGTTGGAGATTGATTAAAGATTACACAGAAAAGAAAAGCTTTATCAAACCATTATGAATGTATTTTAACAGCGTACAAGAATGCTAGTGGCAAACTAAAGGTTTATTGGTCAAATTATTTCCAAATCAGGAAATCAGTGCTGCCACAGGCAAAGCACAAAAACATATGGTTTATTTTTATTCACAGATTATGCATTTTTGTAAACAAATAATGTAATGTCATGACTCATGAGGTTGTGTGGGATCATCTCCTAACAAATATTGATGTGAGGTATGCAGAACGAGGATCGAAAGAACTTGAGACTTTCTTCTTTTAAGACGTTTATTTCGCGACTAAAATATGTTTTACAAACGAAATATGAAATGGCGAAGCAACAGCGTTATCGGTTCGAGAATAGTAGGGGAAGCACTTCGTGATGAGAGTGTATGTGTGACATATATATATATAGTGTGACAGTGATGATGATGATGAAGAATGAGATGAGGTGGGATTTCGTATCAACACCCCCCTAAAATTTTACCGATTGAGTTCTTCATCGTGTTCTCTGAAAATAAACGAATTATTATCATTTTTTTTTTTATGTTTAAAAAAATATTTTGTACAAAAATAATATATGCATAATAAAAAATTTTCAAAAATATTCACATTGTATTATTCAAACATTATTACGGTAACTTTGGTTTTAATATAAAAAATTTTGATTGCTGTGCTTCGATTGATAGAAAAAAATTAAGTAAAATAAATAAATAAATAAATATAAAATGGTAACATGCATAGAGTATTGGACATTAATATGTCATAAAATAGTATATGGTGTGTATATATAAAAAAATAAAAATATAAAAATTGGTAACATGCAAAAAAAAATTATTAATGTATTATGAGTAATAACTGATTCATCGCTCGTATATTTTGAGTCGAGAAAAAAATATTCAAGAGAGAGAAAAAAAATATTCACGAACATATATTACACGAATGAAAAAGAAGAAAAAGAAAAGGAAAAAAATATTCACAAAAGGTATTTCCGATTATCGGTTTGATGAATTCAAAAGAACGTTACGTTTTTGTGTTTTATCTTAATAGTATAACATGAAAAAGGTTGTAGAATAATATACGTTGCATCGTTTATTATCTTTCGTATATTGCATTGTATCTGAACTGGCGTCTAACATGTTCTATGATAAGGCAACGTTTTCGGTTTATCTTAATTTGTGGTCATGTAATAGGTTTTAATCTCTATTGTGTTTATTGTTGGAGAGTTTCCTTTCATAAATTTGTGTGGGAATATTTCGTATATTTCTCTCACGCTAGTTGGAAAGTGTATAGGGTTTTTATTATACGAATTGTAGGGTTTTTTCTTGCTCGATTTTCATGATTTTTTCTTTGTGACAATATTCGAGAAACCTTGCATTTATCTCTTGCATGTATTTTCTAGTAAATGATATTATTAAGTATTCTTTTTGGCAATAATTGAAGGCCAATTTTTCAGCAAATATTTTCGTGTTACGACTTATATTTTAGACATTGGACGACTTGTATTTAGAATGGGAAAATTTTGTACATATACTGACTTTGAAATAAACTAATTATTATATTATGTGTATATGTTGGTTTCGTTTAGTATTTTTACAATTATATTTTCGAATTTTGAGCGATCTAATGATTTTGTTAGAATATCTGCTAACTGATTTTCAGAGCTTACCGTTCTAAAAAATATTATTTTTTCCTCAAAAGCTTCCAAAATCGAGTAGCATTTTATCATCAGGGCTCTCGACTTCTTTTGACTACCCCCAGAACATATTTTTTGTGTGGAAATGTTATCTTCCATAATATCTACCATTAATTTTTCCCCAAAAATATCAAAATTCATATACTGCATTACTTTTATCGTATCGAGGGTATCAAAAACTGCAATTATTTCGGCCGCAGTACTTGATGAAGCGTGAATCGTTTGCTTGCAGCAATTCCACTCTACCAAGTCTCCATAGGCGAATATCATAAATCCAGTTATTGACTTCCCTTTGTTAAGATTCTGTAATTCTATATTTGTGTCATCGACTTGGAGTGCGTAAGAGGCATCAATGTACGCTTGTATTCCGTCCCCTTTTGATGTATATGTTAGATTATATTTTTTAGTTGTATTAACGTATCTGAATATCCTTTTTACATAGTTTTTTAAGGTGTCATTGGAATTATTCTGGAAATGGGAGAAAAAATTTACTGGGAATAATATTTCTGGTCTCGTAAGTCTCGCTAAGTAAAGTAGTCCCCCTATCATCGATCTATATTCGGTATCATCCCTGCCATTTTGTATTTTATCTATTTTTAATCCTGTTTCCATGGGTGTATTTGTGTTTTTAAGTTCCGAAATTCCAAATTTTTTGATCATTTTGTCTATGTGTTTATATTGTGATATTGTTATGGTGTTCTTTTCTATATTTCTGACTATCTCTAGACCTACAAAAAATTTTGGATTATTTGTTATTGTGATTGTAAAATCCTTTTGCAACTCTTCATTTATTTCTGTAATGGCTGATTGGGAATTCGACGCTATTAATATGTCATCAACATAGCTTAGAAAATATGTTTTATCGTTATTATTTTTCATTATATACAGGCATCTATTGCTCTAGTTTTTTCAAATCCCATTTCTTTTACTTTTGCGTCCAATAAGTCGTACCACAATTTGCTGGATGTTTTTAATCCGTAAATTGATTTTTGTAGTTCGAGTACTTGATTTCGATTAATATTTATGCCTTCTGGTCTTTTAACGAAAATGGGTTTTATAATGGGTGAATTTAGGTAGGCAGTCTTTACGTCGTATTGTACCATTATTAATTTTTCTTTATTCACTATTGATAATAATAATCTTATTGTTCCTATAGATGCTACAGGTTCGTGGGTTTCAGCAATACCATATTCTGTTCGATCTTTAAAGCCACGTGCCACAAGTCTAGCTTTGGGTTTTGGATTTCCAAATTCATCAAACTTTATAGTAAAAATCCATCTTGTATCTATTAGTTTCTGGCGATCATAGTCTACTATTTTCCATACTTTCAAATCATAGAGGGAATTAAATTCATCATTGATGGCTTTATCCATTCCTCCCTAAAGGGGTTTGTATTTATCTCAGAAAATGTTTTTGGGATATTATCTTCTATGTATGCTTTATTATATATTAAATTAATATTCATTATTATGGGGTTCACTATTCCCAAATCATAGTCATAATCTGCCAACTTTATTGTTAAGGATTTTTTATTAATTAACAGTGATTTTATATTATGGCTTTCATCTACTTTGACATCACAAGAAATGTACGATTTTGTATTATAAGGATCTCCAAGACAATACCCTGTATTCGTATAACCCATCATTATGTTTTTCTCTGCCCTGTGCGCCAGTTTAGGATCAATTTTGTCTTTTGATTTTGACCTTGCCTTAATAGCATTTTGTTTTCTGACATCCATGGGTATATGCCTATAAGTAAGTGCACCGAACACTTTTAAATTTTTCAAATTTGGTTTCCTTCCATAAAATAATTCATACGGTGTCTTAAACCCTTCATTCGCCTTGGTGGGGGATCTATTAATTAAATAGGCTGCTGTAACAACAGCATAGGACCAGTATTTTATATCGAGATTGGCATCAATCAACATGGCCCTTACTCTCCTCATTAAAGTTTGATTTTGCCTTTCGGCAACACCATTTAACTCAGGAGAATATGGCACCACGTAATCCATTGTTATGCCTGTCTCTTTACAGTAATTTATTATTTTTGTGTCGGTGTATTCCTTTGCATTGTCACATCTTATAGTCCCTATGGGGTATTCCGGAAATTTATTTTTCATAGACATTATAATATTTTTAAATTCGTTTGTCACTTGACTTTTATTGGCTATTGGCATGACAAATGTGTATTTCGAAAAATGGTCTATGAATGTTAAAATATATTTTTGATTTGCACAGAGGGCGTAAATGGACCCATGATATCCGATGATGCTATTTCTAATTTTTGGTTTGGTTTACTTCTTATCCTTGTATGACCCAGCTTTGTATTATTGGCGATACAACATATTTGACAGTTTACAAAATCTTCATCTCTAAAATTAAGGTTTTCGGGAATGCCAATTGCTAAATTTTTTAATTTTTGCAAATACCTGGCATTTAGATGTCCAAGTCTCTTATGTATTACTAACTTTTTATTTGTATTATTGTTTATTTGGAGTTTATTCGTGTTAGTATTATTTTCATTTTCCTCAATGACTATTTCCTCATCTTCACCCCCTTAGATGATTCAGTATTATTATCCTCTTCAATAATTTCCAGTTCCACTGTAAAATCATCCCACTCATCATTCATATCTTGGGTGGCTGGGGCACATATTATATTTTTTTTATTAATATTATCTTCTTTTTTTTTTATTCTCTACATTATAATATATGTAGAATATTCCCTCTTCTTTTTTCGCAGTTATGATGATTTCTGCAGTTTCAATAAAATATATATTCGCAATATCTTTTTGTTGATCGATATTAATTATTCCAGTATTTGTTATTTTAATAGCTGAAATAATATCTAAATTCAGATCCGGCACATAATGAACGTCATTTAATTCTATCAATGATTGATTTTTATTGGAATTTTCGACTTTGATCACCATTTTACCAGTATGTGTGGCATATAAAAATGTATTTTTTCCTGCACATTGCAATTTAATTGGGGTTACGAATTTTTTAACATTTATTAATTTACTAAGATCAGATGTTAAGTGCACTTCTGCAGCTCCGTCTAGAATTGCTCTATAATTTAATGTTTCGTAATTTCCATCATTATTATGTTTATTATTATTAACTAATTCTTTCAGCAACCATTCACTATTATTACTACAAAATTTTTTTATCATGCAGGACATTTTCACCTGCTGCTCCGAACTATCTTTCTTATTATTATTTGATGGATTCGTATTTGCCTTTGGTGTGTAATTTCCTTGACTATTATTCGCACTATCATTACTATTATTCGCTTGAGAATTATTATTGGTGCAATTTTGTGCTATGTGGCCGAATTGACTACACTTATAACATCTAGGATTATTTTGGTTATTATTTCTCCCATTGCCTCTATAATTATTTCCTCTGTAATTGGGGTTTCCTCTATAACTGTTTCTTCTATAATTATTATTACCATTATTATTATTCGTAGTACCATTATTTTGGTTCTGGTCTGTTCCATTACCATTAGTGTTTCCATTATGACCATTATTATTGAAATTATTTCTATTGCTATTTCTAAAGTTATTATAATTATTATTACTACCCCTATAATTATTATTCCTTCCTCTGTAGTTATATCTATTATTATTACCATTATTTCCATTATTTCTATAATTATTATTAGATTGATTATTATTATTCTGTTTTTTTAAGGTCTGATCCCTAAATTTTTGATCAGAATCTTCTCTCAGTATTCTTTTAAAATTATCTAAATTCTTTTCATTCTGAGGTAAATTTTCGTATTGTATTTTTGCAATCGCTTGCTCATAACATAATGCTAATTGCAAATTTTCTAACTCTTCAGTTTCGGTAACTTCTTTCCCACTGTCTCTCACATCTGTTACAAGTTCATCCCATTTTTTTTAAAAAACCTTTCATGTTTCCACCTGGTTGAAACCTGAATTCTAACCATTTTGATTTCGCCATATTGGCTGTGACCGAAGTTTTCGTGCCATAAATATTATCCAATTTTTTGAGCATTAATATTGCTGTATTACAATCCCTTATTTGTTTTGTTATTTCATTCGATACTCTTTCTAGTACAAATGCTTTCGCATTATCTTACATTTTGCAATAGTTCAACATATCTTTGTCTGGTCAAAAATTAAGATCATCTATATTATTTATATATGGCTGTAAAAACTCAGGTTCCCCAAAAATATCATAATATCCAGCTCCCCGAATAGCCGAAATAATCATCATTCGCCAGTCTAAATAATATTTTCCATTAAATACCTTTCCCAGGGGTGCCTGTATAAGTTTAATTTCACTTTGGAATGCCATTTTTCCTCTGTTTTACGAAAACCTAATAAATTATTTTCTTTATTAATGACAGGTGTGTATTTTTTATTTTCGATTGACCTTTTTTCAATTTTTTTACTTAAATCTTCTTCTTCACGATTTCCTTTCTTATCCAGTTTATATAATTTATTTAATTAAAGAATCTGTTCATAAATTTCTCTTTCGATTTTGCAGAACTATAAATTCTGTTCGAAAAATAATTTACTGAAGATTCTGAAATTACAATATATTTTAAACTACTGATTTCCTCAATTCTTCCAGATATATCTATCACAAAGGATTCTAATATTATTTCACCTGTAAAATATTTAACGTAGGGTAAATTATAAATTTCTATTTTTAGATCAACCACTTTTTCTCCTTCAAACTTTTTTATTAATTTCTCTAAATCTTCCTTTTTTATATTATATTCACCTATTTTACTTTCGGATAGATTTATTATTTGGGACATAGAACTTTTACTTAAATTTTATTATCTTAACCTCACTTCAAATACAATTACAAAATACGAAAAATAATTAATTTCAACAGATATTACCTTTACAATTATTTTACTTTATAATTCCTGCTGCGCTGATGAACGATTTATGTTTTCTATGCTGTCCACCTCCGTACTTCCTGCCTGAATTTTGCTCTAGGTTGGCCGAAAAATTGGGTCTTCGATGTTGGATCTACGATGAGTCCTCGACGATGGGAGCAGGTTTCCTTTGGCTGTTCTCACGATCTCTTTGGCAGTCCCTCTGGATTTGATGTTCGATGACTTCCAGTATTGTCCGTTATTAAGTCTGGAACTTCAGCTTTTCTCTCTCAATTTAATTTTGAATTTTAGAAATAAATTAAAGTTCGAGTTAATTCTCGAAAAACACGATACTATATCGTGTATTATTCAATAAAAAACATAAAAAATTTTACGCACAGCAGTGAATTAAATTTCAAAAAATAATTATTTCATCGATCTGAATTTTCTAAGTCTCTCCTCAAAGTTCTACCACGGCGATGGCTACCATGATGTGAGGTATGCAGAACGAGGATCGAAAGAACTTGAGACTTTCTTCTTTTAAGACGTTTATTTTGCGACTAAAATATGTTTTACAAACGAAATATGAAATGGCGAAGCAACAGCGTTATCGGTTCGAGAATAGTAGGGGAAGCACTTTGTGATGAGAGTGTACATGTGACATATATATATATATATAGTGTGACAGTGATGATGATGATGAAGAATGAGATGAGGTGGGATTTCGTATCAACAAATATTACTTCTTGGTTGGGGACTCAATTAAGTGGCATCTGAAAACACAGGTAGCCAACATATACTCAGGGAAATATAATTCAGATGGTATTATAAAAGTCTGTGAAGTACATGATCGATAATCCACAGTAACAATAAATGGTGTATATCACGGAGAAAAGCAAGGGAGCAGGTCCATGTTCAAACAACAGCCCACAAGGCTCCTAGTCTAACTTATATGTCACTATCTAATGGTGGGACATTTAATGTGAGTTGAATGCCAATGTCTAAGTCTTCTCATTTGACACTATTTGTATAAAGAAAGAGTAAACTTACATAAAACATATTTGAATAAATAATTACACTCTTCGTTGATATTTGAATCCATTTTATTTGCATCCGACGTTGATCAAATTCACCATCATGGTTCCCCAAAATGACATTAAGAATCTATTAACCCCTAGGTACGTGATTTCTACAATCCTGGTAAACTACTGCATAAACTCTTACTATTTACTGAGTTTACGTTAAATAATTTATATTTTTATATGAACCTTGACACTTTTTAATCAACGTGATTTTTACCAGTGGCTGACTAAAAATGGACTGACGCAAGGCTGTGTAAACCAAAACAAGCTTGCCTCTAAAAAGATAAGCAACGGAAAGATGTAGTTTGAGGGAATCAAACTTAATACAGTAATCAATCCAGAAACGTATTATATTCTTGTTAAAATATTCACCGTCATTTCCTCTTGTATAGAAATAAATGTAATAATTTACTGGCCAGGTAAATTATACTAGCGAACAAAATATTTCTAATGGCAACATCTATAATTAAAAATATTCGGGTGGGTCCAGGATTCTACAATTAACAGACAAATCAGGACTCAACTCACAGATGGCAAAAATTCGTTATTTTATTTTGGGTCTTAACTCCGTACTGTCCTTTTGTTCGACATTTAATTTTGGCACTTTGAAGCAGTCAAACGTGTAGGTATTGATTCATAATTCTTTTCATGGGCAATAAAAATAATCGATGGCGATCTCTTCCCCCTCTACACGGATTTGTTTTTTTAGTAGAACGCGGCAAAAGAAAATCACACATAAATTGTATTTTT
Organism: Ericerus pela; assembly: GCA_011428145.1. Taxonomy (NCBI): domain Eukaryota; kingdom Metazoa; phylum Arthropoda; class Insecta; order Hemiptera; family Coccidae; genus Ericerus; species Ericerus pela. Next base: position 621,456 of record WOFM01000519.1, on the reverse strand, counting down.
AAAATTTGACACACCTAAAATGATAATAAATAAAATTGTTTAAAGAAAACATTAAAAATTCTACATAAAATAATTTCAAAAAAATAAAATGAGCACGTTATATGGTAACATTCTGTAATTTGATTTGAGCATCCAGAAAATAAACAGTACATTAAAACTCAGTAATTTAGAGTACCTACTAAATACATAAATTATAGAAATAAAATTAATTATTTAGAAAAAAAAAAGAAAAGAAAAAGGAATATGAATACTCGTTCTCGAAACCAGTTTTGTATTTCTGAGAAAATGAGTAAAAATAATACTGTACGAAGGAATTAAACGTTGCACTAATTATATTTAACGGCATTCCTATGGTCACATTTCAATAACCACTCAGCATTTGGATTCAATTTATACACGGCATTCACGATGGCAGTTGGCTCCAAACATCTTTGTCCTGCGAAGGTAATAAAAAATGACAATCCCCCGTCAAGAATATTCGAAATTGATCACTTAGTAAGCAAATACGCACCAATGTTGCCTCCAATTTCATACAGAAAATGAGTTCTGAGAGCAGTATCTGAATCTGCCGTAGCTAGCAAACACGAAAGATTTCCATTGGGAGCTAATTCAGTTAACACTCTTTGCTTGATATCTTTTCGACGTAATTGTTTATTATTCACGTTTGTAGGGGAACTTTTAGAACCAATTTCAACAACTCTACAATAGAAATTCAAATTTACAAAAACTTGACAGCTAAGACGTTTTCAGGTATTTATAATGCACCAGTTCTCAAGGTTACAAAAGTAGGTAATATTCACAGATTCGCTAAAAATTCGCGACATAATTATCATTTCTCAAACAATTCCAAAATTTTATCATCAAGTTGAAAATAATTAAAAAATTACTTTAACACAACTTCTCCAGCTGACGTATTTTTTCCCAACACCACGGGAGTGTTGTACAAGTTGAACTGGGGTGCATTAACGCGAATGACTCCATCTTGAAAATCTACTTCATTATCGATCTGTCGCATTATCATTTCCCCTTTAGCGCTTTTCTTATTTCCAAGAAATTTTTTCATCTGCAAATGCAGAAAACATTTTTATGATTCTGAATAAGAATACCGCGTTTAACTGATAGAAAGACCACACACTGAAACTCGACACTTACAGGACTATTTTCCTTTAGTCTGTATTTATCTAGTTCATTGATATGTCGTAACTGGGTAACAAGAGAACAAGGAACTATATTGAGACGATCGAAGCAACCTATCAATGTTTCAGTTATACGACAACTAACAGCAGCGAGACCCACTTGAGCGTGCAAGTTTCCATTTGTTTTATCTATTTGAATGTATCTGCGAAATACGATATTCGATTTAGTATATTATACAATGCCGGGAAAAAATCGAAGTACATTCGATAGTTTACGTACCGAGGGGGGAAAATGGAGGGAGCTATTATCATGGCAACATTATGCTGTGTCATTTTATTTTCACTTTCATGTTTCACAAGTTTTCGCATGAATGACAGAATAGCTAACAAAGTTAATCTATTTTCAACAGGTAACAATAGCACAAGCAAATTTAAAACCTTTTCACATTCGTTTAATCCTGTACGAAAAAGGAGAAGACATTAATTAATGCACTTATACTCACACATGGGTACGATTACGTTCCCAGCACTTACTATGAGATTGATAAAATAAATTGATGAGTTCATTTGTTAAAATAGGCTCAGGAAGTTCACGCAACAGTTTCTTGAAAACTGCGGCTAAATCGTGTATGGCACATCGTTCTAACATTTGGTCGATTTGTTGCGGCTCCGTGTAAAAGTCTTTCTCAATAATTTGACACAAACTTTCTGTTTTTGCCTTATTTCCCGCAACACGAAGTACGCCTTCTTCAGTTAAGCCTCGCTTCTCCATTTCGTGTAACAACTGTTGAAAAAAAAAAATTTCACCAATTCCGGCAAGATATTTTTCATTGCTGGTGATTCAAAAATAAAAAACATACTTTACGAAAAATGAGAGGAACGTGACATTGCTCTTTGGAAAGGTTAGAATCTTTTTCCACCAAGGACGACATTGAGCATCCAAAAATGTTGCCCTCTATAAAAATTAAATTACGTTCATTAAAATCAAGAGTTTCAATCAACTGATACGAAGAATACAGAATCAAAGTTGAAAAAAAAAAAAAAAAAATAAATAAATAAACTAAGTATAAATAAAAAGAAGTCCTGACTGACTAATCAACGCTCACGCAAAACTGCTGAACCTATTGCCTTGAAATTTTTAAGGTATATTTTTAACATGCAATAGATGCTCACTAAGAGAGGGTTTTCTAAAATTCCACCCTGAAGGGAATTAATATTTTTACCCAAAAGAATATTAAAATGGTTTTTGCTTTAAGAAGTCATTTGATTAATGATCTGAAAATTGTTATTTGTATTTTACAAAATTCCATTCCTAAGGGGGTCATCAAATGGGGTCAAACTTATTTTTACATATTTGTCAATATCTTTCAAACCCGACGTGATATTGAAAAAATTTCTTTTTTGGAAATTCATTTGACTTTTTCCAAGTCCAAAAATTTTTTTTTCTTTCCTACAAAATTTCATCCGAAATAAATTTCAAAGTTTAAAAAATTTTCTAAAAAAATTTTTTTTTTTCACACAGATAAAACTTTACATGAAAAATGTTTTTTCTAAATGCCCTCAGTCGAAGCACCTTACAACAGTAAAATAACAAAAAATTTCTGCCCTAAACAAAAACATTGTCCGATTATTGGCCAGTACTTCCATTGTCAAAAAATGCTACGATCAACAGTAATTTCCGAAAAATGAAATTGTCCTGAAGGTCCCCCTTACTACTTAAAACACATAAAAAAGGTTAAATATTTATATTAAAGGATATGGTTTACAGTATTAGTGACTGCTTATAGACTGATAAAATAAGTAAGATTCAATGAGTTATATACTAATTCTAACGTACAGCTTATGGTAATAGTAATATGATTGGCTCTTGATTCGTCATAGATATACAGGAAAGCCGGTAATATTAAAGAAAAATGACATAAGTGGATGTAGTTAATGAAGTAAGTAGAATTTGGAGATTGGCAATATTAGTAGAAAAGTTTCATGGAAATGGTGACTCATGTTTGGAGTTTACCGAAATAAGTAGATTTAGGAAAAAAGTGATGTCATGAAGCAAGTCAAGACTTGTCCAGATGACGTGATTCTGAATGAACAAATATAAGACTGAATATGAAAAGTGAATTTAGTATAGAACTTTGGAAATATACGAATTATATTATGTATGATATGAAATGATCGTAACATTTAGGAGAGTTCAGCGGATACCTATGACTTTGAAAATGATACCTATTCATCAACAAAATTTTTTTTTGATGGTTCAAAAAAGTTCTTCTAACTAATTAGGCTAATAAAACCAAGGGAAAATCCTCTGAAAAATTAACGAACCAATACATCATCAATTATAATAAATAATACAAACTGTTTTTTCGGACGAAACTCTTAACAAAATTATGTAAAAAACAATAAGGGGGAAAAAGGGATGAAAAAAAAAGAAGAATCTTCCCGATCATTCTTAAATTTCGAGAAAAAACAACACCAAAGTGGGTTGGGCCACGAGGCAGCTAGAAGGCAAAAGCCTCCTAGATAAATAAATATAGATAAGCCTCCTAGTTAAATATACTTGGAAGGATTTCCAAATTTGAGAAAATAAATTGAAATATTTTTAATAACCTAAAGCAGAAATGAAGAAAACTGATTTTAATTTCAGTAAAAATGCGACTAATCCAAGCTAGGATAAAATAATTATTTCAGTTTTTTCACTCATTCATTCAAAAACTACGCTCAAGAAACGCAACTTTCTTCTAGGTTTTTATCAGTCCGTATTTTATTGACATATCTAATGTTCAACTAGACTAACAAATATTGCATAATAGAAATACGTTCTCATTACACACAACGTATTGACGTATTTTTGACCCCACAAAAAATTTAAATAGTAATTTCTCTGTGAATAAAATTTCAGGAGGTAGATCTGCGGACAAGGGTGGTATTCTTGAGATTTATAACATGCATGCTACGATAGCCTGAAGTTTAGGATAAGTTGAATGGTAATCTTGAGCTTTGCGATAGACGAAAATAATCGTTGCTACGGATCTTTTTTCATGTTATAATAACAAAATTACATTCACTGCTGTCGAGCAGAGATTACCTTCATGCTAAACAGAAATCACGCAACCTGGGCATAAGCGCTAAAAATCTCAAGAATACTACTCTTTTTTTCACACTTCTTTTTTTTTTCAGTTGTTTACATCGATAAATTGACGAATCATGAAAAATGAGACTAATTTTTGAACTATACAGTAAAACGAAAATTTTCATTATTTGATCTTACTGCATTGATTTTTATTGTAATTGTGAAAGAAGGCTATTTTTGTCAATATAATCTTACATAGACACATGAAACAAGCTAGTACTTGAAAAATAGAGTTTCTCCACAATACATGACCTCACATCGCAAGTAAAAAATTTAAAATTCTTGAAAAGTAAAGTCTTTAATCATGATAAAGAAAAGTCAATATAATCACCTCAAAACTACAACTAAATCAAAGAAATAAACGAAAATTATCATTATGATTAAGTGAAAGGATTATTTTTACTGAAAGTAATTTTATTTGGATGATATTAAACAATGGGACGTAAATGTTTGCGAAAACATTGGGAACTTTCGAGGTAAATTTGTGAGAAGAAATTCCCAAACTAATTTGTATAATTTTTATCAATTTTATCGATAAGTGAGAATTGAATGAATTTTAAAATCTCGTAAGAACGACAGAACAAGTTTTGTATCGCTCAAATATATATATTCGTGTAGTTTTTTAATTCATCAGAAACTCGACAATTTTCCCAACCACATACCTTGTTTTCGTTTCCTCTTGTAAGGTTTGATTTTTGGAAAGGGATTGGCTGCTTTATCGAACACAGCGGATAATTCAACGAACAATAGCGGTCTTAATTTGACTAGATCTTCTTCTGATAGCGTATCCACCCATGTACATCCCAAAGTATTTTCTTCTTCACTTTTTTCATTAATTTGTTCGTCCTATAACAAAAGAAGAAGAAAAATCAATGGAATAATTCCAGTAAAGATGCAGCAAGAAATAGCTTGAATGAAATTACTAGAGCAACCAGAGAATACACCGAATGATTCAACAAAAGATTAATAAAATGCTTGCAACTCTTAACAATAGGACGATTCACTAGTTTTTGCGTTTGGTTTTTTTCTGTCTGACGGTTCGACAGTCATTAATATAACATGAGTAATGATTCAATTTATTAACAATCACTCAATATTGAAGTAATTCTTTTGGTGTCAAGACAGATTTATTACAGCATTTAAAAAAAAATCCTTTCATTCGAACGTCCATCCTTTGATTATGTAAGTAAGCGTCTCAGAAAAGACTGAATGAGAAAAAATTGAAAAGTTATTTTCCACACTTAATTGAAAATGACTACAGTACCTACCCTGACCTTTCCTTATATCTCAACTAGTAATTTTAAAGCTAAGGATTAGATAGAAATTTATTTGATTGATCAGCCCGGTCGAAAACAGACTTTCTATCTAACCAGTGAGGTCATTTTGACCCAATTGGGTGAGTGAAGTCTACTCCACCGGATTAATAACGGGATACATAAAAGATAAAATTAGGATTAAATCGACCTTATAAGGTAAATTAAAGATCTGATCGAAGCAAATTTTAGATCTTCATGATTTTTTTTCAAATACTTATAGAACTGAGGTCGCTGTGGTGAGAAAAACGATGTGCCTGTAAATATACATTTGCATGTAGAGGAAATATTTTGGGCAAATTAATAAGTCAAATGGTATAATAATATTACATTTTTGTTAACACTTTCTCACATTCCTACAATGGCTGTATGATAGAGATGCTCCTTTAGGAATTAGTAGTGCCGGGTTCGAATCACATCAAGGGTGAAGTTTTATGATTTTTTCCCCCCAAGAATGGTTCAATAGATTCTGGTTTTTTTTCTTTAATATTTTTCAAAATAATTATTCCAGATTAGACACATTTTTCATCAAAATAAGTGCAGATTCTAGGTTCACTTAGTACATAGATAGTGGGATCTTTCGGGCAGATGCGGAGGGGCGGTCCATGGTATCCCACTTTGCAGGCGACAACATCGGGGGGATGAAGCGGGTGGGAGAAGCCCCACCTCCTGGAGTTCACCCTACTGTTGCCAACACACAAAGTGGCATGCCTTGAACAAGACCCCCACATCTTCCAAAAGATTTCTCTGCTGGTACTGTGCTGGCATCTACTATATTCACTAACACACGTGAGAAAGAGTAAAAAAAAATTTTTTGCCCAAAACATTTCCTTCACTTCCAAGTGTATATTTACAGGCATGCGGAAAAATGTAGAGTAAAATACAGAGAAATTTAATGGTTAGTGGGCACGAATTAATGTTACTATCACCATTTTTATCTACCAAAGGATAAATGATTTTTAAATCTATAAATAATTCAAAAGCATTAAAGCTTATTAAATAATAAAAAATGAACAAAACATTTGCACATTCAAAAATTGAAGAAGTCTTACTTCTTTTTACCGACTGTGTCAGAAAGAGGTATTGTATTTGACCCATTTTCTGGCAATCTAATGAAATTTTGTGCTACTCTGCAGCATTCAATATGCATCTTAAAAATACAAATGATAATTCACAAAATTGGTATTTTTATGGTGAGTAACACTGGCCAAAGAAATCTGAAAAATTCCTCATAAATGACCCAAAAATAAGATTCAAAATTTGAGAATTTTTTTCATCAAAAAAGTAAAATGATCAATCACAAATCTCAATTCCAAATAAAATGGAATAACGCATCCTGACTGGATTACCCAAAAATGCCTAGGATATTTCTTGTGGTTATATAAATATTTTAGAAAGCATCATTCTCTCAGTATTATATTAGCCTTCCTAAGTTTCGCATATATAAACATCCCACAAGAAAAATTTTGACATTTTACTGTTTGATACGAAAGTGGAGAGTTTCTAAGGAATTAAACATTTTTAATAAATAAAACCCCTAATGTTTCAAATAGATGTAATAATGCTATGTATTATAAGGTTGTCAAATCCATGTTAAATTTACAAAAAATTGCATTATGGAAATATTTAGTATGAAGGGATCTACATGGCTTCATTCAAAAATCTTGCATTATATATGACTTGGAAGGCATTTCTGCTAGCGACTGCGTTAGTTGTAATTCCACTTTGTAAAAAAATTACTATCTTAAAACCTGGAAAACTTGTTTTCTATATTTTAGTTCTATTATATTTTATGTCTCTACATGCAGTCGGTTTCATTTTTTTTTCAAAAATTTAATTATTGTCTAAAAAAGTAAGTTTTTCATTATTGTAGCAAGAAGAAAGTAGTTTTGAATAATACTTGCAAACGATATTCTTTAATAATAAGCGTTCATAATCACTGAAAAGCTGATGAACAGTTGGGGAAATTGGTGTGTTTCTTAAACACAATTTCTTCAAATTTTCGTCGCGATGAGCAACATGTATACACGCTGGATGGAATTTAATTTTTATTTAAGAAATAAGAATTTCCTGAATATGACTCTTCGAATTTACATCATCTATCCAAATATACGTCGGGAATTTTCTTCTGTACCTACATAATTTACAGCACAAAAAAATGGAAAGAGGAGAAGCGAGTTGGGTGCATTGTAACCACTCAAAGTTACACAATATATTCCAATTATTTATTTAAGACTACATATGACGAGTGTTGTCGAGAGTACATTTTGTAATAAAATTTCACCGAAGCGTAATAACTACGTCATAAAACAAAATATGGAGAACAGTTACTATTCAAGTGATAAAATTAAATTTTGTTCAACAAATTACATAATACAAAAAAATGAGGGAAAACGCATATCTATGAGTACGCAGTCATCTCAGCATACATCAACTAAAACATCAATTAATTAATACCTTGACGAGGCCAAATCACGATAAATATACGCTCTACTTGGCAGAACGCATTAATTTTTTCTTATTCTCACAAGTAAAATTAAGTAATACAGATACCTCTGACTTCCAGTTGGTAGGCTGCTGCCACATATATTCGAATCCCAAATGGTGAGTATTGTTGGGTTCCTTAATATGATCAAGATTTTCTTCCTCAGCCTCTGTTGTTGTATTCCTGAAAATATTAGAAGTTACCAATGAAAAAAGTTAATTTTTACAATGACATACGATGATACGAGTATGATAATATAATAATAATGAAATTACCCTCTTTGATCAGACGTAACAACCGATGATTGGTAACAATTTTTCGAAGCACTGGTGTCTCGAACTGTACCAAATCGCTGGAATGCTAACATTGTAATTCCATCGGCTGGAAATAAAAACGAGCTTATACTGTGTGAGACGTGGAAAACTGATTAACACGAGGAATATGTCATTTTCGGAATTGATGAATTAAGCAACAAAAAAAAAGAAAAAACTCATTGAATACTTGCATAATTATAAACCACTGGCTTGTAACAGAAAGGTAAAAGGCTAAAGTGAATTGTTTGATTAAATTTTTATTGAATCATATATTCTTAATTTTTCTTTGAAATAACGTAGTTCGTTAACATTTAAAAAAAAAAAATCCATTTATTAATTTTATACAGGAAACGATTTTTACGCAGATACAAAACAAGTTCTTTATTGTTTTGTTAATTTTATGTAGGGATTAAAAAAACTTGCAAAATGGAAGAAAATATTGTAATTTGATTTTCAAATTCAATAGCACATTTAAGTTCCCATAACGATAAAAGAACCACAAGTTTGTTCACAAACCGTTTTCTGAAGCGACGACATCTTTATCAGTTTTGATTACTCGACGAAAAATTTCTCGACGAGATGGAAGATTTTCTTCTTTGAGTGAAATTTTTGGATCAATAACATTAGTCGTACAACTACAAAAAAAAGAAAATAAAAATAAAATAAAACATAAACAAAAAACTGAATTTGAATGAAATTAAAAAATAGCCGTTGAAACAGAAGATTCGAAGTATGGGATATACATAACGGGTAGAAATCCCTAATGATATTATATACATTCATATAATCAGAAAAGTGACTTTTCATTTGCAAGCCGTTTTTTGATGAATAATAAATTAAATTACAATAAAAATAAATTGAAATATCAAGACACCGAATTTAAGAAAAAAAAAAAAAAAATTACTTGATATTGATGTAGTCTGGTAACGACGAAAACGGTGGAAAATGTGAATCTGGATAAATTTTTCGATCATTTTTTTCTGAGTCATTTGAACTTATTGTTGCAGTTGGTTTAATATCCTACAAAGATTTAAACAGTAAGATTGAAAATTAACTTTATTTTACAAAACTAAAACTGACCCTACAAATGGGCTTACCAATAATCTGACACAACTCTTTAAAATTTCGTACTTCAATATCACAAAATTATTTTCGTAAATCATTGAAAACGGGGGAACACATAACTTTCACTCGAGCAAAATTTTGTAATTTTTTAGCAGTCAATTTGTCAACACTAATGTTAGAAGTAATAAAAAATTAGTTGCGATCGTGGTTACACGCTTCAGTTCACATGTTTTACTATCGGTATGAAAAATTATAAACAATTTAGTATAAACCATGTACGTAAAACACGCATAAAAACCATAAACAATAATACTTATTCCTTATACCCTATACAAAATAAATAAGATTAAAAAATAATGAAATGTGATTTCTGCCACAGTAAAGACAGGAGATAACTAAAATGCAAGGTGTAAGTTTAAATTAACTGTCACGAATATGGATTGATAATAGTTCTGATCGAAATAATAATCATCAATAAAAAAATTCTAGCGCAGCAATGTTTCGATAGAAAACAGAGTTGCCGACGATGGTAGAGATAGAGAAGGGGGTGGAGATAGAAATGGAGATGTAGATGGAGATGTAGGAGTGAGTGAGAGAGAACTTACTTGAAAAAATTGTACAGAAGCAGAGGAAGACAGAATCAATGTTATTAACGAATAAATAAAAATATATACGAAGTTACCTCTCAGAAGTGTGTAATTGCAGCAATGAGAATCAGTAATGTACAGAAATTTAGAAAGTATATAGAAACCAATATCAAGTATGCTAGACTTAGACATCTGACAGGTAATCTGAAAAATGTTACTGAAAAATATTTAATATTTATCATTGTAACTGCAATTTGTATAAGAAAACACCAGAAATTTTGAATTACAAATAGGACAGCTAACAAATAACTAGTAAAGACTATAAACATGTTTTTAACATTTTATAATTGACCTACTGACCCTCAACACCCAAATCTTTTTTTAGTCATTATAATATTGATGAAAACCAGTAACAAATACGAGAAAAAGACGTATTTATTTTTTAATGGAAAAAAATGGTATTTAAAAGTTGAAAACGTGGATTACAAAATATTGGTATAGAAATAAGGATGTAAATATGAAATCTAAGATTTGAAAACATGGATTACAAAATAAAGGTATGGAAATACAGATAGAAAAAAATGTCATTGGTTCATTGATAGATCATTAAGAATTGTTGGGGCCTTACTACTCCATTATTTAAACTACTAAAACTGAAATAGGACAACTCAAACTAAGAATTCAAGAAAATTGTGAACATAATATGGGAACATTTTCCTGTTGCTCTGTTACCCTAATAAATGAAAGTAAACAATGACTTCTTGATTATAAAGAAATTAATAAGCCCTAACAAAAAACTAGTAACACTTCGCTGGACAGGAATTATTGTAGAAAGGTACTTATTATCATTTGTCTGATATACTTAATAACTGACCTAAAGATAAAATTATTATTACTGAATATATTATTGGTTTTTGAGAAATGATGTTAATGTATTAATAAAAAAGCAGTAATAATTCAAATATGAACCTCGAATAGGTCAATTAACTCACATAGAGAAGAAAAGAATTAAGTTTTTTGAGGGTTCACCTACTGATGAAATAGGTGAAATTGAGAAATCTAGTATTTTTTGGGAAGAAAAGAAATATTTATAACTAGCAATTAGTAACAATTTACCTGAGTAAAAAAAATTGGAATATGTCTGTTTTCCCTTTAGTTTATCATTTAAACACTGGAATGATGTCTTATTTTAATGAATTTAGAAGTGGACCTATCGATGTAGTCTTAAATAATCATCATATTATTGGTTTGGGGAAAGGTAAGAATGAGTATTGATAAAAAACCAGCTATAATATAAATGTGAGTGAAAATACACACAAGTCTATTCAACTTTACATGGAAAATGAGATTGATTTTTATCCCACATTTATTTGACAGTTAACCTATTAATTAAATTAGTTGAAGTAAACAGTCCTGTGTTTTCTGGGACATGGAGTAGTAGTTTAAATTAGAAATAAGTAACAATTTAGCAGGAAAGCACAACTTTGAGATTTCTTATTACTGCAGTACTCAAAATATTTTATTAATTTACTAGCTTTGGAGGAGGTGTTTACAGCCCCTCTTCACCAACTCCAGTTTCAAATCCTAGATGACCAAAATCATATACATGTGTGTGTACATTCAATATCCAATAGTTGGCAAATTTTTTTATGTTGAAAGCCCTTCATATAGAGTATATATGGTAATAGGCAAAGCATCCAGTTTTGTGCTTGTATTTTCTCTCGCCATTATCTCATTATTAAAATCATTTTAGGTGAAATCTGATAGAGGAAATGAATTTGTCATAAAAAAATAGGTGGGTTGTCAATGAAAATTTGTTTCTGTCATCGTTAGTTTTTAAAATAGATGACAAATTAAAAAATGGTAAATTTTTCATTAATTTTCAGTTTTTTATGGCCAATTTATGAAAAATTAATGGTGATAAAAAAATAAATTTTGTTTCAGAACTCAGTAAATTTTGTAATCTTTTCAATAGTATAAACCTCATCTTTCTAGCTTAAATAGAAGCTGAGAAATCACAAAGTGAGAGATCAGTTCTATTCAATTTTAAAATGTTGTGAATGTTGCAAAAAATGTTCATAAATATACAAAAATTGAGATTGAATTTTATTATATAGATTTGGAACTTGACCTATTGATAGAATTCCTAATACTAAATATGCTACCATTTATAGAGACATAGATATCGAGTACAGAGACAAAATTAGTAACAATTGAAAAATAAATTGATAAAAACTTAGGTGTATTCAAATTTGCGAACAAAATGAGAAAGCCTATAGTTTATACAATTAATCCATGATTGACCTATTGATTCAATTAGTAAAAGTAATTGCATTATTATGTACTATGAAGTATCAAATATGTTATAAGTAGGAAATTGTAACAACTCTCAGGGAGAAAAAATTTTTGAGATATCTCTATATTCTAAAATAGAAGATTCAGCCCACACATATTTTATTGCAATTTATTTGAGAGTTGAACTATTTATAGAATTCTTAATACAGAATATTTTACTAGCTTCAGGGAAGATGAGAATTAGTATTATTACAAAACCAGTAACATTTTTAAAAAAAGTGAAAACTTAACGTCTATTCCACACTAATTTCACATAATATATCCATAATGATTTACAAATTCTGATCGATACAGGAGCTGATATTCCCCTTTAAAACTATCAACACTCGAAAAGAAAAAATCAAGAAAATAAAATAAGAACACTGCCTACAAATTTCCTCTCTTGGAGGAAAATTGTCAAAAACAATCGGTATTGTTAGCATCATCACATAATTTGAGAAGCATCAAAACCTTAAAGATGTGCTTCTGTCAACCTCTAGGACAGAATTGAAAAAAGTGGTTAAAATCGAAAAATGAAATAACCAACCTCAATAAACGAAAAGATAAAAAATAAAATGAACATTCCTCGTCATTCATTTTATAAAAACAAAGTTTTACTCTCTCATAAAAATAAAAAGCACAACGAAAGAAACAGAACAATAAAATAAAAAAATTATTATTGGAATAGACTATTAAAAAGCTATACAATAAGTGGTTATTGACTTTTAAGGGTATAACAGAATGAAATTCAACTGCTCATACAAGTTCATCAGAAGAATTAAAGAAAAGGAAATGACACTTTTACTTTAATATAATAAAACGTAGGAACTAAAGTCCCAATAAAAATTCAATTTTACTGAGTAATTAGATACAGCTTATAAAGAACTACTAAGTAAGGACATTTATATTACTCACTTCAAACATGTTTTTCAACAAGGGATAATGGGGTTTCATCAAATGAGTAATCGGCTATTCCTCTAATAATGTGCAAAGGGAAAGTGAACTGGAATGATCCAATAGCGTGGCTAAGACAGAGATGACACAAAGGGATATGCAATGGGTAATGTGATGCAATTTAATATTAAATGAGATACTGTGATTTCAGAGCTATTACCGATTAATTGAAAAGTGATAGTGAATTCAGAGGTATGAGAAAATAAGTCCTCCTCTCTCCAAAATCTGGTGTTAACTGTTATGCTATTTTGAGCGAACTTCCAGCCATCTGAAAATGGAACTTTAGAAGAATCTCCATTCAAACCAAATTAGAGTGAAAAACACATCTCTACTTTCCTTAGTATTCTAATTATTCCAGAATAATTTCAAACTGGTGTATTAAGCAATCACAAATGGCACTTGCAGCTGTGAACAAAACCAAGAATGATAAGGCACTAGTAACCCTGTGGCTTTGCTCACCTTTAAAAAATATCAAAGGTCGCAAAAAATGGTGCAATTCTCTTAAATCCTTTAGATTTTGTGGCATCATAAAAAAAAGAGAAAATAAAAAGAATTTGCGTTAAAAAGTTTTGAAGTTGTACATTTGAGGAATTGTACTGAGGATACTAAGAGAGGGTTACTAAAATTTGGATCATCAGTTAAGATTATATCTGTCTATGATAGTATATCAATATCCTAAAATACATTTTGAAGCTTAAATAATCCTACTATTCACTACATCCTCATATGCAGCTAGGTCTAAGATTCATCTTGAGGAAACAAGGACCACTAACCATATAGTGAAACAGTTGGATACCAGGGGATTAAATAATTTTAAATCAGGTGGACTTTTCGAAAGAAATGTTAGCAAACAAGTTAGCAACAAGGCTCAGCAACTGGACATCAGGAAAAACAACCTGAAATCCTCATAAAAACCAAGTAACTTATATGTGATATCCAACATCTCAAAGACCAACACATAAAGCAACCTGGTGATAAATCAAAAACACAGTTGCCATAATAAAATAAAATTTAAAAAGGTGTGGAACTCAACTGATAAAAAAAGAAAATAAAAGTTGATAGATTCTGAAACAGAAGTAGGGAGTTAAGTCTGAATTTAAAAATGAGATAACCACATTCCCTTTGGGGGATTAAGAACAACTATCACATAACATCAAAAGGCAAAAAGAAGAAAAAAGAAAAAAGGAGCGGGCTCAAATCACATCATATCATATCTTTACAAATCACCAATAACCCTATTACAACTTCCCCCAATTCATCCCTATTCTGATTCTAGTCACCAAACATAATCTTCAAATTAACCATCACAAATAAAATTGAATACATTGTACTTACAGGATCAACAGGAATAAAGAGCTCAGCTTTTCTAAAGAAACTATTTTATTTGAAATAGCAATCAGACAGTAAAATGGTTCAGCAACTTGACAAAACTCAGGAAACCAATGAAAATTGTTTTTAATTAACTTTTGAGAAACATTCCATTTCGATGGAAATAATTTAAATGTAAAAATCAACAAATTTAGTTTTTCCATTGTTGGTAAACAGTTAGTAAAAAATAAACATTTATTATTTAAAAACACTGAGAAAATTTTACATTTTGACTTTACTAATTAAGTTCTGAAAAAACAAGAGCTCAGAAATGTGCTTCTGTCAACCTGTAGGACAGAACTGAAAAAGGTGGTTAAAATTGAAAAATGAAGAGACCAACTTCAACAAACGAAAAGATAAAAAATAAAATGGATAGAGCACATAAAAGGTTTTCTGAATTCCCCAAATTGCTGAAATATGAAGGAACACAGAGAGAGATAAAAAGTAACAAAAGAAAGAACAGAAGATAAGGTTAAATAAAAATTTCCTATCCACAGGAAAACAAAAGAGAAGCTTCAGGTTATGAGTGTGTAAATAACCCAAATGATGGTAACAAAAGAAAAGTAAAAACCCAAATCGATAACACTATTAAACTGATAAAATATGGTTTTTGGGATACTCTATACTCACTGGGTTTGAAATTTATTAATTGGGGAAGAACCAACATCTCATCAACATCAATGAGGGTAAAATGAAACAATAAAAGTAAAAATAAATTAAAATTCTGGAGATGTACATATACACTCCACACATTAATTAGACCCTCTTGGGTTTTCAATTCATAACCATTTTTGTTATTGTAACGATATTAATTGTCTTTTGCTATTACAAAGGGTTTCAAAACTAATTTCACAGAGTACCATCACAAATCAATCCAGCTCCACAGTGGTAACACAAATACTTCCATACCCAGAATATTGCTGATTACCTTGTCCAAAAGAAAGAATTCAGCACCTACCAATAATCGACCATCCAAGTATCCTATATCCTTTGAGAGCCAGATCTTCTAACATCATTTGACCTTAAATCAACTATGCAACATAGATTTCGTAGTTTCTAAAATAACAATCATCTGCGACGATATCTTATCTTTGTCACGGGGAGTTAAAAACCAACCGCCATTTTACCATTTCTACAAAAGTAATCAAATAATCTTACTTTCTATTTTTATTTTAATTACATCGTTATCCAACGAATAATTTCATCGTAATCTTTTTTTCTCATTATTTAAAAAACATGGGCCTTTTACATAATCATTTTCATAACTTCTACTAATAATAACTGAATAAACAGGAAACAACAAAACTGATAAAACCATATTGACTTGATCGCCTTTGGTAAACTTGAAAAACATTTTTTTTGTATGTAAACATCTTAGTGCTTGGTGTCTACATTAGGGGCTAAACAAGAATTACAATTGTCAGATTTGCCTAACAGTTCTCTTACAAAAAAATTGTAACTCTTGTATGTGTGCATTACATGATATGTGGGTGCGTGTGCACGGAACTCACCGCGCACACACACAACCACACCATTACCATTATTATGTTTACACATCAATTCTTCATGAGTAAACTCCCAATGGAACTCACGCTTTTTTTATTTTTTTACAAGCTCAGTTCTCATTTTATACTGAAAGAAAAAGTTAATATTGTATAAAAACAAATGAAAGTCTATATTTAAATATCAACTATTCTTTTTCGAAAACTCCTGAAGGTAACAATATACATTTAAAAAAATTATATCAAAAGGGAAAAGTGGTACCAATCATTCTCTTTTCTTATGAAATGGATAATTTTCATCATCCCCACCCCTAACCCTTTTGTGAAATCAATTTTAATACCCCATTTGCGAGCAAACTGGGTAAAAATGGGCAAACAAAATCATTCGTTCAGTAAGGACATGGTTTAAATACAGAGGATGTTTGACGATCACTCATCGTAAAAGTTTGTCAGCAAAAAGTAAGTTAAAACTTCAATTCACCGATATATCAACTGGTTCAAATTCTAATATAACACTTTCTATAATTCGAGTTGCTAAACATATTAAAATTATGAAGCACGCGCGAAAAAAAAAAAAAAATTAATTGATTGTCATTATGATTGAGGTAAACACTAACAAAAAAACACCTCAAACTCACTGGAATAAAAAATCGAACCAAGACGTAATGAAAAATCATGAAGTCATAGACTGGTTTGAAATTAGATAAAAAAATCTATAAAACAAACATTCTCAGTTTAATGGAGTAAATTATGGTTACGTTGATGATTTCGAAGAGAAAATGATTGAAATGAAAAATTGATTGGGAAATTTTCAAGCACAGAGACATTAAATAATATGAAAGTTCATTGTAACAAGAACAATTCCCTTTTACAAAGCTAATGGGAAGACTCAATCATAGTAATCATAGTATTTTTTATTTCTAAAATAATTTACCTCTAAATTCTTGAAGACATCTCTAATATCCGGTTTCTTGTGTTTCATTCTCGGACGATGCTTTACTGTTTGATTTAACGAATGCACTCTTCGACGAACTGCATTTGCTTGATGTAGAGATAAAACATTCATAACAGGTTCCAGTTCAGTTTCTTCTATTTCTTGACCACGTAGATATGAGTCGGTCAAATGTGAGAGGCCAGCTAGTACCAACCATTCTGCTTCATCAAGACCCTCGTCGTCAGACTTCGATTGCGAATTGTGATTATCATCTTCAGACAGTTTTTCCTCTGATGTAACTATCCTATACTCATTCCAGTAATCTTGAAAATCTTGACTTACATCAGTCTCCATGGCTTATGTAGGGCGAAGACAACTACAAACTGCAACAAAAACGAACAAAAAATTAATCAAACAGTTCAATATAGGTGAGAAACGAATTCAAAAGGTACACGACAAGACGTTAAAGGAGAAACAGGTCCCAATTATCAGTATTACACGATAGAATTTGACTTTAATGATTTCAAAATTCGTACTCAAATGCGTTAAATGAAGAAACTTGCTCTTAAGATAAAATTTATCCTTAAATGAGGAATAGTTCTTTGTATGGATGAAATAGTTATTTCAAATAGTTAAAAGTTTACCCTAGCGAGTTTCACTTTTAAGGTAAGTTTCAAAATACCACCATCAATCATACAAGAAATGACAAGCGATGCGGATATTATTAGAAAATAAATGATAAGTATATGTAATAGGCTGATGAACAAGAAGAAGTCAATCTAATTGAGAAAACATAAAACTGTCAAGTTACTATTCAAGCGACAAAAGAACTGTTAGCGATAGATTCACTACTGCTACCACTTTAGAAACTTCTTTTTATTAGGTTCATCAATCATCAAAATAATAACAAATTAAAATATTTAAAAAATACTATAAAATAACAACATACTGGTCACTTGCGTCTTCATCTTCTCTTCGGATTTCCAAACCAAGTTCCGATGTCCATGATGATTTGATTGTCAAATGCAGTCCTTATAATCTAAATCCTATTCTTGAAACAAAAATTTCCAATCTGCCAATCAGCGAACTGTAAACAACACAAGTGCCAGCGATCAGACAAAGAAGGATATTTTTTCGGGTGTTTCCGGTTGCATCCGTAAACAGATGATAGATGAAAAGTAAAGCCCTGTAGATACAAGTACAGCAATATTCCATTTTGTATCCACGATTTATTTCGCATAATCTTGGACTTTGACTATACAGAATTAACATGGACTGCTATTTGATTGAAAAATACGTACAAAATTTCGTTATCAATTGCCAAGACATAGGAGGAAAAAGTTAGTAGGGTTGGGTTGATAATGATTTCAATGTTCTTTGCACGGTAATTTTGTTTAGAATAGAAATTATGAAAATTTAATTTAATACCATAGAAAATGCTTTTACTTATTACTTATTTCTAATTTTTTATATATTCAATATAATTAATTCAGTTCTACCTCAAATTTCAGCAATATTTTACTGTTTTACGAATCCTTATCATACCCAACCCGACTAACTTCATCTTACATCTGATGTGAGGTATGTAGAACGAGGATCGAAAGAACTTGAGACTTTCTTCTTTTAAGAGATTTATTTCGCGACTAAAATATATTTCACAAACGAAAAAGTAAATGGCGAAGCAACAGCGATATACTATCGAAAGTAGTAGGGGAAACACTTCGTGACTAGAGTGTACATATGACATATATATATAGAATGATATGATGATGATGATGAAGAATGAGATAAGGTGGGATTTCATATCAACACCCCCCTGAAATTTTACCGAATAAGTTCTTCATTATGTTTTCTGAAAATAAATTTAAAAAAAATATTAAATACAAAAAAAATACAAGTACAAAAGGAATATATGCATAATAAAAAAATTTACGAAAAAATATTAACATTGTATGTTTATTATTTTTGGTAACTTGGGTTCCTAAAAAAATTTTATTGTGCTGTGCCTCGAAAAAATTGAAAAATGAGAAAAAAAAATTGAGAAAAATAAATAAATAAATAAGTATATAAATATGGTAACATGCATGTAATAATGAACACTATCGTGTCTATAAATAGTATATGGTATATAATAAAATAAAAAATAAAAAATATAAAAAATTGGTAACATGCATAATTATTAAAATATTTCGACTAACATATGAATTTCCGCTCGTATAATTCGAGTTGAGAGAAAAAGAGAGGAAAAAAAAAATTCAAAATGGAAAAAGAATATTCACGAACATATTATACGAATAAATAAAAATAAAAGAAGACGAGAGAAAAAAAATTGACAAAAGATTTTTCAAATATAAGTTCAATGAATTCAAACGTACGTTACGTATTTTATCTTAAAAATAAACAGGAAAAAGATTGTAGAATAATATACGTTGCATCGTATATTATCTTTTGTACGTTGTATTGTATTTGAAGTGGCGTCTAATATGTTTTGAGATAAGGCAACGTTTTCGGTTTATCTTAATTTGCGGTCATGTAATAGGTTTCAATCTCTATTGTATTTATTGTTGGAGAGTTTCCTTTCATAAATTTGTGTGGGAATATTTCGTGTATTTCTCTCACGCTTGTTGGAAAATGTATAGGGTTTTTATTATACGATTTGTAGGGTTTTTTCTTGCTTGATTTTCGTGATTTTTTCTTTGTTACAATATTTGAGAAACCTTCGATTTATCTGAAGCATGTATTTTCTAGTAAATGGTATTATTAAGTATTCTTTTTGACAATGATTGAAGGCTAATTTTTCAGCAAATATTTTCTTGTTATGACTTACTTTTGAACATTTTACGACTTGTGTTTGAAATAGGAAAATTTTTGGACATATACTGACTTTGAAATAAACTCATTATTATGTGTATATGTTAGTTTCATTTAATATTTTCACAATTATATTTTCAAATTTTGATCGATCCAACGATTTTGTTAAGATATCTGCCAATTGATTTTCGGAGGTGACTGTTCTAAAAAATATTATTTTTTCCTCAAAAGCTTCCAAAATCGAGTAGCATTTGATCATAAAGGCTCTCGACTTTCTTTGACTTCCCCCAGAACATATTTTTTGTGTTGAAATATTGTCTTCCATAATATCTATCATTAGTTTTTCCCCAAAAATTTCATAATTCATGTATTGCATTACCTTTATTGTATCTAGTGTGTCAAAAACCGCAATTATTTCAGCCGCTGTGCTTGATGAGGCGTGAATAGTCTGCTTGCAGCAATTCCACTCCACCAAGTTTCCATAGGCGAATATCATAAATCCAGTTATTGACTTTCCTTTACTAAGGTTTTGCAACTCTATATTCGAATCATCTACCTGGGGTGCATAAGAGGCATCTATGTATGCTTGTATTCCATCCCCTTCTGATGTATATTTTAGATTATAATTTTTGGTTGTGTTAACATATCTGAATATTCTTTTTACATAATTTTTTAAAGTGTCGTTTGAATTATTCTGAAAGTGTGAGAAGAAATTTACTGGGAACAATATGTCTAGTCTCGTGAGTCTTGCCAAATAAAGTAGTCCCCCTATCATTGATCTATACTCTGTATCATCTCTACCATTTTGTATTTTGTCTATTTTTAGTCCCGTTTCCATTGATGTATTAGTGTTTTTGAGTTCAGAGATTCCAAATTTTTTGATCATTTTTTCTGTGTTTATATTGCGAAATTATTATTGTGTTCTTTTCAATGTCTCTCATTATTTCTAGGTCGACAAACAATTTTGGATTATTCGTAATCGTAATTGTAAAATCTTTTTGCAATTCTTCATTTATTCTAGTAATGGCCGATTGTGAATTTGATGCTATTAATATATCGTCTACATAACTCAAGAAATATGTTTTATCTTCATTATTTTTCATTATATAGAAGCATCTGTCACTTTTAGTTTTTTCAAATCCCATTTCTTTTACCTTAATGTCCAGTAAGTCATACCACGATTTGCTAGAAGTTTTTAATCCGTAAATTGATTTTTGTAGTTCAAGTACCTGATTTCTATTGATATTAATGCCTTCTGGTCTTTTAACAAAAATGGGTTTTATAATGGGTGAATTTAGATATGCTGTTTTAACATCATATTGTACCATTATTAATTTTTCTTTATTTACAATTGATAATAATAACCTTATAGTACCTATGGATGCTACAGGTCCGTGGGTTTCAGCAATGCCATATTCTGTTCGATCTTTAAAGCCACGTGCCACAAGTCTAGCTTTAGGTTTTGGGTTTCCGAATTCATCAAATTTCATTGTAAAGATCCATCTTGTATCTATCAATTTTTGCCGATCATAATCTACTACTTTCCATACTTTCAAGTCATCGAGAGAACTAAATTCGTCATTAATGGCCTTGGTCCATTCTTCTCTAAAAGGGTTTGTTTCTATTTCCGAGAATGTTTTTGGGATATTATCTTCAATGTAAGCTTTATTGTATTTTACTTTTACATTCGTTACTATAGGGTTTATTATTCCCAAGTCATAATCATAATCAGCTGACTTTATTTTTAGAGGTTTTTTATTAATTAGCAATGATTTTATATTCTGGCTTTCATCTACTTTAACATCGCATGATATATATGATTTTGAATTATATGGATCTCCAAGACAATACCCTGTGTTCGTGTAACCCATCATTATGTTCTTTTCAGCCCTGTGCGCCAATTTTGGGTCAATTTTATCTTTTGATTTTGATTTCGCCTTAGTGGCATTTTGCTTTCTTACTTCTATCGGTATATGTCTATACGTAAGTGCACCGAACACTTTTAAGTTTTTTAAATTTGGCTTTTTTCCATAAAATAATTTGTATGGTGTTTTAAACCCATCATTAGCTTTTGTGGGGGATCTATTAATTAGATAGGCTGCTGTAACAACAGCATAAGACCAGTACTTTATATCGAGATTAGCATCAATCAACATGGCCCTTACTCTCCTCATTAAAGTTTGATTTTGCCTTTCGGCAACATCATTTAATTCAGGAGAATATGGAACCACGTAATCCATTGTTATCCCTATTTCTCTACAGAAATTTATTATTTTTGTGTCTGCGTACTCTTTTGCATTGTCGCACCTTATTGTCCCTATGGGATATTCAGGAAATTTATTTTTCATAGACATTATGATATTTTTAAATTCGTTTGTTACCTGACTTTTATTGGCTATGGGCATGACAAATGTATATTTCGAAAAATGGTCTATGAAGGTTAAAATATATTTTTGATTAGCTACAGAGGGCGTAAATGGACCCATGATGTCTGACGATGTTAATTCTAATTTTTGGGTTGGTTTAGTTCTTATCCCTGTATGACCTAGTTTTGAATTATTGGAGATACAACATATTTGACAGTTTATAAAATCTTCATCTCTAAAAGTAATGTTTTCTGGTATGCCGATTGTTAAATTTTTTAATTTTTGTAAATATCTGGCATTTAGATGTCCAAGTCTCCTATGTATTATTAATTTTTAATTTATATTATTATTATTAATTTTGGGTTCATCCGTATTATTATTATTTTCGTTGGATTCTGTTGTTATTTCTATTTCGTCACCCCCTTGAGATGATTGGGTATTATCATTTTCTTCAATAACCTCCATTTCTACCGTAAAATCATCCCATTCGTCATTAGTATCTTGGGTAACAGGGGCACATATTACATTTTTTTTATCCATATAATCCTCTTTATCTATTTTTTTTTTTTTTATATCATTGTTTTCGACATTATAGTATATGTAGAATATTCCCTCTTCTTTTTTGGCGGTAATAATGATTTCAGCTGTTTCAATAAAATATATATTCGCAATTTCTTTTTGTTGGTCGATATTGATTATGCCGGTATTTGTTATTTTAATAGCTGAGATAATATCCAAATTCAAATCCGGCACATAATGAACGTCATTTAGTTCTATCAATGATTGAGTTTTTTTGGAATTTTCAATTTTAATGATCATTCTCCCAGTATGTGTGTCATATAAAAAAGTATTCCTTCCCGCACACTGTAATTTAATTGGGGTTACGAATTTTTTAACATCTCTTAATTTACTGAGATCAGAAGTTAAATGTACTTCTGCAGCTCCATCAAGAATTTCTCTATTATTTAATATTTCGTAATTTTCATCGATATTTTGTTTATTATCATTAGTTAATTCATTAAGTAACCATTCACCATTACCATTAAATCTTTTCACCATACAGGACATTTTTACATGTTGGTCTGAACTGTCTTTCTTATTATTATTCGATGGATTTGTATTTGCCTTTGGTGGATAATTTCCCTGACTATTATTAGTAGTTTCATTGTTATTATTTCCTTGGGAATTATTATTCATACAATTTTGTGCTACGTGGCCAAACTGTCCACACTTATAACATTTAGGATTACTTTGGTTATTATTTCTTCCATTGCCTCTGTAATTATTTCCTCTGTAATTGGGGTTTCCTCTATAATTGTTTCCCCTATAGTTATTATTCCCATTATTATTATTTGTTGTACTATTATTTTGGTTCAGGTTTGTTCCATTACCATTATTATTACCATTTTGCCCATTATTATTAAAATTATTTCTATTTCCATTTCTGAAATTATTATAATTACTATTATTTCCCCTATAATTATTTCTACCTCTATAGGTGTTGTTTCTTCCTCTGTAATTATATCTATTATTATCTCCATTACTATTATTATTTCTGTAACTATTATTAGCTTGATTATAGCCATTATTATTTTGTTTCTTTAAAGTTTGATCCCTATACTTTTGATCTGAATCCTCTCTCAATATTCGTTTAAAGTTGTCTAAGTTTTTCTCATTGGGAGGTAAATTTTCATACTGTATTTTTGCAATTGCCTGTTCATAACACAAAGCTAATTGTAAATTCTCTAACTCCTCTGATTCTGTAACTTCTTTACCACTATCTCTTACATCGGTTACCAATTCGTCCCATTTTTTTAAAAATCCTTTCATGTTTCCACCCGGTTGAAACCTAAATTCTAACCATTTTGTCTTCGCCATATTGGCTGTAACTGAAGTTTTGGTCCCATAAATATTATCTAATTTTTTAAGCATTAATATTGCAGTATTACAATCTCATATCTGTTTTGTTATATCGTTTGATACTCTTTCTAACACAAACGCTTTGGCATTATCCTGCATTTTACAGTAGTTGATCGTATTTTTGTCAGGTCGAAAATTAAGATCGTCTATGTTATCGATATATAGTTTTAGAAATTCGTGTTCCCCAAAAATATCGTAATATCCGGCTCCCCTAATGGCTGAGATTATCATCCTACGACAATCCAGATAGTATTTTCCATTAAAGACTTTTCCGAGTGGGGCTTGTATGGGTTTAATTTCATTTGGGGATGCCATATTTTCCTCCGTTTTATGAAATCCTAATAAATTATTTTCTTTATTGATGATAGGTGTATATTTTTTATTTTCGATTGACTCTTTTTCAAGTTTTTCTATTAAATTTTCTTCTTTACAATTTCCTTGACTATCCAGTTTTTATAATTTATTCAATTAAAGAATCTGTTCATAAATTTCTCTTTCGATTTAGCAGAACTATAAATTCTGTTCGAAAAATAATTTACTGAAGATTCTGAAATTACAATATATTTCAAAGTACTGATTTCCTCAATTCTACCCGATATATCTATTACAAAGGACTCCAATATTATTTCACCCGTAAAATATTTAACGTATGGTAAATTATAAACTTCAATTTTCAGATCAACCACTTTTTCTCCCTCAAACTTTTTTACTAATTCCTCTAAATCTTCCTTTTTAATATTATATTCACCAATCTTACATTCAGACAAGTTTACTATTTGGGACATATAACTTTTAAATATATTTAATTATTTTGGCCTTACTTCAAATACAATTACAAAATACGAAAAATAAATAATTTCAACAAATATTACCTTTACAATGACTTTCTTTTATTTTGCTGCTGTGCTGACGATCAATTTATGTCTTTTACGCTGTTGACTTCCGTACTTCCTGCCTGGATTTTGCACTGGGTTGGCCGAAAAATTTTGGGTCTTCGATGTTGGAACTCGTTGAGTCCTCGACGATGGGAGCAGGTTTCCTTCAGTTGTTCTCACGATCTCTTTGGCAGTCCCTCTGGATTTTGCGTTCGATGACTTCCAGTATTGGCTGTTATTGAGTCTGGAACTTCAGCTATTCTTCTTCAATTTAATTTTTGATTTTTTCAAAATAAATTAAAATTCGAGTTAATTCTCGAAAAACACGAAACTTTTTCATGTATTACTCAATAAAGAACATAAAAATTTTCGTACAGCAGTAAATTAAATTTCAAAAAAAATAATTATTTCATCTGAATTCTCTAAGTCTCTCCTCAAAGTTCTACCATAGCGATGGCTACCATGATGTGAGGTATGCAGAACGAGGATCGAAAGAACTTGAGACTTTCTTCTTTTAAGAGATTTATTTCGCGACTAAAATATATTTCACAAACGAAAAAGTAAATGGAGAAGCAACAGCGATATACTATCGAAAGTAGTAGGGGAAACACTTCGTGACTAGAGTGTACATATGACATATATATATAGAATGATATGATGATGATGATGAAGAATGAGATGAGGTGGGATTTTGTATCAACAACATCTTCTAACGTCATTCTTATCACAAATAGCAGTCCACGTTAATTCTGTATAGTCAAAGATCTTGGAGGATGTATACATATAGCTCTGTTTGATAGGATTACACCTTCGACTACATAGCTTAATGGACTGCTAGAACTGATAAAATCTTGAAGGCAAACAATGCAGGCGTTACTTTTTGAAAAAGGTATTTTTTGTGAAAACTGAATTTGTAAGTTATATTTTTGTGACTCCTAACAATATAAGCAGATACTAGTGAAATATTAGAACACTATACCAATTTATTGTCTGAAATTAATGAGTGAAACGTTCGAATAATGATTCAAATTAATCGAAGAACTCTTCAGAATGTGAAAATGTAAGTTTTGGATAGAGTTCCTTTTTTCTTGAAAAGTTTGTTGTAACAAAATCTCACCTCATCTTCTTCATCATCATCATAACTACACTATATATATATATGACATACATCACACTCTCTCATGAATCGCTTCCCCTACTTTCCATTACCAATAACGCTGTGCTTCGCCATTCTGTATAATATTATATTTTACCTT
Organism: Ericerus pela; assembly: GCA_011428145.1. Taxonomy (NCBI): domain Eukaryota; kingdom Metazoa; phylum Arthropoda; class Insecta; order Hemiptera; family Coccidae; genus Ericerus; species Ericerus pela. Next base: position 595,103 of record WOFM01000519.1, on the reverse strand, counting down.
GAAATGCTTTTTCAGTTTGCTAATAAATTCTGTCGTGAATTCATCTCTCTTGTTCTTTTTTTGGTTCTCGCATACACAACCTCACATCAAAGTTTGAAGTAAGGTTTTCTTAAACCAAAAAATTTGGCTGTTAGGTAAATAGTTTCATCGTTTGCTGATTTGTTATCCAAAAAAAAACTTCTTGAACTACTGTAAGAACTTGAGCGAGTCCTAAATGAGCTCTTTATTAACTCTATTTGTTTATTTGAATTCAGTATTTTTTCCAGCTAGTTGGCTTAAGTTCCAGGAGAACAATTGAAAAATTTAAAAATCGAACTTCTCAATTGTTTCAAACCATTAAGAAGTTTATTCGAATGGCTCGATAAGTATATAGGTATATATATATATATATATATATTAGCCCAGACATACGCTTTTCCAAGCTTTCTTCTTTATATATTTGTATAGATTAGTGAAATAGGCCTCTGCTTTACAGAATTATCAGGCATTTTTGTTACTTTTTGAAGTTATTGTTACTATAATAAGAAAATAATTTAATCATGAATTTTTTCGCCATATATTGGTTTTTTAGGAAGATTTTATAGAATAACTATTGCGGAAGGTGCTATGTCACAATTTTGGAAAAATTACACTATAGTTTTTCCAATTATGGTCCCTAGACCCAAAAAAACACCATCGCCTCAAAAGTTTATGTATATATGTATTTCCTCCAGTAACATGAAGATATTCTTGAAATAGCTCAGCAAATAAATAAATGAAAAAGTATAATAGGAAATATACAAACTTTTGTAGATGTATCAGTATCATTCCTTACTCCAACACAAACATTCTTCTTTAAATACTGAATTATACCTTTTCTAGTACGGCATGATTTATTACACTTTGAACAGTTCTGCATAATTGAAAATCAGAGGGTACAAAATTATGAGTGGAATGAAGTTCTAGTAAAGTAATACATATTTATGTCATTAATTATTCTGTAAACTTGCAAATAATGCCATTTTATCATGTGTCAATGGCAAAGTAGAATAATAATTGTTAGGATACGATTCCCTCACTCCCTTACGAACATATAACCTGATATTGACTAACACTGTATGTAACATGTTGATTACATTTATTCGTTTCACATGTGGCGACACTGATCGTCGACACAATCTTTTTTCCGCCACTGCTCGACGGAGAATGTTCTCCACTCGTCAATTGTTGTACTAACGTTGGTAATAAATCTTTTTCAAAGATGATAGTTTGTTTTTATCTTTTCCATATCAAGTGATCAGAACTCACCTCAATATGGTAGGCAGAGCTACGGATCGGAAAAAGAAGTGTGGTAATTAAAATGTGTTAATCGTGTAATTAATTAAAAGTTAAAATTTCGTGTTTCACGCAAAGTGAAAAGACTTAGCGCCGTGTGATACCTCCAAGCAAATTGGAAGGAAAAGTGTAAAATGTGTGAACGCAAAGTTCGTTTAAGTGATAAAAGTAAATATCCTGAAAAAGTTAAAAGTGTTAATTTGAGTGAATTGATAACTAAATTGAAAATTAATGAAAACAACGGTGAATTCTTGAGCGCCTGTTAAAACGTCAAAATCGAGAATTTGGAGAAAGCAAATCAAATACGAAAGGATCCTGTGGTTTGGAAAACCAGTTCATAGAATCAAAAACAGTTAGCAATTGTTCGTGCTGTGTTCAGGAGAATAACACGAAGTTAGAGATATCGAGAATCCGAAAAGTTCCTGAGAAAAATCATTGAAGTTTGGTGTCAAATGGGTATGAGAGTAGATGGAAAACATCGAAAAACAACGAAAATCAACAAATAAAAATAAGATAAGTAAAACATTTTTAGAATAATTAATCATAATTTTGTGTGATTTTGCTCATAAATTAATAAAATATCAAAATTTCAGCTTATTAAAATTAAAATTTGATACATTTTTGTGTATATTCTTGACCAAAATTCAAGTAAAGTCGAAACTTGAAAGGTGGATTCAATATCCTTTCAAACTTTATCTTGTTGGTCGAGAATTGCAGAAACAGGAAATTTTTGTTAGATGAGCTTCATCAAATCCAACAAAAGAAAACCTATATTCATAAACATTAACCTTGGTGACAAACTTTTTCTTGTTCACAAACAATAAAATATTTTTTCAATAGATGAAGGTTAACAGATTATTTTTCTTTTCAGCATTAATCTCTTTCATATTTTCATTGAACAATTTTTTATATTGAATATTAATTTATGTTTTAACGTGTTTAACAGAATCTTTTTCATTCTGAAACAAGACCCAAAGTTTTAATCAAATCGATCTTGAATATTTTCGGCGATAAAGTCCAAGTAAATCGATCACTCAAGAAACTGAAACATCGGCGGAGAGATCACCTCATCGTCGGCAACATATAATTAGTGAGAATAATTTTAAAATATTAATTAATTATTGGATGTCATATTATAGTATATTTAATTTGCATTCCCTATCGAGCAGTTGAGACTGTGTTGTGCATTATCGTGTGGTTAAGACCGTGTTACCCTCTAGATTTAAGTTCTCGTGTTTCTGAGGTAGGATTTAAATTCCCCAATATTTCAAATTTAATAATAAAATGTCACGATTTGATACCAAAAAAGTATTCGATGGAAGGAATTATAATAATACAATAAGTGACAACCAGGAATCTAATGAGAGTACTGAAACATCAAAAATAGACAAAAAAATGATATGGCATAGGAGATTAGGACACCTATCAGGAAAAAATTTAAAATTCTTGACAAAGGTCTCAAGAGGTATTCCAAATGGAATAAACCCGACATATGAGGCGTTCACATACCGAAAGCTAGATTGGTTGCGAGGGGTTTTAAAGATCTCACTCACTATTTTCTAACCGAAACATATGCCCCGGTAGTCCAATACTGGTTAATCAGGTGGACACTGTCAATTACCAATAAACATGGTTTAAACATAACACAATTTGATATAAAAACAGCCTTCCTTAATTCACAAATAAAATATCCAATATTCATATCAAACCCTAAGGGATGCCAATTAGGCAAAAATAATTGCCTGAGACTCATAAAGTCAATATATGGACTTAAAACATCTTCCAAAAGTTGGTACGATTTGTTGAATTCAACAATAATTCAAGCTGGATTCACCCAGTCAAAGATAGATAGATGTTTATATATCAAATAGGACAATACTGGAGCTATGGCACTCCTGATAGTCTATGTGGATGACATGTTGTTGGCTAGCAACCACGACGAGTGGACACAAGACTTAATAAACACCTTTAATAAAAACTTTACATTAAAAATAGAACATAACCCAACATTTTTTGTTGGATTTGAAATAAATCGTGATATTCCAAGAAAACAAATAATACTCATACAAAATAGATATAATGATAAGATTCTCCGGAAGTTCGGAATGACCGAATGTAATCCATCTTCCACACCCATGGAGACTGGGCTTAAACTCAATAAACCAGCAAATGGAATTGACAATACCGAACATTGGGCTATGATTGGGAATCTACTATATGTGGCAAGACTGACCCGCCAAGATATTGCTTTCGCCGTCAACTACCTATCCCATTTTCAGGCATCCTCCAACAATGAAATAAAAAACTATGTTCGTCGTATCATTAGATACCTCAAAACTACAAGAGATTTCTCTCTGGTCTTCCACTCCGACCAAACTCACATTAAAGCTTTTGTCGATGCGTCGTATGCACCCGACGTAGACAATTCACCCATTGATATAAATAACTTGGAGAAAGGGTGCTCCACAACCGGCCTCATGATTTTTGTAAACGGAGACTTGCTAAATTGGGCATTTCATTGGCAACACATGGTTGCAACTTTGTCAACTGCAGCTGAGTTAATTGCATTGAATGATGCACTCGACGACATATATATGATCTGGAGACTTATGGAAAGCGTTTTCTCTGTAACCGACCCAGTGCAGGTGTATGAGGACAATATACCTGTGTCCCTCATTGCATCTGGGGGAGGCCAGAAACAATCCCGGTCCCTTGCGATCAAATGCTACGCACTGCTGGAGGCATTTCAGCAAAAATTGATAAACTTCAATGATATTAGGTCACCGGATCAAGTTGCCGATATATTAACTAAAGCACTTGATTGGAAAACCTTCCAGAATATTGTTACGAGAATCCTCCGAGCAAGTCAACTTTTTGGCCAATAGTCTTAATTGACATAACCCTCAAAATTTTTGATATTTGGTTTTGGACTGCGGATGGGCGTCAGTCTTTTAGCACCTATCGTAAACCGAGTGGTCCATATTTTGTTTCACAATTCACCTCACAAAATTCAATAGGTTCCCCATCGCTGCTCTGCCTCTCTTACTGGCATCAGCATCCCCTAACAAATTTAATTGATTCCAACAATAGTATATTTATTTAAACCCCACACAATTAATTATAAGGACATAGACAATAATGTTTTCTTCCACAGCTGACGATGAAGAGACAATGATCTCTCCGACCTTTCCTTTTATATATATAATAATTTAAAATCACACAATATTTATAAGACGTGATACTATAACAGAAGTTTAAATGTATACCTCATGTTAATAATTACACAATATATAAGACAAAACAATTGATTTATAAATTTATACACATTTTAATTGTATATCATGATACTAGTCAAGACTTATTTAATTTTTACCATTTTTTCTAGCAAATTTTTATATGATATTTATGTTTAATAATTTTGACTGCTATTGCTTATTTATTTATTTTTAATACATACACTGTGTGATACATTTTTTTACTTATATGTTTGTTCGTCCGTTTTGAATCACGGGGGGTGTTGGGATACAATTCCCTCACTCCCTCACAAACACATAACCTGATATTGACTAACACTGTATGTAACATGTTGATTACATTTATTCGTTTCAGGTATACCTTTGACTATATAGCTTAATGGACTGCTAGAACTGATAAGAAATACATAGGATTAAATGGAACACCGCTGAAAGCACTGTTAACAGGCGTTCTTTTTTACAAAAAATGACCTTTGGTAATAAGTGATAGTGATTCCAAATTTACAATTCCAGCTAGCAAAAAATTAATATTTATATTTCGTTATTTTAGTAATTAAAATTATATTTGAAGATAATTAATTTTATTATTATTGAGGTGAGTTCTGATCACTTGATATGGAAAAGATAAAAACGAACTATCATTTTTGAAAAAGATTTATTACCAACGTTAGTACAACGACTGACGAGCGGAGAACATTCTCCGTCGAGCAGCGGCAAAAAGAAGATTGTGTCGACGATCAGTGTCGCCACATGTCACATCACATAGATTTACAACGTTGATAACATACACTATCACCTCTACTTTAGTTTGATAAAAATCCACCAGATGTCAGCTACTTTGATGGAAACTCCCAATAGCTGAGTTCACTTCTTGGCTCTT